>OZ001355.1:18136469-18554491 GCA_963924055.1 Drosophila limbata | reverse complement strand
CCAAAGGAGACGTTTCCAGTTCCAGCAAAAGGAAGAAGGGAAAGATCGTAGAAGGAACAGCGGCAGAAGAAAGCTATTTGAAGAACTTTCAAATTTTTGTGCATCCCCCAAAGTATCCAAACTTAACGATAAATGGAGAAATCTGAAATACGACTGCAACGCATGTCAAATGAATATCAATCGCAATCGAGTTATATGTATCTGCGGAACAAAATGCTGTTAAAAATTGAAAATACTCTACTCCGAAGCCATCGTCAGCGTGAGACAACTGGGATCAAGAAACTATACAATTCGTTTTTTTGTGCTCTTTTAATTTGAATTCGCGTTTTCAACTCCGCCGAAGAACGCACAACGAATTTTTTATCAATTCAAAAGCATAACTATTTAGTTACAAAACAGATTCAATTTGTAAAAAGAATTAAAAACTATAGATATTATTTGGTTGTTAGTTGTATCCAAAAATCAAAGTGCTGTGCTAAGAAAAAAAAAAAATTGAAAAAAAATACAAAAAATAAACTAGTGTCATTAAATCTTCTTTGTTGTCATAAACAGTTTTAAAATATATATACAAAATGTTGACCTAAATAAATAAATCTATATAAAAATACTTTTTATAAAAATCCCATTAACTATTTTCTACTTCGAATATATACATATGTTGTATATTGTTAACAACAATAATTGGATAATACAAAATAATAATTAAGGGGGAAGAAGCTGCAAAAACTTGACAAAATTGCAGGCGAAAGCTCGAAGGATACACCCTAAAACCCCGTGTTTCTTTTAACCGGGTGCGTATTTTAACGGAACGGTAATTGTGGTCAACAAATTAAAATTTAAATTCAACAATAAACAATTCTATTACATCGATAGTAAATCAACAATAAACAATTTGGTTTTTGTGCTGTGTTTTCTGAAGGAAAAAAAGACGAGTTTTAAAAGTAATTTGTTTTCATACCGAATGGCGCTTTCGTTTCTTTCGCAAAGTTCCGGCCTCTTGGATTTGCAAAGCATATTTGATCCACAATATTCATTGCAACAACATCAACAACTACAACTACATTTACCATCACAACAACAACAACAATCATCTCGCACGTCAACGAAATTTGATTTAAGCATTTTCAACGATTTCGACCAAATGGAATTCAACAACAATTTGAATAGAAACCATAATCAATATCAGAATAATAACAATAATAATAATAGCATTAACAATAATAACAACCACAATACCACCAACAACAACAACAACACCATACATACGCACCAGACCAACGGTGAAAATCTTAATCAGGTAAGTTCTATAATTTAGAACAGAAAAAAAGTGTGTGAAAATTTCAGCTTTCTAGCTTTAACCGTTTGGCCAACACGTTGATTCTCAGTCAGTTAGTAAGTCAGGACAACAAGTTACAGTTGATCTTCCATAACTCGAACTTCTATAGCTCGAATTTCTCTCTAACTCAAACTAAATGAGTGGCAGTAAAATTAATAAACTTAAGAAAAAGAACTCTATAAGTCGAACATCTCCATAACTCTAACTTTTTCTTTGGACAATGGTGATTCGATTTAGGGAAGTTCGACTGTATACGGATAGAAACATTAAATTGACAACATCTTGGCTTGCAAAAGTTCTAAAACATTAATTTTTTTTTATTTAAAAATTTGCTCTTTGTTCTTTTCCATTAATTTTTTGCAGTACATAAAAAGAACATTTTTTGAAAAGTTTCGTATCTAATACACATTAAACTTTTTTCCTTCAATTATGTGATTACATTAAAGTATGTGTTTGTGTTCACCATTAATTAGAACGAAAATAAAATGAATGTATAAATGTATATACAATAAATTAGAATAGAATAAATATCAAATAACAAATTGACAGGCACAGACAGTTAAACAAATGGACAAACAACTCTTGTCAAATGCGAAAATTACGTAAACAAATAGGCTAGCCAGACATAAGGTAGCCCCTACTTCCGACTAAATACTATATCAAGATGGACTCTTAATACATACCTATAAATAGGCTTTTATTGGTCTATCATGGGGGCTATCTTGAGACTTCGACAGGTCGTCCTCTTGTGGTTTTTATTTACACTGTACGCTTATCTTTTTCGTTGAAGCCAATAAAATGAAATCAAATATTACAAACGCAGACGCAAAGTAAACAAATATGTATGTATAAATCTCAAATCTATATAGAGCGAAATTCAATGAATCGATTGTGGAAACGTTTGGCTTTCGGATTTTCTCAGCTCTCAGTTAATAAAAAAATAAAAAAAAACGACAATACAAACAACAGAAAGCTGAGCCCATCTTGGCACAATTCTCTCAAATATGTTTACTTGAGCGTGTATTATCAGCAAGGTTTAGGACCCCTATAGCATTTTAGGTAGAATTGAGTGATAATGAGACATTGACTAGACATTTTAATTGAATCAAGTGCTAAGCGCTTCGAAAATGTTCAGTTTTCAAAAGTTTTCTAGAGACTAGGATCTAATATGCTGTTGTGTTCTTGATATACGTACTTTTTCCTTACCTATTCATCGGAAAATTCATGTACTTTCAATTTAACGCTTTATTTTAGATCCAAAATCGTCATTTTATCAGCGGTTATCATCATCAGCATATTGGATCGGATTATGAGCAAGTAATTAACTTTGTTGACTCACCACCGAATTCTGAGGAATCTTGGACAGGTAAGAAAATATTAAATTGTGTGTTTAAGCTCATCAAAACTGCACAAATTCATCGTATCCATTCAATCAAAATCAAAACATCGCTTAAAGCTATGCAATATTGGCTAATCGATACGTTTCGATTCGGTTTGTTATAATGCAGACGCACAGTCCAAGGAATCACCGGGACCCCAAATAATCGACGTTAGGACAATTTACTCCAACTCCAACAGTGGTTCACGCAAAAGACGAATGGATTGGGACTCACTAGATATCGGTCAAAGTAAAAATTCGCCGACAAATCAAACTGGCGATTTACCCCATAAAGCGACACATCACGAGAAGGATAAGCACAAGCGTGAAAAGCATTCAGGTAAGAATGGACAATGGAAAATATCCATATTTTATGCTTTAGAAATAGATAAAGTATCGACACATAAAAAGAACAACACTTACATTGAATTGGGTTTATCATTTTAAGCTGTATAATATTCTTTATATTTTTATAGTTTGGTTAATTTTTTACATAGCTTATATTTTGAAAGCTGTTCTATTGATATAATCTATCAACTTCCAAACAGTTAGATTAGATTAAAGAAAACGATTCGCAGAGATTCCTTCTCCTGAGAAAGTTCTCGTTCTCTCCATGGTTAAATATAAATAATACAATTTAAAAATTATAGAACAATGTTCAACTGCTTTACACAAACTAAAAATGCCAAAAAATGCAATGTTTAAGTAAATATTATATAAATTCAAATACATATTTATTTTTAACAAATACCGAGTATATTGAACACAACTCAACTAACAGTGAGACATTTGAACAAGTTGCCAATTTGACGTTTGCCTTTGAAGACTCAAAATGATGGCCAAGGGGAGAGAAAGAGAGAACACACATCTTGGACACAGTCTGTGAGAATGAATAGATGAAAAAACAATAATTTGGGAACCGGTTTTAGGTATTTAATTAGCAGGAGGATATAGTAAGTAGTATCTTTGTCTGCTTCTGTTTCGGAGAGTATCAAGTTGCTTTAATCAAAATTAAGTTTTGTAAAACGAATTGAATACAGTCAATTTCAACGCAGAATGTTATTTTGATCATGCTTTGGCCTTTTTATTTACTCAGCATTCAAATTCCATGAAAATCTATTTAATTAACTCTATTTAAAGTCAAAAAAATTATCGAGTTGTCGATTTTTCAATGTATTTTTACACCACTACTTTATGGAGTCCATATGCACCCGATTTGGGTTTGCTTTAGTATTGAATTTATTTAAATGTGATAATTGTTTTATAAATCAAAAGTTGTATCTGTTAATTGATCAATATTTAAGTGTGTAGCTCATAAAATTGATTTTTATTGATCATTTCGTGAGTTAACATTTAAAATTAAATTAAACATTCGTTATAAGGTTTAACAAATGTGCTAGGCACTTTTTTCTTGTCTCAAATAAAGATCCATTGCTATATAAAATTATCAACATTTAAAAGGGAAAATCAGGATCTTGATGGGTTTGGGATTTTATAAGGACTATAGATGGTGGTGTTTCTTTTATAATAATATATTTTTTTTGGCCAATAGGAAAATCTTTAAAATATCTTTATTGAGGTATAGTCAAAAAAACGATGTTGTATTTGCTGCCAGAAAGACTGAGGGTTGTATTTGAAGCATGTAATTAAGTTAACACATATGTGCAAGACATGGTGTTAATTTTTAGAGCACTGCAAGAATAGAAACGAGCTGCGTTTATGGCATTTATGATTATATATTTAAACAATAGAAGCTCTGGGAATTTTCCAATGCACGCCCCTTCCACAACAGAGTTAGAAAGGGACAGAGCACGTTGGAGACCTTAGCTTAAAATGTGTATCCATTCAGGGGGCCTGGTCTGTAAATCTGTCTGATAATTTCCAGAAGCTTGACTGTACGGTAAAGTTATTGGGTCGCAATCACGCCATTGTCATTGGCCTAATAACAGCAGCTACAATGCTGATACAAAAATATCTACATATATAAACTCTCCCGACTTGACCATATAATTTAAGCTCTTTACAAGCTGAAAATGTAAAGTTTGCACATGGATAGCGAAAGAGGGAGAGAGAGAGAGAGAGAGCGTGGAATTCTCGTGATGATGGCTTATCAACACATATAAATATGAAATCAACACGACAAATGTGCACAGATAAGAGCGCTAAATTGTCGACGCTTTGTAGAACCCACAATTAAAGCAATTTCGCTTTTCGTTAAAACAACTGAAACACACTTTGTTTCAACAAATTGTTCTATTGTTTAATTAGTTTGGAGGAAAAACTTACAGCAATTAGACAAAAAACTATTCAATTCATTTTTCTAACAGCAAATAATAATTAGGCTTTAAACTTGGGTTATACAAGTGCAATCTGTATATTTGTACGGTTTATATAACGTTGGCAATTGAATGGATCCAAACTATAGTTTAATGCGAGATTAGCCGAGCCTATCCTCAATTTTGTTTTATTTGTCGGGGATTTGCTCTTGAAATTTTATCGATTTACATTTGAGCAATTTGTTTAAACAATTTCCTCCTTTATTGTATGACAAATTAGCGAGTTGTGTGAACAGTTCAACTTTGTACGCTTATAGCCTGTAAAGAATTACTTGAAATAGAAAATTGAAAATTCACCATTTTCTATTTAAGTTAATCAGATGCCTTTAATTTGACTGATAAATGTAACCCTTACATTTCTTTTTCATCATACCTGCTGCCCAAAATGACACTACAGGGTATAAAGGCAGTAACTAAAGCGAGTAGACATGTTGGACAGTATCTGAAACGAAACGTGCTTCAGTCCGAAATATTTAATCATCATTTGCGTCATCAGGTTCGAGATATGACTGAATTAATTGCCATAAATTTACAAATTTCGATTCAATTTTCGTTCATTTAGATCTTAAAATTATGATTAGGTTTTACACACAGATCTATCACTATTAATTACTCAAATAGTACAATGAAATGTTGAAAACTCAACTATCATTACTCATTTGTTTTAATTAAGATCCATTTGTTTTCTGTAAGTTATTAAATATTGCAAAGAGAGTACACGAAAGGTTATAGGGGCGTATTACTAATAGAAGCAATTCCATCGAAAAGCAAAAATAGTTTTTATAAAGAGTTTAACATTTTTGAACTTTTAGTTGAGTGAAAAATAACTTTTCTTCGATAAGTTTGCAGATAAGATTATATATAATAAAATGTCTTAAAATTCAAAATAAAGATTTAAGTACTAAATCTTTGAAATTCAATTGATTTTACAGGTCGCAGCAGCTGGAGCGACGATATAGGCTTCGATCTGAACGCAGAGTTCAATAGCAACTCGTATTTGAACAAGTAAGTGTGTTGAGAGATATAGAAAGAAGAAGCTAAATTTGGTTATGTTTACAGTGAGAACTTTTTATCGTTCTCCCCGAGCCTGACGGCACTGAAACAGGAGCCGCAGACGGAGCAGCTCAAGCCGAATCCAAAGGAAATCAGCAACTCAGCTGCCGCTGTGGTCAATATTGGCAAGATCGATAAATCGCCGTTGGGAGACGCCAATAAGGAGGCAGCAAGTGGCAGTGGCAGTGGCAACAACAAACATGAGTTGAACCCGGGCAACATTTGTGGCTGTGGCTCGCCGCAAGGCTCGCCCGCCGCCACGGACTTTGAACTGAATGGCAATGGGAATAGCAATGCCAATGGAAATGCAGTTGACAAAGACAAATCTGCAGCTGGCAACGAGGCCTACGCACAGGCGCGTAAGTACAACTGAGATACATTTGTATCTGTGTGTTAATAATTGTCTAAATTGATAAATTACAGCACGCTCGGGATTGCAGCAACAGTTGAGCGTTGTCGAGGAGGCCAAAATAGAGCCGAGCTCCTCTGGCGGTGCAGCTCACGCTGAGGATCACAAGTAAGCAGAAATTTGTATATTTAAAAAAAAATATTTAATGACACCTCTGTATCCATGCGTGGTATTTGTACTGAGAGAAAAGTTTAAGTATCCCTTGGATTCGTAGTAAAGATATCAGCTATTTATCTAGTGATAGCTACAAAAATAGTGATACAAATGAATCTTATCTTTACAACTTTTGTATTCCAAAAATTCCCTTTGTTTTTGTTTATGTAACTTTTTAACTAGAAGAAGAAGTTGTTGGAAACTATATTATATCTCAGGTTCAAGTTTTAGATAACATATAGTAGAAGCGTAGTATTAATCTACACTTTAAAAACTTGGAAAAATATATTTTATATAATTTAAGATTAAACTTTAAGTTCAACTAGTATTTTTATTATTTCATTTAGTTTTTCTTCTAAAAAACCCAAAGAATTTTTCTTCTATTAGATTAAAGTACACTTACTATATTTATATGATCTATTTGTTCTTTTTCCTTTTTATCAACAGATTTCAGTACATTTTGGCAGCGGCCACCTCAATTGCAACCAAGAACAATGAGGAGACTTTGACCTATCTGAATCAGGGTCAAAGCTATGAGATCAAATTGAAGAAAATTGGAGACTTATCTTTCTATCGCGATAAGATTTTGAAGGTGAGTGAAATGTCGTCCGTTTGTTGCAAATAATTGTCAGTATAATGTTAAATGTGTAAATCATAAATATCTGTCTAGATTTAACTGTCTGTCTGTCCGTCCGTTTCCTCTGTCTCTTTTGCACTTTCTCACTCACACGATTCTTGTCTTTTTCTCACTGTGTGTTTGCATGTGTTGAGTTCAAACTAATTTGCGAAAAAAGAGAAAAATTTGTTTAAATTGACTGAGTTATTGTTATGGTTGCTTTCCATTAAGACTCGTTGATTCGACTGACAGCGCAGTCGACGCAGGCAGAGGCAGCGACAGAGGGCAGTTATGTGCTTGTTGCCTACATTGAAATATTAAAGTTATGTTCGTGGATGTTAATTGATTTTAATATGCCCCAATTAAACTTAATTTGTACGCAAAACAACTTGAACAATGCTGACAACGAAATGTATCTTCAAGTAACCTAAAATGTATCTTTTAAAGTCAACTTTGTACTGTGAACTTTTCTTCTTCAGAGCGTTATCAAAATCTGTTTCCATGAGCGTCGTCTGCAGTTTATGGAACGGGAGCAGATGCAACAATGGCAACAATCGCGTCCTGGCGATCGCATCATTGAGGTGGATGTGCCACTTTCGTATGGTCTGTGCCACGTGTCGCAGCCATTGAGTTCGAGTTCATTGAATACGGTTGAAATCTTTTGGGATCCATTGAAGGAGGTCGGTGTTTACATCAAGGTCAATTGCATATCAACTGAGTTTACACCAAAGAAGCACGGCGGCGAAAAGGGTGTACCATTTCGACTACAAATTGAAACTTATATAGAAAATACAACAACAACAGCAACAACACAAGCAGCAACAACAACAACTACCAACAGTGGCAACAGCAGCAGCTCAAGCAGCAGCAGCAGCAGCAACAGCAGCAGCAGCTGTGCCAACGGCAACAACAACAACAGCAATACAACAACTAGCAATAACAACAACGGCAACAGCAACAAAACTTTGGCAATCACATCGCCCGACAATCGTACGGGAAATGGCAGCAACAACATTGCCAACGGCAAACAGGCAGTGCATGCAGCTGCCTGCCAGATTAAGGTAAGAGTCTACAATATTCTCCCACTTCCCAGTAGCAAATAATCAATTTACAATTGTTTCAATATCAATCAACAGGTATTCAAGCTAAAGGGCGCCGATCGCAAGCATAAACAAGATCGCGAAAAGATCCAAAAGCGTCCACAGTCCGAGCAGGAGAAATTCCAGCCCAGCTACGAGTGCACCATTATGAATGATATATCATTGGATCTGATAACGCCAACAACAACAACAACCGGCTGCTACAGTCCCGAATAGTGAGTACACACTGTAGTTGCACATACACACATCATCGATCGATCAATTGCCTTTAATTAAATACAATTATTTTGTTGTTCCACGCGACAATCAATCCAGAATCCAGGGAAATGGAAATTGCTTTTACTATTTGGCGCATTTCCCCTAGAATTCAACTATATTTTGTTCAAATTTCAGCCTTCTAGCTCTTGCCGTATTGTCTATGCGCTCTTCTTTCCACTTGGATTTGTATTTTTGATACAGTTATCGAATTGAATTAAAAATGATATTGTGAAAAAATTTCAGCTTTCTAGCTCTTACCGTTTTGTCTATGCGTTGTTTGCCTATCATCGGTCAAAACATAAAATTTAATAGATATAGATTTATAAATAATAATTAGTATGACCTAAATTCTAAATTAGCTTTGCTGAATACACACAAGTTCAAGTACAGTAAACCCGTCCAGATAGCCAGACATGAATGCCTTTTAATCATTCCCATTTCCAATTATATGCACAAATATTTGTTTACTTATTTCAATGAGCACTCGAGCTATGCTAATGGAACTTTCCCAAAATGTTATAGAAATCAAAATGATTCGATTTATTTATTTTCGACTCGATCGATGCGTCAAAAAGAGCGCAAATCAGATAAACAGACCGGAAGTTAGTTGTTAACTCTCTCAAGAGCACATTGTTGTTGTTTGTTGCTGAAGGATATATCTGTAGTTTCTCTTTAGTAGCTGTAAGAGAGCTTTTGTTGAGTAAGAGAGCTTGTGAGAGTTGGAGAGTCTCTGAATGTGTTGTTAAGTTTTTCTCCCCTGCAATTTATTGGACTCTCGAACCGGTCTCCAATTTTTGCTGCAAAATCAATGGAAAAAAATAAAACTTTGTAGTTATTTTTAGTACGGCTTTCAACCGGTTTTATTACCCTGTATGTGTGGGGTATATAAACCCTAGATTTTTATGTGTTTTATATATATTTATAAAATCAAAAGCAAAATCAAAGAAATTCAAATTTATTATTATATTAAATAAATATTAAGACTTTTTTCGATGTCTTTTCACTAAATTAAAGGGTATAAGCGAGTCATGCATTGCTTAGTTGCTGCTTTTGACTTGAGAAATTCTTTTGCAAGGCAATAAACAGTGCTAAAATGTTCATAGGGGTGCATTATATTTTTAAGTACATAAATTTAGCTAATTTCTCCAACAAATATGAAGCAAATAGAACAATATATATAAGTATTTGTATGTATGTACATCGGTTGCTAATTGAATTGTACAGCCAAGGGAAACATTTCCAATAATATTTGTAGCGTCTGCAAAATGCTGGCAGAACTGAAGGTCGGATAACAGTAATGGAATTTCTGATGGCTGACTGAACAGATTGATATAAGGTGCAATCAAGCACAGCAACAGGTATTAAATATCAGCTTGTGGTTGCCATAAAACCAAAGCGTAAACTATTAACTGAGCTGCGAGAGCGCATAAGAAAAAGAGAGAGAGAGAGAGAGCGAGAAGGAGAGTAAATGAGAGACAAGTCTGTGTGTGTATGTGTATGTGTGTATCTGTATCTGTTGGATTGATTATGTTGGCCATTCGTGAACATGCGCTTGTATCTGAAGGATCGCGCCTGTCGTTGCCACAACATATATTATCACACAATTTTACAAAGAATTTGTAAATATTATAATGTTAATTAAATAGTCATAATTAATCTACATATATTATTTTTCGTTTTGTTTATTGCAGTATGAAATTGTGGCCAAATTCGCCAGTTCATATACCAAAATATGATGGAATGCTGCCATTTACGAGCAGCGCATCGCCAGGAACCAGCAGCAGTCCAATTGCCATCAATTCAGTGACATCAACAAATTCGCCAACATTGAAACTAATGGATGCCACAAATATGGTATCGCCGCCGCATGTGCCAGCGGATATGGATGATTATGTACGTAGATACTTTATGCATACAAGTATACATTGTGTGCAAAGCTTTAATTGAATTTGTGCCGTCTGTATTTGTATTTGTATTAGAATCAGAACATAATGCCGGAATCAACGCCCGCACAAGTGACACAATGGCTGACCAATCATCGTCTCACGGCCTACCTCAACACCTTTGCCCACTTCTCCGGCGCTGATATTATGCGGTGAGTGAGAGCTTTTCACACACTCAGTTTTTCAAACGAAAGCTCATTCTTCTCCCTGTCTCTATGTTTAGCATGTCCAAGGAGGACCTAATACAAATCTGTGGTCTTGCCGATGGCATACGCATGAATAACATTCTGCGCGCCAAGTAAGTTTCGTTAATCACAGATAATATGAAAAAAAAACTATTTGACATTAACATTTTTAAATATTTGCAGAACTATTGCACCTCGTCTGACGCTCTATGCCAGCATGGATGGCTTCAGCTACAATGCCATTTACTTGCTCTCCAACACGGCCAAGGAGCTGCAGCAGAAGCTCTTCAAGTTGCCGGGCTTTTATGAGTTCATGGCCAAGGGCGGCTCAACTGGCGCCTTGGAGAATGGTGGCGCAGTGTCAGCTGCAGCTGCGGCCGCAGCACTCTACAACAATTGGGGCATGCACTCAAAATACTCGGGCAGCGGCTCAAACATATTCAACGAGGTCAACAAGAGTTGTGTGTACATTTCGGGTCCCTCGGGCATACATGTTAGCGTTACGGATGAGGTGCTCAACAATGAGATCAAGGATGGCAGTCTCTATGCTCTCGATGTGCAGGCCGGCAAAGTTGTTTTAAAATTGATGAATAAGCAGGATAACAATTGAATGTTAACATTTGTAGAATTGCCTTTGTTGAAATGCCTAAAGATAGTGCAAAACATAAATGAAAAGTATAGTTTTTAGCATTTATCACTAAACTAACTATCCAATTTTACGCATAACACACACGTATTACTATTACAAACACATCAGATATACATAAATGGTTATATATACTATATACGTATTCATTTCTATATAAGTTTCAATTTGTATGAGATTTCGCGCAGCAATTTTGAACAAGTTATAACAGAACATCCCCCACATTATTAATGTTGTAGTGCAAAATACTATAGTTTCGATAACTCTTTAATCTTTAGTTTCCCCCTAAAAATCTATTATTTAATACTTATTTTCATTTAACATCCCGATTCGTTTTCATTTTCAACTTTATTTCTTTATTATCTAATGCTGCATGTTTTATAAATTTAAGATTTTATTATTTTATTTTTTAACTACGTAAATAACATTTATAACTTTGTTTAATCTTATAGCACATAAATCTGTATAAATCAGTTGCAAAACATTTGAAGTAGAAAAATCCAAACAAAAAAAAAAAACACTAAAAAATCAAAAAAAAAAATAAAAAAATATAAATTTAGCATATGCATATTACAAAAAAAAAACCCCAAGCAACCAATTATATTTACCACATTCAAAGTACAGTACCACGATAAATCGATCATTGAACAACAAATGTCGGATGAGAGTTCAGCTAACAACCAAAACAACGTCTATTGTCTTTACTTATCCATAGTATGTGATAGAATCAATAAAGTGTTATCCAAGAGTGGACTGTCAAAAAAAGAAAAAAAATATTAATGTGTTTTATTAAACGTTTGAATCAGTTAATATAAATGTATAAGATTTGTGGTCACCATGAAAGATATTTTGAATACAATCTTGACTGGCTTTTCCGGAATCGGTTTGACGATTCAGTTGACAAATGTCTCATAAAAACAAACAGTTGTCGCTTTGTTCAAGTGATTGACATTGACACCCTGACCCAAATTGGGGAGTCCCCTTGACTTTTCTAAATTACAGCAATTTAATTTTTTGGCAAATTTTCTATCAAAATTATAAAGTGGAAATAAATTATTTTTTAATATGAAGTGTTTTTCAGTACTCGTAGTGTTAATGCTATGCTCTGCGCTGGGTAAATGGAATGAATCTATAGGTTCTGGTCAAATTAGCATATAATACAAATTTTTAGCAGGCGTTAGAGCTGATTGCAGAATCTCTAAGTCGACGGTGGAGTTAACGAATCGTATTTTTACCTATCGCGATGACAGAGGAGCTCTGCAGTTGCTCCGCGAAGAAATTGTGCCCAACGGATGGACGCTTCACATGCTCTGCAATAGCGGGGATGTCGTGGAGACTCAATGCCAGGACAATGGAGCATTTACAGTGGCCTTGCCCATGATGTGTTCGAATCCGATCCAACCAAAGGCTTATAAGATCCAAGACAATCAATGTCCCAAACAAATGTACGTCATTGGCTATGAGATTGAGGGTCGTCAGTTGGAGCTCTATCGATCGTGCTATGATGCCAATTTGGGCCGTGTCTTGTACGCCCAAAGCGATGTCTACTTCAAGACCTATTGTAAGAGATGCAAATGAATCCGTTATCCTTGCTGATCTGAGTTCTTTTATACAGTTGCAAAACGTCCGTTTGTGGACTTCACAACCGATGAAATTGTTACACCAGCGGAGGCCGCATCTTATTATAAACGGAATATTTACGAAGCCTTTTGCTGCGTCTTTGGCAATGACCAAAATTATTTGTCCAGTTCGAATGAGTTGATTATCAATCGTGGACATTTAGTGGCCTCAGCGGACTTTTTATTTGTCGATCAAATGTCGAGCACATTTCGATATCTAAATATTGTGCCACAGTTTAAATCAATCAACGATGGCAACTGGGAGAAAATTGAACGATGGATTCGCAGTCAAGTTCCCCGGACAGCTGCATTTCGGATCAAAACGGGCGGCATTGATGTCCTCAGGTTGCCAGATGAAAGGGGTGCCTATCGGGAGGCCTATTTGACCGGCTCCAAGTTGCCAGTTCCCCTGTGGATCTACAAAGTTGTCCGAGACTCCAACGGAAAGGGACTCTATGTTTTTCTCTCCTTTAACAGCACATTTGAGAAACAGAGACCAAATGTTATTGCCGCTTGCCACACTGTACAATGTCCTCTCAGCTTGCCGGATAATCCAGATGATGGTTATATATATTGCTGCGATCCATCAAGGTTTACTGAAACGATGGGTTTCTATTCATTTTAAATGAAACTTGGCAATATTATATAATCTTACCAGTTTTTAGCATAGATCTTTCAACCTGGACACGTAATTAATTTTTAAAAAACATAATTTATATTTGGATTTCTTTAATAAATTAATTCTTAACGTGAAATCTAATTTAAGCAAATATAAATACTTTTTTTTTTATTTAAAAATCATATTAAAAGAATTTAGAATCATACAAAATATTAGCTGTAAGAAATATTTCTTTTTATAATCCACAAGTTTCCATTACTTGTAAGTTAAACAGTTTTCAATTCGCAACAATATTGTTGAAATTTAAGGCCTAATTAGTTGGTTATTCATAGTTTAATTGTGTTATAAATAATTTAGTATTTTTATTTAATGTTCCCAGGCTTATGAGGTAACTGCAAACGATTAGCGCACACAACGATTAGTTGCATACACTGCACAAAATAGTTTACCAAGTTAATTATAAATTTAATATTTGAAAAGTTTTTATGTACATTTCTAAAGAATGCACATTTGTTGCCTGTACAATTTCAAAAATATGCATCTAAGAAAAATCGAATAGTTATGGACCTATGTATATATACTCCAATTTTCAACTTCAGTGAGCATTTGATTTGTGTTTTAAAATTTCAATATTCGTTTCAATTAGCTTAAGTTTGAGCTCTATAAAATTGCTTAACGAGCTTTTAATTGTTAACGCAATGCCATTTAAAAGCCCTTGGAATCTCAGGACCTGCAATAGTCGTAACCAGAGTCTCTTTCACAATGCAGCAGAATTTTGACAGCGCTGTGGAGGCTTTTTATATTGGCCAGAAGCGGATACTGGACATTTACGCGATTTGGCCACAAGATCAAAAATGGAAACGTCTAATTAGCGGAGTACATTTCTGGCATGTATTCGGTTTCTGGATATTAATCTTTGATTTGATTTTAATACTGCACATTGGCATGAATATAAGCCAGATGAGTGAGGTGGTCAAGGGATTCTTTGTGCTGGCCACCTGCATTGCCTACACGCTTAAGGTAACTTTTCGCAGAGTTTAAGCATTTAAGGAAATGTATCTTAATTTTAGCTAATATTTTAGGTGTTTTCCGTCAAGATGAACAATGTGGCATTGTTGCAACTCTTTAATGATCTCCATGAAGCACACTTTCGTCCCGACAGCTCTGAGGAGCAGCTCATCCTTGGAGCAGCCAGTGGATTGAGTCGTTTAATCTACAAATATTATGGAATAATATCAGTAACGGCTTTGTTATTGGTTCTCCTAGCTCAGTTTGCCATTGACAACACTCAACTGCCATTGGCAACGTATAATCCGTTCAGTGGAGATCGTGGCACATTTGGTTACTACTTCATGTATTGGTACCAGTGTGTGGCACTGTCGCTAACCTGTTTCCTGAACATATCCTTCGATTCACTTTGCTGCTCCATGTTCATTTTTGTGAAATGTCAATTAGATATTCTGGCACTGCGTCTTCAGAGATTGGGCCACAATTGCGATGAAGCCGATGAGAGGCAACTGCAACTGCAGGTGAAGCAGTGCATAGAGTACTATATGAGAATTGTGGAGCTGTCGGCTGATATCGAGACTTTGGTCTATAAGCCCATATCTGCTCAGATATTCTGCTCGGTTCTGGTTCTAACCGCCAACTTCTACGCCATGTCTTTGGTGAGCTATGAGTCAGATATACATTCCTTTATTTATGTAACTCTCTTTGTGAGCAGTTATCCGATGAAAAGCTGGTTTTCATCAAGTACTTCATCTACCAAAGCTGCATGCTGATGCAGGTCTTCATCTTGTGCTACTTTGCAGGGTGAGTATCTGTAGGTAATTCAAGTTGGAATATAAGTTTATGTTCATCATTCTCCTTTACCCTTAGCGAGATTGCCCAGCGCAGCTCGGAGCTGCCACATGAGCTGTACAGGAGCAACTGGGTGAGCTGGCGGCGCTGCAATCGGCGGTTGATGCTGATGTTCATGCAATGCCTGGATACGCCCATACGCATAAGGACCTTAAATGCCAACCATGCCTTTGACCTGGTCCTGTTCAGTTCGGTAAGTTGATGGATTGCTTGCATTTTGTGCACTGTAGCTAAATTTGCCATAATGAGCGGCTCATTAGAGCTCATTAGCCTGCGTGGTCCTTGCATAAGTTGTGGCTATAAAAGCCACTGAAATGTGGCAGCCACTACGACAGTTAAAATGCCAGTTGTTCTGGCCAAGACGGAGCAGGAGGAGCACGACGAGATCACCGAGAGCTTTTACAAGTATCAGGTGTTGTGTTTCAAGTTTTTGGCCTTGTGGCAGCTGCATCCGAATGCCACAAGACTGCAACGTTGGTTGCATCAACTGCGCTTCGGGATGTTCTTTGGCATTGTGGCCATAATGCTGCTCTTCTTTGCCATCCGTGTGCTGGCCAACATTGATCAGTTGCGTGTTATACTCCAGGTGTTCTTCATATTTGCCACCGAAGTGTCCTGCATGGGCAAGTTGCTCATCATGCGGCTGAGACAGCAGGAGCATGAGAATCTTCGCAACGAGATGCATTCCAGTGATTTACGGGCGCGATGTCCCCGGGAACTGAGTGCCTTTAAAGATGGCGCCAAGATGGCCATCAATGTGCGCAATTACTACGCTCTGACGTCCCTTTTGACAGCCATATTAATATTGCTGACGCAGCTGTTTTCGGACTCCAGCGCCTTGCCCGTGTCCATGTACGAGCCGTGCAGTTTGAGCACGTCCAGCTGCTACTACGGCCTCTATGTCTATCAAGTGGTGACGGTTTTCCCCACCTGCTTGCTGAACATTGCCTACGACTCCATGGCCCAGGCACAGCTCAACTTTGTCCGGGCACAATTGGTCATGCTGTCGATGCGCTTGGAGAGCTTGGGAGCTGCTCAGACGCCTCAGGATGATCAGCGCATTGCGTTGGAATTGCGCGATTGTTGCATCTACTATGCACGCATTGTGCGGCTCAGGGATCTGGTGAATGCTTTCATAAGAATCCCCTTCTCGGTGCAGCTGATCTGCTCCATTCTGGTGCTCGTCTCCAACTTCTATGCAATGTCCACGAATGCGGGCGAAACGTTTTTCATGATCAAGATGGCGGCGTATCAGTTCGTAATGTTGATGCAAATCTTCATTATATGCTATGCGGCCAACGAGGTGACGCATCAGAGTTCCCTGCTGGGCCATGCCCTCTACAAATCGGAGTGGATTACGTGGAACAAGTCCAGTAGGAAGATGGTCCTCATGATGATGCTGCGCTTCAATTCACCGCTGCGTTTGCACACAATTGATCACAATCAGAGTTTTAGTTTGCCCACTTTTGCAGCTGTACGAAGAAAGTATCTATGAATTAATACAGTCGATTAATATTTATCTTTCCGTTACAGATCGTCAACTGCTCGTACAGCTATTTTGCTTTGCTGAAGAGAGTCAACAGTTAAATATCCCCTTTCCCAGGATATAAGGAAAAAATTAAGTTAAATTTGGAGCTTGCTTAATTTTGTTGAATTTTTAAGGTTTTTTTTTTAAATTTCTTACTGAACTTCAACACGCAAAGGGTGTCGTGCACCAAACCAATTTTAAAATGAACTTCATTACTTTAGAAAATTTAAAATTTTCTTGGCTCATGGGACCAATTTTTTATCGATAATTCAATTTGCACCGCTTATCGATGAACGATTACACATAACTGTCGCCTATCGTTAGTTTTTGGTAATATTTAGAACATTATTTAGTATTGTTGTAAAAGACACTAATAAATGCCTGACTTAAAAATATCGATAACAATTAAGTGCGTTTTACAACACCAAACATATCATATCGTTCAGCTGACGCTCGTTCTTTGCTTGTCACACAAATTTTGCTATGTGTAAAAAGTTAAAATGTCGGAGAATTTGAAAACAAATAACAAAGCTGAACCTAGCTGCCTGCATTGCAGAGTGCACAATTCAAAGCAGCCATTTCAGGAGATATTCGATGAAGTGGGAATTGAAATCGAACTGCCCGATCTGCTGGCCAAATATTTTCAGATAAATGTCAAACCCGATCCAAAAAAGCAGCAACTGCTGTGTGAAGAGTGCGTCAAAACATTAATTCGTTTCTTCGACATCGATGAACTGCAGCGGGAACAGGATGCGGCCAAGGATAAAAACAAAAAGCAAACCAAGATTGAGAAAACTCCATCAGCTGCTGTTAAAAGGGAAACGAGGCCCAGTAAAAAACAAACGCCGCCAACGAATAAAACTAAAAGTGAACCCAAGAAGTTGACAACTTCTGTAAAGTTGGCAACATTAGAGGCTACTCCTCCGGCAAAAGCTGCTCCTCCATCAAAGGCTTCTCCTCCCGCTGAACCAGTTTCCATGCGCATCACCAGAGGAAAATCAGCAACTGCGTCACAAAAACGAACCCAGATCAATGCCAAGTCCAAACCAAGTGAAAAGTCCAAGGAAGCAGGAACGGGAGAGCAGGAGCAGATAAGCGAGCTCTTGCGTGACATACTGGATGAGGAGAAGACGCCTCCGGATGACAAATCCAAGGAGGGAGCGACGACAAGAGTGCGTAAAAAGGAGACGAAAGTCGCTGTCGTGGAGAAACAGGCTGAGCAGGAGGAGGGAGAGACGGACAAGCAGCAGGAAAATGTTGATGAGCTCGAGTTTCTGCTCGAATCTGGAGGTAATATATAAAGCAAACTCTACTCCTTGGAAATCGTACATTAATAATTACTTTATTGTCAGATGGCACCTCTGACTTGGAGATCCGTCAGTTCAAGGTGGAGAAGCAGACATCAATTGACACCGCACAGTCGCAAAGCGAGGATGAATCCCTCAAAGTGGAGCCCTTCAACTTTGTATTAATCAAGGAATGTGCGTAATGTATACTTTAATCTTAGCCACAAAGTATACTCATCTAATTGTAATCCCGCACAGCTGATGACATTGAAGATCTGTATGCATATTTGGCAACTGTGGTGAAGACTTGCTTCGAAACTCTGACCTTTGACTGGTCCACCGTGTGTTGTCACTGTTCGCTGAAGTGCAGCAAATTTGAGACCTTGTTGGCGCACATGCAAAAGTGCCACCAGCTGCCAGAGGAGCACTACAAGTGCCCCATTGAGGAGTGCAACTCCGAGTTGCACAGCTACAAATTCTTGGCCATGCATTTAGTTCTCTTGCATGCTCCTGTGGCAGAGTAAGTTTCCTCTTAACTGTTTGCAAGAAAACAAAAAAACAATTGAATAACCGATTGTTTCTGATCTTAGCATACCAATTTATGGCAGCTGCCCGGAGTGCCACATGACCTTCTCTAACATATTGCAGTACAACAAACACTCCTGCGCCCATGTCATCAAGAAACGTCGTGGCATACGCTTGTATTGCGAAATGTGCGGCTTGGAGTTTCCCTCCTGGAAGCGGTGAGTTCAATATATCTCAATTTATTGTTTTCCTAATCTGAATTGTTTATTTTATTCCAGCTTTAACTTTCACAATCAATTCCATTTGGAGAGGCACCGACCACGCGCCTGTTTTGTGTGCAATTATGCGGACACCAACATCGACGAACTGTTTCAGCATTTGCATTATTCACACGAGCCCGAAGGCACGCTCTTTTGTGATCTGTAAGTGTGTAAAGTTCATTTTATCTTATCCAAACTCAACTGTATTTTTAATTTGCAGCTGTGATCGCTATTTTCGTGATCCTGCCGTGTTTACGGATCACAATAAAACCCACTCGAATGTCAACAGCATCACATTCGTCTGCACCATTTGTAGCGCCAGCTTTGAGACACGGGGACGTCTTAGTAACCACATAGTGGGTGCAACTGTTCCACACTCTGAAACTGCAATTAATTGCTTTACTTTAATTGCAGCGCGCCACGCATGGATCCATCATTAGCTGTGAGCTGTGCTGTCGAGAGTTTGCCACGGAGGCTTCGTACAACATGCACATGAAGAAGCATCTGATCATTGAGCGTGAGGTGCATGTGTGCAGCAATTGTGGCATCCTCAACGAGAGTCAGGAGAAGATGATGGTAGGGAAATATTCCTATCTTTTGTATGCAAAGATTCTCAAATGATTCCCTTGCAGACTCACGTGGAGAATGTGGATTCCGCTTGCTTTGGCGTTGAAGTCTATGTGGAACTTTTAAGGGATGCCTATGTCTGTGAATATTGCTCAGCTTACTTTAAGCAGAAAACAGATTTGCGGGCTCATCGCGATTCGGGCATACACAAGGATGGCTTCTGTTGGTGTCAGCCGTGTGGCAAGGAGTTTAATGACATGAAAATCTATCGTCATCATATGCGCAATTTTCAGCAACAACGAGCGGATGTTGAACATCGCAAGCTGGAGATTTGTCTTCACTTTATGTGCGATTATGAAGTAATCTTGAATTGTTTCCTTTCCCTTTGTATATCGTAGACTAATGTTGTATTGTATATTGCAGAATTGCTATGAGTCGTACGTCAATTGGAATTCCTTGTACACGCACAAGAAACGCACTCACAATGTGGTCGACAAGGAGATGTCTACGTCAAAGGCCATCGAATGGATCTGTCAGTTCTGCCAGAAGGTTTGTCGCTCCAAAATGTCGCTATCGGTGCATGTGGCACGCAGTCACAACAATAGTAAGTAGTCTTAAAAGATAAGAACTCGGATTTCATAATAAATAAATTTCCTTTGCTTTCAGATAACGTAATTTGTCCGATCTGCAATGCTTCGTACAAGGATGACGAGGCGTTAAAGAAGCATCACGCCTATTGGCATGAGCCCATGAAGTGTGAGCTGTGCCTGAAAGTGGTCAAGAATCGTCGCAACTTTGACACACACATGAATGTGGTGCACTCGAATAATAAGCGCTATGGCTGCAACATCTGCAAGAAGGGATTCTACCACAGGAGCGAAATGGAGGCGCATAAGCGAGTGAGTTGCCTTATTTCTGGTAATGTAAAGAATGTATAATATCTAATAATCATTAGCAGCTTCATTCACAATTGTACGGCTGCGGACAGTGCAGCTTCACCACGAGGAACAAGCAATCATTGTCGGTTCATGTGCTTGGCCAGCATTACAAGAGTTTTGCCTTTGAGTGTTCTATCTGCAATAAGCATTTTGGACGTCGTCAGGGCTTGACCAAGCATATGCAAAGTGTCCATGGCTCCAAGAATACTTGTCGTGATTACTATGACGGTGGCTGCAGCAAAACCTTTAACACAATCGCACAATTAAACGTGCACGTGCGTAAAGTACATGATGGCAGCATTGTACTTCCAGAGGAGGACGAGCAGGAGGAGGATCAGGATGAGCAGCAGGATCACGAAGAACATGAGGAGGAGCACGATGAGCCGATAGAGGATGAACAGGAGCAGCAGCAGGACCGAAAACCGTTGCTTAACGTTTCAACAGCAGCATCGACATCAAAGAAACGATGCATACGCATCAGCGATACACACATCGAGTTCATAAGCGCCGATCCCGAAGAGGATAACACTACGGACATCACGGATGCGAAAAACCTTGAGCAAATTGAAGAAACCAAATACAAACCGCCTCCAGCAAAAAAGAAAAGGAAACAGAGTTAAATAAAAGACTTTGTTTGATGTTTGCTAAAGCAGTTAATTTAATAATCTTTTCTTTATTGATTTCGGATTTGATTTTAATTAGTTGCTACCCATAAATTGAACACAAAACATGTCAGTTAATGGACATACATGCTCTTATATCATGTTATGTATTTCCTTTTAATTAATTTCAATTATAATTTAACTATTATATTAGTTAAGTTCATTCCTAGACTCTCTTATCGTCACATTAAATCACTTTTACTACGCTCAGTTTATTTAATCGCTTAAGCACTTGTCCTCTATGTTCACTTTATATATCAACTGTCTCTGTTTAGCTTTTGTCCTCCATTATCACTTTAAGTACAAACTGTTTTTGATTCACTTCTTAACATTGACTTATACTGATGTTGAGTATATTCATATATCATTTATTTTAATATTTTTATATACATTCACAATTTTTATAAGCTGCATCAAGACACAAGTTGATATATAGCCATAGTTCTTTATCGTTTCGTTCACAGCTTTAACAAAAGTTGGGTATATTTTTTGTACTATACCCTACAAATTTGAGCTTAGTTTCAATTTTTCTATATGCTTAAGCGAAATTCCCGCAAATATCTAAAAAAAAAAAAACGAATTCGAATTGTTGTAAGCAATTGAAATGTGTGTCTGTAAGCTTAAGCTTGTTACAGGGTATCTGTAAGTCTTGCTATGTTCATTATGTACATATTACACTAGTATTTACGGCAGCAATTTCGATTTGATTTGATTTATTTAAGCAGTTTGCAGTTTGGTCATTAAAATGTTTAATGAAAGTTGAATGAAATAAACTGTATACGAATGTATGTTTGATTTATGATACTCTATAACTTGGTACAGCAAAGAGTACACTCGACTAGAGTGCACTCCCGTCTTACAGATATTATTATGATTATTAATTATTAATTATTGTAGTTATAATTATAATAGATATAACATATTGACTAACTTCAATTGCATTTTAACTAACCAGAATCTGGCGGAAGCAAATTTGATTTATTAAGCGTTGTTGTTTGGTCATTTAAGCTTTGAAGATTGAGTGCGGAGCTTACCTGAAAATGAATAGAGTTTATTGTAATTAATTTGGATTGGGATAGGATTGTCGAGATGTAAACTTACTGGGCTAATTGGTGTTATAACAATGGCGGTGCGCGTGGCGCAATGCAGGAGAGCCGTGTCCTCAGTGGACTCATCACAGTCACCATCTGGATCGACATCCATGCCATCGGCGCCAATATCGCTATCAATTTCCCAGGATGGAAAATGCTCCATCTCGCCCTCACAGTTCAGATCCTCCTCCTCGAAATCCTCATACTCATCAATGAGTATAACTGCAGCGACAAAGTTTTCAATTATATCGATTTAAAATCAAATACTTTAAAATTCGATGCTAATTTTGATGAAAGAAAAAACATAAAAGGTGTTGATTTTTTGATTTTTCTGATATAATGTTGTGCTTTATTTTGGCATAATAAATGAATCTTTGGCGGTGGCAAGTGTCATGTGACATGGGTGGATTTGTCCTAAGTTCAGGCTCGGCCTGGCTTACTTGAACTATCTGGAGGCGTTGGCTTCGCACTGGAATCCAAGGATTGTGCGCCCTCATCTGGCATATTGATGCGTTGCTCGTGTTTGCTGTATGGCTCCGATGTGGATCTATGCAGGCTATAAAATCAGTTTCATTTTATATATCATAACTTTCTGTGATGCAAATATTTCTAGTGCTTACCTTAAAGTAACGCGTTTTTTAGTTCTATTCTCTAAATCAGTCATAAATACATCATTGTGCTGTTGCTTCTGAGGCGGTAGCTGATATGAGTTAAGCACGGAAGACTACAAATAAATGGATAGATTTATTTAATCAGGGACCGTAACGATTTTAATTTTTAAAATATCAATTATTAAATAAAAGTTACTTGTGGATTTTTATCAAAAAAATTAAAAGAAAACTCCTATTTTTCGATCTATAGTAAATAAAAAAATTATATAATAATAATTGAATTTCAATTTTTATTTAAAAATTATAATTTAACTCTTGTTTTCAATTTTTATTTTAGCAATTGAAAATAAAAGTTATTTTTCAATGTTTATTATAATTTATAAAAATTGAAAATAAAAGTGGATAATAAAAATATAAAAATAACAAAAACCAAACTCAATTTAAGTGTGTAATTAAATACAGTAACTAAGATCAGTTCTTATAGAGATAACTTGAATCGCACCTTAGTATTGGTCGCTGTATGCTGTGTATGCGGCGGCATTGGTGTCTGTGTGGCAATCGCATCCGTTGTTATTGTTGCCGTCTGCGTTGAGGTCAAGGCCGTCTCGTTGGCGTCCAGCCGATCCGCAGATGAGGCTGCCGAGGAGGCGGCCGTCGTCACCAGCTCGGGATGAACGCTGAGGGTTGCGGTCCGTTTCCACACATCGATCATGTGCTGATTGTGTGTGTGATGCAGATTGTGACTGTGACTAGGGCTAATGGAATGTATTTTGGGCTTTGGATTTGCGGGCAACGGAAGCGCTAAGAATCTATCACGATCCTCCATGTAGGCCTTGATGAGAATATCCAGTTTCTCCTCAATGTCCACCACCTGCAAAGTAAACCAAACTATTAACACCGTCAACGGGTAGTGTATTCAAGTGTAGGGTATCACTCACCTGTCGCTCGACTTTAACCACTCGGGAGGCCAAGCTGATCTTTGATGCATACACATCTTTCGCCTTCGAGCCTTGTTTGCCCAGTATTTGATCTAGACTGTGGGCGGGAGAAATGGAAAAAATTGATCAAATATAATAAAAAGCCGTGAGATTACAAGAGTCGCTGTGATTTAAAGTCTTTCCCATTTTACAAAGTCTCTCCTGTGAGAATTTCTGCCTAGAGGTTTAAAATTTCCTAGCTAAACTTTTGCAATTTTAAAGGAACTTGTAAAGCTCTTATCCACTTGGTTTTAATTTTCACAAAATTAATGTACAGCTTAAATTTGCTGACAAGCTGAACATTTTTATAATATTAAAGCTTTTAACCAGGTATTATAATTTTTAAAATATACATTATTAAATATAAGTTATTTGTTGAGTTTTAACAAAAAAATTTAAAGAAAACTCAAATTTTTCTCATAACTCTTATTTGCTGCTTTCAACAGCTTTTGATACATTTTTGTAAATATTATTAATCACTTTCAAAGCTCGAATCATTTCCACTTATTCTCGCTATGGTTTCTGCAAATATTTACAACTTTTAAGAGGCTTTTTTGAATACTATTAATCACGTTCAAGCCCAGACTTTTGATATTTACTTAAAAAAAATTACGCATACGCACTAAAAATGCAGTTTTCGAGCTAGGTACCCATTACAATTTATTAATAATAAATTAGATTACGCTTTAAGCTCAAAGCTTCCACAGCTCAATACTACCAACAGCGCTTCAAACAAATATCAAGTATACGCACCGCAAATGCAGCATTTTGACGCGTCCCAGCAGATCCACGTGACCTGTATGCAAATGGGAGAAAAAAAAACAAATATATTATAAATAAATGGCATCAAAGAATGCGAGAAGAAGAAGTGAACGAACCCGCCGCATACTGTTCCATGACATCCTTGACATCGTATGGCTTCAATGCCTCCTTAAACTTGCGACGTGCAACAAAGTACTTGAGCTGCAATTGAAGAGATGATAGTAAATATAATAATAAGTTGATGAAGCAATAAATATTTATATGTATATATGCATATATTTTGATGGATTACCTTGCGTATAAAGCGTATGGCGATCTTGTGACGATTTGTCAGCTGCGTGCAACGCGGCTCCTCATCCTCATCTGCGGGCAATTTGTGAATCAGAGAGATTGACTTGTGCGTTAGGTTTTGGTTGCTTGCTTCGCGCGGTTGTTTATTATTTTTTATTTTATTGTTTTTTTTTATTTTTTGTGGTTTTTTAGTAGTAGTTTTAGTAGTACATTAATGCAAGTCAAGTCAAGTCCAAAACAAATCCAACAACACACAATTAACACATACATAGTAGCGTTATACACACACACAGACAAGTATTTAATACGAGTATGTAGTAGTATATATGTATAAAATATGGAACGTACAATAAGATATTACAGATATATTAGGTTAGTCAAATGCAGTTACAAATACGGTTACAAATATAGTATCACAATTTGATATCAATGAGTTTCTTTTTTTGGGGGTGGGTCAAGAGGGACATTGAGTTAATCATTGCGATTAGTTAGTTAATTGATTTAGTTAGTTGGTTAGTGGAGCAGTAGCTGTTAGTTAAGCAAGCGTTGTGTGTTTGTGAGAATGTAGCGTTAGGTGAGCATTGATGCTGATTGAAAGTGGGAGTCGCTTAGTTTGCTCCCTTAAGATGCAGTTTAGCTTAGTTTAGTTAGTATAGACTTGATAGTACAGCGACTACGGCAAAATGCAATATTTAACTAAGTTCTAAAATCTATATATGCATATGTACACATATTTTATATACACGTAAAGAGAGAGTGAAAGAGAGAGCGCATGCTAATCGAATCCTACTTTTGCCTGGCCTACATACAGCTCATGTTGCAAGCTGTACGCACTTGCCACATAGAATGCGCCATGCGGCTCCGTTTCGCCTCTGCCGCCGCCGCCGCCGCCGCCCTGCAACGAACCCGTCTCCAAAAAATGCGAAGCAGCCGCAAAAAATCGTCCTGTGCGTCCACGACTTGAACTTGGACTTGACTCGCCATCGAGCCTCCTTCTCCTCTCCCTTTCCCTCTGCCCCGCCTCCGACTCCGGCTCCGGCTGCAGCTGCCCCGCCTCCAGGTCGGGTGTGGGCGTAACACGCGGATTACGCAGCGAAAATGTCGAGCCAAAAAAATCACCTTGCAAAAAGCCACAGAGCACAACGGGTATGGTCAACATATTAGATCTAGTCGCGATCTTGGTTTCAGTTTCAGTTGCGTTTGGAACTGAGCCCAAACTGGAGCTGTGCTTGCAATTGGCCATATCTGAAGGCGACGGCATTGGCTTTGCTGCGTGTGTGTGTGTGTGTGTAAGTGTTTAATTGTGTGAGAAAGCGCATTAGTTTCGGCCTGAAAGTCCCTAAGGTGTTAGGCATACAGCCATTAACCAGTTATCAAAAGTGTACAGATAAAGTTTTCCTTTTTCAGTATTCAACCAATAACAACATCAATTCAATTCAATTCAATTTAATTCAATTTAAAATGCAACCACAACATTGACACAACCACAACACTCAATATAAGGATATTTGGATATTAGAAATCTCTTTTTTTTTCTTTTTATTTTTTTGTATTTTTTAGGTGTTATATTGTAGTAGTAGTATTGGAACCTCGAGCGGGACCTTGTAGACTTACCGTCTGAATTTTTAATATTTTTTAAGCAAGTTGTTTCAGCAACTGAATCTTCGCTAAAACTTGGATTCATGGATTTGCCATTTTGTACTACCTCTGAAAATGTCAAACCAAATGTTAAAGTTTTTCTTTTTTCTTTCTTTTCGTTTTCGATTTAAATATTTTTTCTTTTTTTTTAATTATGCGCCAATCAATCAATTAAAGGGACACGGTAGTCTATATGGGTCGCACATAACGGTTACAAAAATTTAAAAAACAAAACAAAAAATTAAAAAAAAAAAACAACACACAGCAGAAAACAAATTTTTTAACATTTTGTGGACGCTTTTACAATCCTTCAATAAATTATAAGCTACGAGTATTCATGTTCTTTTAACTTTAAAACATTCCTTCATTAACGTATTTATTATATTTAATTTTTAGCTATTTATTGTTATTTGTTCAGTTTAGTATTTGGGTTTATTTGGTGAGTGCGCAGAGAGAAAAACATTTAGAGGCAAAATCTTAACTATGATTGAATGATCTATGATAATGATTGATGGATGTCTGAAATGGTCAAGCAATAGTGATTGAATTATGATAAAATCAGAGCTAAAATTCTGTTTGATAATCCTCAATTTTTGCAGAATAAAATGTCATCAAATTTGGCATTTCCCTTTATCAAAATGATTACATGTTACTTGTTAATTACATTTATCTATCAATCATTCAATACAATTGTATGATTGCTTTGCTATTTCAACTGTCATATTGCTCTAATTAATTGGCATATCTTTTAATAAATTAATATTTATTGTTATTGAATTGAAAGCACTTCGAATGCAGCGGGAAGTAAATATATGACAGAAATCAGGGGCGTATGCTAAAGGGGGTTAAAGTATAGAAGTTTTTGAGAAAAATTAAAAAACTAGTAATATAATCCTAAAAGTTGAAATTAAGATATCCTCAAATTCCGGAAATATTTATTTATAAGCCCCCCTTAAAATATTTCTGCCTACGGCACTGTCACTAGAACATATGTGATAATTTTATAGATTTATATGAATGAATAAATGATTCGGTTTAAATGATTTTTTGTTAAGTGTAAAATTAGTATGCAAATGATTGAAAACTCATTCGATTGTCATTTGAGTAAATTGTGTTGAATTTGCGAAAAGGCTGCGCAGAGAGAAGAGCAAGGGAAATGTCTGCATGAATTCTGTACAGATGAGAACATGAATAGAGAGTGATACAGAACATGCTTGCGTTATTGTCTATTTTATTTATAATATGTAAATTTGTTATGATTTCCTCAAATCTTTGCTTGTTATTATTTGCTGTGCAACAGGTGTGTGTGTGTGTGTGTGTGTGAGTGCAAACAGAAATTGAAATAAGTGAATGGAAACTGTATTGGAAACTTTAGAACATTTGCTGAGGCAATTTTCCAAATCAAATTCAGCAACAAAATCGAATCAAAATGGATTAGAGAATGTAAATTGATTATTTAGTAGCTTACCCAAATTCTCAACAGATGCGTTGATATCGCGAATGGTGCGACTATACCTCGTAGAGGCCCGCGACGAGCCGGGTGGCTTGGACAGCGTGGAGCCGTCGGGACCCGGAGTCTGGATGGTCTGACTCTTGTGACGCCTTATCGTCGGCAGGCGGGCAACGAAGGATGTGTTGTGCTTAAAGCTGGATGAGGCCCGTCTGTGGAATATTGCAATATATTGGGCACAAATATTTGAACAATAAGTAAACACAAATATGTATGGCATAAGTGGAGCGCAAGAGAAATAGATTTGAGGAGCGAGGGGGATTTTTTAATAAACAAGAGACAGTAAAGAGAACTGTGTCAGTGTGTAAGTGTGTGCGTGTGTGTGTGTGTAAGTGTGTGCGTAGTTGTGCTGGGCTGGATGTGTTGGCTATAGAACAAATTACTTGTGACAGGTGCTGACGGGGCAAAAATTGCAATGACACGAGCTGAAAGTGACAAGCTGAAGTTGCTTAAAGCTTGCAGCTGCTTTCAAAGCTCTCACACAGTTTTCAGTAAGCGAAAGTTGCTTAAAGTTGACTCTTAGTTGTGACTAAGCAGAAGTTGCTTAAAGCTTTTAGGTGCTTTATGTTGTAAGTTTCATGTGCTTTTAAAGCTCTCATCCTCAGTTTATAATTAAGCTTCACTAATTGATAAGAATTTTGTTTATGTTTGATATGCTTTCAGCTGGTGTCATTTCGATTCATTTACTGACAACCCACAAAAAACACTTAAAGTTACATAAAAAACTACTATAAAAGAATGTGCTTTTTGCTTAATAGATGGTGTAATTGTAAATAATTTGATAAAAATGGAATAAAACGGGAATTAAAAATGCATTTAATTGATTGATTGAACTCACATGTTAATTATAGTACACACATTAAATGGTTTTTTTGGATATGTTTATTGTTTTTTGTTTGTTTATTTATTGGTTTTTATAACCACACAGCGGCAGCAGAATGAGAATCAATTTGTATCACATTGATTAAATTACTTTATATCATTTATGAAAAACATAAATTAAACAATTTGCAAAATATCGAATTTAGCATAGTTTTCTTTTCACTTTTGGATTTACACATATGTTTTATATGGAAAATTAGCCACAGAATGGAAAGAATTGAATGGATATACAAACAGATTTGGGTACACAGATAGTATGTGGACAGATAGATAGATAGATTCGAGAGGAAGTCAGATATAGAGTGCATTTGAGAAGCTGCGAATTACAATCTCGATTAATGTGTGTTGGTTTTTTTTTTTTTAAATGTGATTCTTTTTTAATTTATTAATGTACTTAGGAGCATTTATGACTTTGCGTTTATGACTTTGTGCTTAATAAGCAAATACCCTAGAAAAATAATAACATGAATAGCATTTGCAATTTGCATTTGAAATCAGTTTTGCTTGTATTTTTGTTTTGTTTTTTGTATTTTCAAATTATTATTTTCTTTTTAACTTTTACCTATATTCGGTTATGTTTTTTAATAATCGCTCCCAGTTTTCAGAACTGAAAAGTTTATAAAAATTATTATGAAAGAAAATGATAGAGGTACGTAAAAAATGTAGTTTAAACAAATTAAGTACGCTGAAACTGAAATTATTAATTGACAGTCGAAAATTGTTGTGGATAATATGTATATATATATATATAAATAGAGTACAGGGTATTCCTACTTAGTATGTACAGACTACTTGCTGTAGTGTATCGTACAAAACTAACTCGAGATCGCTCGACATGCGCCTTTCGCCGTGATTCTCATAAACGAACTGCAGCTGCAGCACACGTCTCTCTATTAAACGGTGTTTGGTTGTGTGTGTCTGAGTGTTTGTGTGTGGCGTGTGTGGCGTGTGTGAATCTAATCAACAGGGTAACTACCATGAAATAACTCGAAGGTTAAGACCACAAAATAGTTTTAGAAATTATTAAGAAAAGCTTAACTAATTAGTAAAATTTGTTGGCATTTTTTAAATGGAAGTATTTAAAAAAACGGTTGTTTTAAAATAGAAAATTCATTTTCCAGACTTAATTATGAATTATTAAAAATATTAGGCTACAAATAAATATTAATTACAGTAATGAATATTATTTTAAAATTTAATTTGGTTTGTATTTAAATATAAATATAAATGATTCTAAAAATTGAAATATAATTAAATTTTAATTCATAATACTTGTAACCTTGTATCTTTTGTGGTTTTCTTTGGAGGTATTTCATGTATTTCAACTTAAAATTTCTTTTACACTCTTTTTTTTCTTCTGCAAGACCCGTTATGAATTTTGTATAAACTTGAGTGACAATTTCTGTGTGTGTGTGTGTGTATATTGTTTGCCTCAGGGACAAGGTCAACTTACGATGCGGGCGGACTTGGCAGCGCCACCTGATGTATCTTCCAGGTGGCAACCGAAACGGAATGCTCGTCGGACGCATAGCAGCGCCAGACGGCCTGGATGAGTGTTGCCGCCGGCTGACGACGCCGGATCATGTGCTTCTGGCGCTGCTGTTGTTGCACCTTCAACGCAAAACCGCTGCCCAGGATACCCTGCAATGCGAATGATCAATGTGAGGTGACATCCGGTTGCCGGATGCGGCAAAAGTTAAAGATTCAGTTGCAATTCAACTTACCGCAGGCAGCGCAAAGAAGGATATGCCCAGGAGGGCACAGCAGGAGGCAATCAATTTGCCCTGCCAGGTGATGGGCACCATGTCGCCATAGCCCACCGTACAGAGCGTAATCTGAGTCAAGAGTAAATATTTAATTTAGGTTGCAAGTTCTGTTTTGTGGCAAGTTGCAAGTTGGTTGGTTGGTTGGTTACATACCACGCCCCACCACAACGCCTGGGCGAAATTGTTGAACTTCTCGTTGACGTCCTTCTCCCACATGTAAACTAGGAATGATGCAAAGATTAGCCCTAAAAATCCAATATACATTGTCGTGATGAGCTCCTACAAAAGTACACATTAAATTAGTAAATTGGTCAAAATATACCCTGTAATAATTATATAACCTGTCTATGTGCGTATACAACCGAACCGAGCAGCTTCCAAGTGCCGCCACGTCGATCCATGCGCACCATGCGAAGTATCTGAAAGAATCTCAAACCCCGCAACGCACTGGTGGCAAACACCTGGCCAGAGGTGCCCATGCCTAATACTACAATTGAGGCTAAAATGGTGATAATATCTAAAGCGCAAACATAGTTACCATTAGATTTATGCAGATAGTATTTATGAAAGTATTGCTTACCTATAATACAAAATGGTTGCTTTATAAACTTAAGTCGCCCCAGTGTTCCCTGGTAGCGTGAGCGACAGCCCGATGACCAAAGTCTCGCCCCGAACTCCATGGTAAACCAGATGACAACTATGATCTCCATGCGAAATAATATATACACGGCATCCTCCTCATATTCCTTGATGGTCGAAAACACGCTCAGTGCGAGACATGTGAACACCATTATAAAACTGCAATATAATGTGTAATTAAATATAATACATCACATTTAAAAACGATGTTTATTCGAAATACTTCAAAAACTTTTTTCTTTTTTTTTTAGAATAAATAAGAGACTGATTCATTGACACAAATCAAATTTTAAATTATAGTAGTTTGCAGTTTGCAGTTGACAGATATGTTAATAAATAGTTACAAAAAATTATTGTAATTAGTACGAATGTATGGCCTTTTTTTTTTAATTTTAATACATTTTAGCTGAGTTATTATTTAATTTTAGCATACATTTAAAAAGATTTCAAATTAAAGTATTTTAACACTAACAAGTCATTAAGAAGATTTAGTATTAAAAGGTCTTTAAGATCTTGTTAAATTTGATGACTCAACCCTACTTTAAATTAGTCTTAAGTACAATAGTGTTAATTGATCAGTTACTTACACCATCACATGATAGAATATTGCGTGCAGGCCCCGCGGTCTCTCCAGAAAATTGTAGAGTCGACTTTGCATCCGTCGGTAGCGCGCATCGCGGCGATGTGTGCCGCGATTATAATTGAGCGGCTTCCCAAGGAGCGACATTCGCGGTTGCAGAAATTTTGGCGATTTATTTGGTCCCGCCGGTCTACATTTCCTATAAAAAAACAAGAACAAAAGAAACACACATTTTAAATGATCACTCAAAATAAGTTAAACAATTTCTATATATGTATGTACCCCTTGAAACCTCTAATATCGTAGAAAGCGTAAACATCGTTTTCGGGATCCATTGAGAATGCATTCCCCGATAACACTAAAACACTTGACTAAACTGCACACACAGAGAGAGAAACTATTTGAGAGAGAACTGATAATACCCGTAGGTTGTCAAAACTTTTTGGGTTTACCGGGCTTTACCGACTAAGCAGAGACGTGTGTCGCGTTTGGCGTTCAAATCACAACTCGATCGACAGTTGTTCGATTCGCATGTTTAAACCTTCCAGTTTAGACTTTCCAAAAACCTCCATGTGTAAACTTTTATTAATTATATACATAAACTGTTTTATTTTTCTACACACCTTGCATTTTTTTGATTTGATTTTATTTTGATATTTTATTTTATTGATTTCGGTTTCTTTTTTTCTTTTTGATGTCATAAAATTGTGCGACGACTTCAATTTTCGCACAAATTTGTTGTTGATTTCGTTGATTTGTTTTTTTATTTTTGGGAGCGTGTCATCGTGTGGGCGGGCAGCTCCTTAGTTTAGTCACGATCTCTGGAGGTTTTTGTTTTTGCCCCAGACGTGTCACAAGCTTAACGTACGTCATTAACATTGCTTGGATTTTGTATCTTGAAGATACGAGCATGTGGATAGTGCAAATAGAGGTGTAATACTTACCACCAAGGGGTGCGGTTTTAATTGGAAAATTTCGTTGGCAATGGAAAAGTTTAGCAGCAAAACAATTAGGCTCTTTTTCAGTGTAATAAATAAATTTTATTAATAAATATCTTGAAGCCTTAGGCAGGCACTTGACCCAGTTTATATACTTATGTACAATCTAATTTGCGTAGCATGTGATAATCTATTGAAAGATCAGCTATCAGTTTTCAATGTGAGCTTGTCGAATTGCATACGAAATGCAGGCAAAGGCTGTCTTATATTTTAAAAGTTTATTTAAGCTTGAAAACTTTATGTAAATTTTATGGTTTTTATTTATTTTATTTTTATTCTAAAATGATGTAAGTTTATTGAATTCAAAAAAATTCAATGGCCATAATTTCGAGTTTCCTTTTGAAGATAAAAAGCAAGAATAAAGAAATATTAAAGTTTAAGAAAAATTTAGATTAAATTAAAGCTATTGAATTTAAGTGCTTTAAAGCTCTTTTGATATTTATATAAGTAAGTACAAAAGTTTTAGTGAAATTTGGTTAAAAAAAGCTCTTCTTGCATAGCTTTTTACCTACGCCGAGCTTAAAGCTTACGAGTAAGCGTAATTGATTTTATAGGGTATTTTAAAGTCGCATAATCGCATTGTGTAATACAAAAGCTGTTCTAATTACACACTTTCCATTGTTCGACGATTGCTTATTAAACTTTTTATAGCTCAAAATGAAATTGCAATAATTTGCTTCATTTTGTTAGTTTTCCTTTTATTGTTTTGCTATAAATTTTCTATAAATTGCAATAAAATTACCCCACACAGAACTGATTCTCATATTGGCATGCTAATTGTGTGTGTGGGATCTGAGCAAACAAGTATCAGGCCATAATTTAGCATTCAGCTAACAATATTGGCATTACATCAAACGGATCGTCGTCTTACGTCTTGCTTTGTTCGTAACATGAAAGCTCTCTTGACACGAACTTCACGACTTGACTTGCAGTGAGGAAAAACAAATTCACAGATACAATTTATGAGTCATAGATACTGTATCTTATCTGCGACACACAACACAATTTTTGGCAAAACAATTTCGTTGCTTTAAAAAAAAAACAAAAAATAACAAACATGACAATAATTCCAGTTTAAATTGTTGTTTAAATTTTTAATGTAATGCTTTTTTAGTCTGTAGCCTGGCTTAGGTTAAATGGTAGTTAAAATATACTGTGTATATATATGTTTGTGTGTGAGTGTACTGTATCTGTGCGAGTGCACGTCTTGGCCGTTTAAATGTATATACAGTAATTGGCTTTTGAAAGGCGGTAAATAATAATAAAAATATGTATATTATATTGGATATATGTAAGATACTTTATATTTATGTGTATATTTATGTGTTTGTGTATATATATATATAACCATATATGGTATATAGTATATATGTATATGGGGTTTGTATCCGTCAGTTTTGATACAAGATCACAAGTTGTTGTTGCTGTTAGCACCCAAACGTAGCATCGTTGTTGTTGTTGTTCACTTCTTGGCATCGATAATGATCTCATCGCCCGACTGTAGATTGTAACTGTAGAGTCGCTTGTTGGGGAATTTCATCTCCTCGGGCCCATGCTCCCTGTAATCCTGATCGAGATAATAGAGACGCATCTTGTTCGGAGCCAGATTGATGAGTTTCTCCAGCTTGATCTTCAGATCGTTGACCGTCAAATAGACGTCCACAAATCGACTCTCGCTCACATCGTTGTACGTGAAGACGACTTTGATTCGTTTCTCCGGCTTCAGATTAATATTGACCAAGGGATCCAGTTTGCCATGGATGGCCAGGAGTTCGGCATATCGTGAGGGTCGCTCACTCTCCGGCTTGTCCATGTAATGACGGACAAAGGCGCGTTCCGCGTCCACACGCTCATCCACACTGATCTTGCCGCCACCGTTCAACATGGACACATTGGGGAGGCGCGCTATGAGCAGCTGGCGACGTTCGTGCTCCGTGCACTCCAGAGTCTCCCACAGGGGCCAGTGCTTGACCCGCAGATTCTGGAGCTGACTGTACTTGGCCAACTCATCGACGTCGGCCCAGCTATTCAACTGGGCGCAGCTGAGATTGAGCAACTTCAGGTGGGGGAAATACTTGTGACTCTCGCTGGCCGAATCCAGTTCGGTGGTGGTGGTGGCGGGTTGCAGGGATTTGATGGGACACTCGGCCAGCACCAGAGACTCCAGGCTGGGGAAGAGTCTGCCCAGGCGACAGATCTCCTGCCAGTGCTCAATGGGATTGCCGGTAAAGTGGAGAGTCTTCAATGTCGGATGAGCTCGTGTTAACTTGCGATTGGCCTGGCACAGATTGCAGCACGTTTCCGTGTCCGCATTCGCATCCACATCCGCTTCCGCTTTATCGCTGTGCGTCTGTGGCACACATTGGCAGTTGTTGCATCTCTCCGACTCCGCTTCCGCCTCCTGCGCCGCATCCAGAAGCACCGCACGATAATTGTTGAGACTCAGGTGCAGCTCCTGCAACACGGGCAGATTCTGCAGCAGGGCATCCACGCACATCCAGTCGAGATAGGTGCCATTCAGAACCAGATTCTTTAGGTTCACCGTCGGCGCCGCTTGCAGCGCACTTGCCGGACTCATCAGTTGATTCTTGCTCAAATTCAAGAACTCAATCCTCGGCATATGCTTCAGTATGTTGAAGACCTCCTGCCAATCCTGCAGCTTATTCTGTGCCAAGTCCAGTTCACGCACTCGCTGACATTTCTCACGAATGCTCTCAAAATTTCCGGCACAATCGATGTCACAATCGTTGAGTACAAGCAGCTCGGGCACACTGGTCAGCGGGGAGAGGCGGGGTATGAATATTGAGAATTCCATTCGACCGCCGCATTTAGTAACCGTAAAGTCATTGGGCAGATCGGAGCGCTTATGCAGCTCCGGCTGATTGGCGTTCTCGAATTCGCATTCGGCAAAATATTTGCGCTCGAGCGCCTCCAGCAATGAGGGCATCTCGCTTACGCTCTTGCTCTCGCGCTCGCTCTCTTCTTAAACGGTGTCTGCGGCCAGTGTCTACACAACGTAAATTATGTAAATTTACGTTTCACTTTTGTTTTTGTTTTTATTTCGTCTTTTCTTTATGCTGCTTAAGTTTGCGCGCTGACTGCGTTTGCTGCGCTTTGAGCTTCGACTTGATTGCTGCCTAAGCTTTTGCTTCCAGTTACTGTTGCTGTTACTGTTCCTGTTATTGTAGTTGTGTAGTTAAAGTAGTCACAGCTTCTGTCCGTCCCTTCTGCTGACGCTGCTGCTGCAGTTGCTGCGCTGCTTATTGATTTTTGGGAGAACTTTTAGTTGCGTTTTATGTGCATTCAATTTGTTGCTGCTTTTGTTGCTGTTGTTGTTGCGTGATGCAATTGTTTTGTGCTTATTTTGCGCAGTTTATTGCAGTCGTCGATTTAAACAAATTGCTGCGCACGTTGCTTTTGTCTGACTTGTTGTTGTTGTAGCTATTGCTGTTAGTATTACTGTTTTTGTTGTTGCTGTTGTAATTGCGCACTTATTTAACAAATTTGTTGTTGTCGAAACAAAGAAAAACACCACGAATGCGTGTGTGGGGGCCACTTGCCAGTCTACCTGCTGCCCCTCTTTATCTCTCTCGCTCTCCTTCTCTCCTCCTTTTGTTAATATTCCAGTCAATGGCGTTTACAACGACAAAAGCCAGGCCAAAGCTGAGTAGCTCTTGATTTTGTTGGGTTTTTCTTTTTTTTTTTTGTATATGATTGTTTTTTTTAGTATGTTATTGTTTAGTTTTTCTAATTGCTGTTGCTGCTGGTGATTTTGTTGGTGTCTCTCCGTCCGTTCGCAACGCCACCAAACGCTCAACTAAACCACAACACAAGAACGAATTCGCCTCCGTGTTGTATGTATTCTTGTGGCCCGTTTTGCCAGTCGCGCTGCCAGCTTCGTTGTGTGCTTTTTTTTGTGTGTAGGTCGCCGTCGTGCGTACAGGAGCGGATTCAGGGGTAGCTATTATTATTAATTTGTTATTTTTTTTTGGTTTTAATTGTACTTTTCGCTTTGGGCACACGTCCGATCGATTTTGTTAGTTTTGATTCGTATTTCGAAATTTAACTAGGCGGATAAGTTCTCATCTGATTTAACTATGATAAAACCAAAAATATTTTGCTCTTTAAGGCGCTGCCGCGCCTGCAGCTAAAATCAGATAAGAACTTATCTCGTAAATTTTGATGACACCAAATAAAGAACTACGATATGATTCCAAGTACACATATCGCAGCGATTGCTTTGTTATATTAACATACAGCTGTGAAATATTTGTTTATTTTGCAAATAAAATTAATCCTTAGTTTTTTTTATTAACATTTTCTTATGTTATCTTTGTTTTTCAATCTTGCGCCCTAACTTGGGCGCCCTCAACTGTTCCGTTGTAAGTTTTAAATTTTGACTGCGACCTTGCGACGTAAATAAATGTACGCTCAATTACGAAATTGTTTCATTTCAAGCAAATACAAACACAACAACAAATATTGGTGTGCTGCTTTCGCTTTTTTTTGGGGCAAGCTAAAATAGAATATTTAAAATTATAAAAATGTATTAAAACACATTTGCAATGACCTTGTGCGTTGTGCACTTGGCAGCGGCCCTACAATAACAAAGACCTTAGAATTGGGCGACCTGCTGACGACTAAATGCGCCACTGTAGTGCTCGCCTGGAAAACCAGTTATAAAGTCAACGGTCATGTCACAGTGAACACACGCTACAGTAGACTACCCCCTAAAGCATAAATAACAAATTTTATTTATTGTGATTGACGGCACTAAATTGCAAGCCAGGGGATGCAGATAAAGATACATTTAAATTGGAAATTTTCATAACCTCGGCGAGAATATGATATTACAAACGAAACGTAATATGCGTCGTTGTTGTCGTAACATCTCAGTGGGGTTCACTTTGCTGACAGCTTGAAAGGTGCGCAATAAATGAGCGAGTTTTGACAGTGGGTGGGGGGTAACTGCGGCAATCCAACGCGTCGGACAGCAAGAGAGCCAGCCGAGTCAAGTGAGAGCATGTGTAAGAGGAAGTGAGAGCACGCGTCGTGAGCGTAACAAAGCTCTCGCGCTCAGCTGTGCTTTGTTGTCTTTACACAAACATATGTTTGTTTGCATTTGCTTTTGTACGAAACTGCGCAGCATGTTGAAAAGCTCGCTGCTCAGCTGTTCGCATTGGCATTGCATTATGCGTAAGGAGAGCTTTCTGCTCACTCCCTCTCTCACAGCTTTTACAAGTGTAAAATAACAACAAAAAGGCACAAAGGCAAAACTGAAACAGATGGCAGCCCTGTGACAATGGGGCAATGGCAGTGGATATAGTCGACGTCGACGTCGTTGTTGTTGTTGTTGCTGTTGTTTGGGGGGCGTTTCAAATTTGATTTGCAGAAAGCATAACTATTGGCGCCTTATACCGTTTTTTTACGAGTCAAAAGTCAATTTGCTGCGAATATTGGTACGATGTCAGATAGGAATACGAATGCGAATATCTAGAAAAATGCTGCATGCTAAAACAGACAGATACGTTTGTACGTGCAGATAGAATACTTTTTATTAGACTGTCGACATGTGTGTGTGCCTGTGTGTGTTGTTGTTGCACTTGGTCAACTATCTGACGAGGGTTCCATCCAATCAATTTACATATGTATGTATGTATGTATGTAGATTTCATTACTGCTGTCATATCTTTGCGCTTCAAAGAACTTTTCAGCGAATTTACTGCACATGCTTTGTATATTATACGGATTCTATTTCTATTATTGGTGCTTTTGTTGAATCAATAGAAAATAGAAAATGGCAAAATATACTCAAATATTATTCCAGTTCCTCAGATATTCATTTGTTGCCTCTTTTGATCAAAATAAATAATATATATCTCGAGTGCATATATTTAATTTTATTTTCTTTTAAGCAAATTTAAGCAAAAATTTTAGATATTCTGAGATTCATTTTTAATTGCAAATTCATTTCGCTTTGTGGTGCATTTGATTTTGATTTTGAGGTTAATTGTATCGTTAACCATGACGACATAATAAAGATATTTTCCAATAAATTAAGTGAGAATGCATAGTCTACTAAATACCCTGTGTGAGTTAATATTCTTGTCAGTTTTTATTAATTACTTATAAATTTCATAACTTTTCTTATTAGTTGAAAAACATAATGAAATAAACCATAATTGTTTATAGCTCAACTTATAAATTTAGTTATTTTCTATGATTCTTTTGAATTTTAATGGTTCATAAATTTTAAAACACTGGACAATTTTTATTGATCAATTATAAAGTTTAATGAGCTTATTTTATTTTTTTGACAAGAGTCTACTTAATCATTAAGTTAGGGACATTCCCCTGTTAAAAAATACATAAACTCAGCAAAAAAATTTCGAAAACAATTTGGGCTCATTGAACACATTAATTATGTCATTGTTGTAGTGTTGTTGTTGTTGTTTGTTGTTTTTGCTGTCGTCGACCCGCAATACTGTTGTTGTTGTCTGAGCCATTTAGTGTCTAACCATTTGAGTAGTATATACGAATATGTACGTGAATATAGTCTATAATTATCTGTGGCCAAGAGGCAACTCTTTGTGTATTATTCTACGAGTAAATTTGCGATTTTGTTATGGTTTGACCGGCATTTCTTTTTCTTGCCAACCGAAAAGCAGGCAAATAAGCCGATTGTCAATAGTCCCACAATATATGCGACTCTGACATAATTTTATTAGCACTCATATATCATTATTTGTGTATTTTTCAGTTGAACCGTTTCATGAAGATCGATTGCGACAGGTCTTTAATGAATTTATAACTAAAAAAAAAAAAAAAAAACAACGTATTTGTAATTAGAAATTGCACGAAAATGTATATTGTATGTATGTCGATATTTCTGTTTGGGGTTTATTTAATGAACGCAATTTTATTGCTGGATTTGTGTTTACAAATTTATATGCAAATATGTAGTTATATAGTATATTTACATACATATATACATATATTTATATCAAAGCAAAAAGGCGCAAATAAACCAGACGAGAAATCGTTCAAATCAATTGCGTCAATAAATGTGCCTAAGATGCTGCATAGTTGTTGTTGTTGTATTTGCTGTTGTTCTTGTCGCTCGTAAAGTTCTATAAATTGTTGTGTGTAAAATGGAAATTTTGACTTTTTGGACCGGCGGCATTTAACGACTTAAATGGAATGGCACAAGTAAAACGCTCCACGTAAACAATGCAGCTTCAATTTATAAGAAAAGCAATTTTCTTGTCTCGAAAATGTTCTCTAGTTCAGTCTAGACAGCATTTTTTTTTTTTTTAATTTTCTTATTTTTTTTTGAATTATTACATCGTTGTTGTTTGTATTTTTTTTTTAGCAGCATAAAAGCTGTCTTTTAGTCTTTGGTCTGTGTCTGGCCACAAACAAGTGGTTAACCTTGCGTATGAGTAATGTTATTGTTGTGTGCGTGTTTATTAAGCCACAGTTTTCACAGAAATTCCACTGAAGTTGATATATTATATGTACACATACACTTACATATTCGTATGAATGGACATTTCTCTGACCTATTTGTCGCAGTGTACAGAATGCAGTCAACAAACAACTTAAAGAATAAATATTATTCTCATGCTCATAAATTTCGCAGCCAATAAATATGTTGAAATGAAATCAGAGTCAGAATTGTTTTTCGGTATTTTTTTCTGCAATAAATTGGCAAAGTTGACAAATTGATTAAATGACACAATAACGTCACTTTATGCCTGACTGATTGATTGATTGATTGATAAACTGACTGACTGATTGGCCAGTCTAGCTGATAGTGCTGCTGCCCTTGTTGACAGCATTCATTAGTTTTCCACAATATTCACCCGCAACGAATTTTAATGATACTCACTTATACCCTTTAAACACAAATGTCAATATGAAAGGGTAATTCCTTAACTCCCATAATTTACAGGGTATTTCTTAGTTCACCGAGCGCATTCTTATGTTCAATTTTTGCTTGTTTTCTCTTTTTCACGCATCACATAATTTTTGGCGTTGTTGTGGGCGGGACTAACGTTAATTTAATATGCGGCATTTGCACTTTTCGGTCAGCGCAAGCGAAATCCAATGATAAACCCTAACGAGAAGGGTTGAGGGGTGGGGAGAGGAGTGAGGGTGGGGGTTGGAGTTTTGTTTGCTGTTGGTCTTGGTGTCACTAGCGCTGAATTGGTATCGTTTTGCGGGTCGGTTACTGTTGACAGGCGAACACTTTCAACTTTTAGCTGCCACAGCTCTTAATATTATTATTATTATTTTGCAGCGAAAAGTTCAATTAAACTGATGCACTTGATGCTTGGCTCGTTAAAATTGAAATTGCTTTATGCTCGATGTAGTTTAACACTTTGACAGCTGCGTTTTATAAAGATCATAAAAAATGGTAGCGTTAAATTAAGATTGAATTTAATTTTAAGACTGCTTAAGAGCCAATTGAAGAAACTAAATTTGCTTTAGAGCAGTTTATTAGCAGAGTAACTGAAGAGAGACCGTTGAAGGTTACTTAGGGTCTCATGAATGATGTTTAAAATCTCTGTAAATCCTTAACAATTTTTTAAAATATATAATTTTATTTGATTTTTTGACTGAATTCATCGTTGCTGTGCTTTGCTGTCAAATTAATCAAAAGCTCAGTCATAACTTTTAGCTAGTGTCATTTGACATGTTTTAAGTTTGACGAAACTGTAAATATTTTGATTGTCAGTTGTCTATGCTGCCTTAAACCTTGTCCATTTGTATCTCAAGTAAACACAGAAATAGGTATAAACTAGCATTTGATTGCCTTGGCTGATAAGTCTTATCAGCTTTGGCCTAAAATAAGTATGATTCTTACAGACGCTCCAGATAATGTTTATAGTTCATTTGAGTTGAGTTAAGTTGTGTTCAAAGTGCTCTTATTTCTGAATCATCATCAGCTGTTGTATTATTAAATGAGCTTGCGGACAGGGACCACAGAGACCTTCATTTCAATTGCACTTTCTCAAACATTCAGTCGGCAAGGCATTTCCACTCATTATATGCAATTAGTGGTTCCCTTTCACTCGACCAGGGTATAAAGCAATAAATGGGTTGGTCAAGTCCACTAACTAACTGAATTATTCATAGCCAACTCGTGCTAAAAGCCATAAAAGAACCGCCCTGAAGAAGACATGTACAAATATATACCTGTATATATATATATGTATACTATATCAGTATGCTGTACTATAGTCAGTTGAAGCTCTCAGGGCGCAATTAATTTGCTGGCAATAATGAAATCTAGGACAAAATGTTCGCAAAGAAAATCGTTGACAGTTGGCATACAAGCAAAACTTGAGTCTCTGTTCTTCCTTTATGCATATTCGAGAAGCATGTTTAAGTGATAGACTAGCAGATACCCTGTTCTTACTGGTTTAATAAACTGTGTTAATGGAATTTGATTAATCAAATCATGTCATAATAAACTGATTTTAACTCTCCAATTAAATTTAGATGAACAAAATCAACGAATTAACTTGATTGTTATTCAAAAAAATTATCCAGTTTAATTACTTAAAAATTGAGTGGAGTGGTGAAAATGCAGAAATTTCAAGTTATTTCATAGTCTTCCGATATTTTTGATATTCAACATTCTAAAACTTCTTACAAACCCCAGAGTCGTGTCTAGGGCTACAGGGTATAAGGACTGCACACCTTGCACTGCTTTACAGTTCCAGATTGAAAATGAAATCATTTGTCAGCTACAGATTGCAGTTACACGTATGCCGAGTGTTGTTTTTTTTATTGTGCCTTTTATTTTGGCCTAGATGGCTTAAAGCCTTTTTCAACGAGTTGGCAAGTAGGAAAGAGAAGTTGGCGGGCAACTATGTGTGCATGTCTGTATGTATTGTATTGTATGTGTGCATGTCGAAGATATCTGCATATCAATTGTTGGCATTCACACTTGGATAGAGTGTTTGCTTTTTGGGCCATGTTTTAATCAAACTAAAATGCCAGGCAAACTAAACGACTTTTTTTCCATCCCCCCGAAGAAGAAGAAAAGTGGGAGACGGAATTTGTATGTGTCTGTTTTACGGTTAAGCGACGTGCTAACTAGAAAATCCGGCTAAGTGAAGTGTCACACACAGGGAAAGACGGGCTAAAATCAAGAATAAATGTTGGTATTAAACCAAGGACTTAATTTAAGCTTGGGTTTATTCTATTGCTGATGTCTTCATTTCAAGGAAATAGAGTTGAGAGAAAAGCTTTTCAGAGAAAACTTAAGTTGAAATAGATTTATTTAACCTTTTTATGCTGAACTAAGATTTTTGGAGTCTAGATTAGGATCAGTTTCAATGGGTGATTAAAGTGTAGAATATGTAGAAAATAAAACTTACAAGAGTTTAATATTTTTATAATTCTACAAGGAAGTTCTGAGAATTTTTTCAACATATACAAAGAGTTTACATTAAGCTCAGCTTCTTGTAAAAATTATTCCATTATAAAGTTATGTCTGCAAAGAATAAAGTTGAGATGACTTAACAAATAAAGTTACAGGTTTAATTTAAGATTAGAAATTAAAATTAATTTTTTTAATTTTTGTTCTAAATTTAATATAGAGCATAGTATAATATAATTAAAGGATTGGAAAAGTTTATATTAAGTCCAGCTTTAGCTGGAAAGAATGTATAAAAGACAGAAAATATAAGACAGGCTGGAAAATAATCTTAAAACTAAGAGTTCAATTATTTGCTTTATTTAACTTAATTTGAGTACTTAACAGACCGCTTGAGAATAAAGTATTCATTCAGAAAGGAAACCCTAGCTCGATTTCTATAGATATTAGCCGCAATTCATAGATATAAAAAAATGATAGGCTTATCCCATGCTGCTTATCATTTGGGGCACAGCAATTAGAAAGCTTCCAGCCGCAATGCAAGCAAATTGCGAATTCTTTTCGCACATTGTCATTGGGATTGGGCTTGTGATTGTGATTGCTCGATGGTTCGTTTAATGGTGGCAATTTTGCATTTGGTGGTACGCTGATTAGGCGACAATCCCCCGCTCGCTGGCTGATGGCTGATGATAGCGTGCCAGAAAGTTATCAATGCCCGCTCGAATGCTCGAATGAATCACTTTAAGTGCGCTAATTTTGCTGTCCATCCATTTTCATTTTCATTTTCATATCTGGGGGCTTCAACTTTGTGCCATTTGCATATTCCTATAGTAGCTTGCCGCCGCCGGACAATTTGTTTATTCAAATTGTTAAGATCTTTTCAGTTCTCGTTCTTGTTCTTGTTCTGTGGTTTTACGTGATGCTCTTCATCAATCAAATGTTTGTTTGGAGCGGACGGAGGTGAAGGAGACAACGATTTGGTGGCACAAAACAATCGCAAATTCATTGTAATTTGTTTGAACAGCTGTCGGGCAAAAGTAAAATGCAAACAGCAAAAAAAAAGTGATAAAGAAGATGTCTGTTACCAAAGGCAAGTTACAAGGAGGGGCTGTAAGTGGGTTGGCTTTGTTTGCAGACAGATTATTTGGATGTTGCTTTGGACTTTAAAGAGTCGCCTACGTGCAGACACGCAAATGTGCAATGACAGGCTAATGATAATTACGCAAGTGGATGGAGCTGAGGTGACTGGGGCTCAAAGTGTCGCAATCGATGGCCCCAAATAATGTGTGTGCCCTGCACCAATGACACGGGTTTAAAGAGAGAGATAAATAAATAATTCGATTGGATTAATTTTGAGCTCGTTTAACATCTACTTTAAGCTCACTTGAACTTTTCTTGAGCTTAACAAATTAAGCTTAGCCCAAGCTTTGACTTAATCTTGCTGAAAGCTTTTATGTGCTTTGAAAGCTTTATAAAGTCGCCATCAGAAAATCAGTAATGTTTTAAATTAGAATATGTAAGTTCATCTGTTGTGCTTTCATGTGCTTTTAAAGCTTCCGAAATAAGTCAATTATTATTTACTTTAAGTACAAGAATTTATCGTGTGTTTGTAAAAGTTGAGCAAAGCATTTAATCATTTAAGCTTGAAGCTTTTTAAATTCGCTGGTAATAAGTTTAGTATGCAAATTAAATTTAATTGAAAGTGCAAGTGCATTCATGTGCTTTTTAAGCTTAAATGATCTCAAATGCCATGTGTCAGTTAGTTTTGTATTGACATCATAAAGTTAAAGTTCTAATGTCATATTTAGAGCTTTCATTTGTTTTCCAAGCTCTCAGGTGTAAAGTTTATCATTTGTCAAAGTCTGCCTTTTGCGCTTAAGCTACATCAAAATGTTTAATTGCCCTTCTCAAATGGTGTCATTGCTGTTATGTGTTTGTTGGACTTAATCCGCATTTAACGCCTGATGCGCAACATGAAGGTGGCCTTCTCATAAACTGACATACAAACACACACACACACTCACACAAATACTAAGTAAACAGAAATAAAGCAGCGGCAGGCTGTATTATAATTATAACGAAATTGAGTTACGTTGTCAGCACTGGCACCACAGGGCGTATGAGTAATGACACGAACAAGATATAAATACACGCAAGTGAAAACTGTTTGCTAGATATGCATGTACATTTATTACTATTATAGCTACTATTATTATCATTATTATGTCACAAATATATTGTTAATTATAATTGCATTTTGCATTTGCCTGCAACTTTAGATTTACATTTAGCTGCCCTACAAAATGCGTTTCAGTCACTAGACATCTGCAATTAAATACTTGTCCAAGTTTTTCTACTTTTTGTTTAGCTTTTCTTTTTTTTCATTCTGTTCCCAACCAATTTGAGTAATCATCATTTTTGCCCAAAAGATTCTTTTATAGTTTAGGCTTAGACCTTTTCCTGAACACAAATTGTTTCTAAAGAATTTTATTAAATTTCATGTTGAAATAACATTTCTTGATATTATAGGTAATTAATTTAGTGAAAAACCGCGAGTGTAGTTTTTATTGCTGTTATATTTTGTGGGCTTTAAGAAACTTATAAAAAATCATAGTATACTTTTTGGGGCATGCAGTTTAAATGTTATAGCCTTTCCTCACTGAAACTACATTTCAGCATTTTCGGAGCAAATGTCACATTTCAACCTATACAAAAAGGCTAAAATGCTGAAATGTAGTTTCAGTGAAGAAAGGCCATAAATCTGGAATCTAGATTGAAATTTATTGATCTGCTCGGCTTTTTATTTATTAATTTAAATTTTAAATTATGGTATAGTAGCTAATAACAAATAGTATATAATCAAATAATCATATAATTCTAAATTCCTTTTTTATCCATCTATCAATTGTAAATCTATTATTCAAATCTCACAAGTTCCTTCCTTTTATTCCGCTTTTCTTAGACATCAAATCAATTTTTTATTTAAATGAAAAATTCGCAACTTCGTTTTGCAAAACTGAGCAAACAACTGTTATTATTGTCTTGCTACCTCTGCAGGGGCAATTGACCAGCATTTGGCATTTGTTTAGGGAACATTTGCATGTCGTTGCTTCGATTGTTTGCCAAATGCAAACAAATGTCGACGGAGTAAAAACGGAAATGCCAATTGTTTGGGGACACATTTGAGGACATGTAAGCGGTAATTAATGGGAAATGTCAAGCGCAGAGAGACAAATGCGATGGGCCAACCTGTTATCAGTTCATGGAGCAGCCCGCTAAGTGACAACTTGTCAATCAACTTCAATTCTTTTCTATTTAATTTTTAAATATGTGTAGGGTTAAGCGTAGCTTGACAGGCACCTGAGAATATCTTAGAAGGTGGCGTGCAACATGTTGCAAAGCGGCGACAATTATGCAGGTGCTTATATGACTTCTTAGCCTTATTACGAGTACGCGTAATCCTTGAAATAAGATACCCGGCACTAAGTAAGTACTTGCATAAAGGAAGCGTTGTCATTTTGGTGCCATTTCAACTAAATTGTGCAGGTGTGGGTTGATATGTGTGTGTGTGACTGAGGTGTGTGTGTGTGTGTGTTTTTGTGCTACTCTGGCTCAACGTTGCGTATGAGCAACTTTTGAATAATTAAGTCACTTCAATGGCACTCTCGAGAGCCCTTTTGTCTTTCTCTTTCTCTCTCACTTGTTTTCGTCACTCTATCTCTGACTCTTTCCACTTTCTCGCCGTCTCGTCGCGCTGTCTCGGCTTGCCTCTTGATGTGGAACGTTATAAAGTAAAAGTGCGCTGCAAGAACATTTGATATGCATAAATTAAAATGCAACCACAGCACATACAACACACACTCACACACACACACACATACATGCTCATGTTTCTCTTGTCGCTGCTGGCATTTTGCAATGTTCTTAATGGAGGCTGTGTGTGTGTGTGTATGAGTGTGTGTCTGCCAGAATATTATAAAATATTCGCTGACTTCATAGCATCCATATATTATTGCATTTTTGGTCTCTGACACTTTATCAATAACTTTGGCAACAAAGTTACATTTTCATTAACACACACACACACACATATATATATTGTCACACACATACGTATACATGAGTCATAATATTGACTATGATATAACACCTTTGGTCAATTTAAGTAAATGCATAGTTTATCCAAAGTGAAAATGTTTTCAACAGTGAAACAGTTGAATAAGCGATTTCATCTAAGTTGGATATAAGTATTTATGAATTATGAAGACTTCTTCATAACATTGTTACCATTATTTGGAATTGTTAATAGTTTAACAATGATTTTAATAATTAAATTTAAATACTTTCTCTTTCAATTACTTTTTATCAGGACTTTAGCAATTAAATGCTTTCAAGTTATTATTCTAGTCTAGCATTATCATTCTTAATTTCAGTGCATAATACTTTTCGTATTTCAGAAAGTAACACTTTTAAGATTAATAATATTAAAAACATCACAAGGTTAAATAGTGGAGAAAGCGATTTGAATACTTGGCATTTATTAACCTTGTCTAAACTAGTCTTGTACAATTTTGCAATAACAACAGAAATATGAACACAGTTCTAAAAATGGGAAATGGCAAGGAAACTAAGAAAACTATTTGACAGAAACAATGAAAGTCCTGCTGAAATGTTCTAAAAGTTGTCTACGACAATTTGCCATATTTACGGCAAGTTCTGCACTTGGGACGCCGCATGCAACAGCTGTTGGCTAAAATGTTGTTGCTGTTGGCTAAAATGCTGCAGCTGCAAGTTTGATGAGTAGTAGTTCCCCTGTCCCCCTCTTGTCCCCTTGCATCCGTTGAAGAGATTGCATTTTTAAAAAGGGCCCCGCAGCGACATTGTCGCAATGCTGACCCATTGACATTGGTGTTGTGATTTTAGCTTGTTGCACTTGTTGTCAATGGCAAAACTTGCAATTCATATATGTATATAGTACTAACATATGGATAAGTACTTAGCGTTTGCATATGGCAAAGTATAGTAGTAATCGATATTATTGATTTGCTGTTGCTGGTGTTGGCCTTACATATTGGCAATCGCCTTATATCTATGCCCAGTTTTGTCATTACAACTGATTGGCCAATCGGATTTCGCAATCGTCATGTAAATATTTGCAATTACTCAGACAGCAAACACACAAATCCAGTATGAGTGTTTGGGTGTGAGTATGAGTATACTCATCATCTTAATGAATATCACTTTGATAGCAGACATTAAACTTGATTCGCTTTGCTGTCATCAAAAGCAAAGGAAAAGGAAAGCAAAACACACAAAATCTAGCTACAATTTGTAATGTCTCTTCTATCCGTTGACTCTCTCTATCTCTGTATTTCTGGGGCTCAAAGTGTTTCTGGGGTAAAGTTAGTTGGCGTGAATAATTTCCACTAAATACAATAAAACCATTTAGCTGCAGGCATTAAAAATTTGCATAGAAATGAAAGCATCGCAACCGGAACTGTGCCACAAAATAATAAAAATGCAAAAAATAAAACCTACAACAACAGAGTACAGAAAAAATAAAAGAAACAGTTGATGAGCTTCTGTTGTTTTGTGGGTTTTTACTGTACTTTTGGGCGGGTGTTGCCTGCCCGCGGATGTAAATAATAAAAAGCACATTAAACAGCATTTTCTTTCATTTCGAAAACGAAAACGAAACAATTCCCATTTCCACTTCAGACTAGGGCACAAAAATACAAACACACACAGATACACAGCCGAAAAGTATGCTTTACTTGTGGCTACTGCAGCGCTTTTGACACTTGGGCAGCTGCACTACTTAGAGGGCTGCGGCCACACGGCCCACTTAGAGAAATGCACTTTGCACTTAAATGGACATTAGATTTTCTCAGGCAGCTTATTATATCATAAATTGTTCTTTACCGCCACGAAGTATGCAACATTAAATACGAAGCGAATTGTAAGCGAAAGAGATTTCGAACTGAAAACTCAGAAATGAAACTTTTTATTTTCTATGAATGAGCAAACAAATAAACAAGTTGTAAGTATAGAAAAACTAAAATAATTTTAAAGCGACATGAATGAAATATTTCAAAGAACTTGAATAATACTTATTAATGCGATTTATGTTTTCGTACATCAGAAGCATTTTCAAGTTGTACATAAACTTCAGTATTTTAATTAATTTGTTTACTGTTTTAATGAGATATTCCAGAAAAAATTGTGGAAAATATTTTGAAGTGAAATAAAATATAAAAACAAGTTGCGAGTAAATAGAAGTTATACAGGAAGTAAATATTTGTTGTGGGATTTGACAAAATAATCAAATTAAATTTGTTTCACTTCTAATTTATCTGATCTGTTCTAATTGCTAAAACTTGAATTTAATGTGATATTGTTATAGAAAAAGTATTAAAACGCTTACACTCACATAAGAAAAGAGTATTTTCGAGTTGAATATCAACTGAAAATCGCACACTTGTTTCATTTACTTATTTATAAAGTTGAAATTACAAATTTACGCCAATTGGAGATACAAAAATGAAAAGCAGAACATGCACAAGAGCATAAAATGTTCGTTATTGCTCAATTACTTGGGGGTTTCTCGTGTTTTGTTTCATGTTTTGTTGTTTGTTGTGTTTCGTGTTTTGCGGCCGGACGGAACGTCGTCGTCTTTCCGTCTCTTTGATGCCCCTCTTTGTTAGCCATGGCAAATTGTGGCAGCTGCTACTTGGGGGCCACTTGCAACACGGCCTGCCACTTTTTTTATGCCTTTCATTTTCATTTTCATGTCCAATTTCGCATTTGGCGCACGCTGAGCCTAAAAGACTGCACTTGAAAATTTAATAGGCGCTGCAGTAGTTTTGGCCTGCCCTGAAGTCCCTGTTAGCCATGCTGCGGGTTTCTTCCACTTCTTCTGCTCTGCCTCCTGTGTGTGTTGTGGCCTTTATGATGACCAATTTTATGATGACTTTGGTGTGTGTGTGTGTGTGTGTCCTGTCTGGGCGCCATGTGCCCTTCTCTGGCCCGACTCAAATGAATTGTGAAATGTAATCCGGTGCCTGGCATGTGCCATGTTTATTTGCCTGCCAGCCGGATGGTAGTTGGTAGTTGGTAACATTTCCCGGGCCAATGTGCCAATTGAGTTTAATTTGTTGAATGCCTTTTGACAGATTTCAAAATTAACTGGTCGCACACTTGACTGCGCCACCAAAAGCAAACCGAATGATTCGTAGTCACTCACTGTTGTTTCATCTTCTCTGCTCGACAGTAATCACACAACGGAATCTCTGTTCGCCCGTATTCGCATGTGATTGAAGGCATTTCCGAAAACCCAATGACATTAGCTCAAACTGTCACTCGAACATTGACAGCTTGAAAGCGTACAACTAACGAGCGGGTTATACCATCAAATTGCACTAAAACTGCAGAGTATTTAGATTTTAGTAAGAGCTTTGACCTAATTATTCGTTGAGTTCACTTAAATCATAGTAAAAGTTTAAACTACTTGTATCCATTTAAGAATTTGAATCGGGCAATGGGAAGAGCTTTGAAATATAATTGAGCTTTTAGTTTTACGTGTACTTTTTAGTAATTCAGAATTATAAAGTAACTTAATAGCACACAAATTTATTATAAAATCTTCATTAGGAGAAGAAATTATTTTCATTACACAAGAGCTTTTATTAATATATCAGAGCTTTAATGTGCTTACAAATTTTTTATGAAGGGATAGCAACTTAAAGAAGAATTCATTCATATGTTTGTTAAATTAATATATTTAAAATACTGCATTTAATCTAGCTTTCATGTATTTCAAGAGCTTTAACAAAGAAAAGACACAAAATCTTTATTCTTTCATATTTCATATTTTTAATCAACCAGCTTGCATGGAACTTAATGAGCTTAAAGCTTTCAAGAGCTTTACTTACTACACGTTTTATTTTAGCTCGTATCGCATTTTCAGCTAGTGTCATTGTTACTTTTATCCTACGCCAACTCGATTGTTTGCTCGTGCAGATGAAAGGATTTTATTGCACGAATTCATTTGTGAAATTTGATTATGCACACTTAAATATGTTTATGTACGAGAATTTCGAAGGTTCTGTTCACTTGGAAACTCACTTGACAAACTTGTGCCTTGTGGCCTTATCAATTTTTAAACAGCCCAGTTAGTAGTTGGTAATCATTGATTTGCCGCAAACTTTGGCCAAAACTTAACGTAATCCGATTAAAGTCAACAGTCTCTTGGTTATTTCTATTAAACTGATTTCCCATGCAAAACAGCTGCTGAATAAGGCTTATATGCCTCAGTTTCTTAAGCTCCCTTTTTGGAAGGCAACGAAACCGCTTAATGCATTTTTATTTTCATTTTCATGAAAGAAAACGCAAACACTATCGATAACACTGTGCCACCTTCCGCTTCCTGTTATTTTACTTTTCCTTATAATGCAACTTTTGCATGCTATTAGCAATTCCGGCTGAATTTAAAATCCGGGTCCTTAAAGGTTTTATGCAAAATTAACATTTAACGAGTGCTCTTATTTTACTAGCAAATTTACGACATTTTAATGAGCTTGAATTGCAATTAAATTTTACAATTACTATCAACAATTAACTATGGATTTACTGCGGTTTTTCTTAACCATTTAACTGTCATTGTTTAATTTACTACTGACTTAATCAGTAATTGCATTTCATATGCTTCGTAGGGTATAACATTTAACATGACTGTAAGTATACTTATTCTCTATTCTAACTTTCAATATTTCTTTTTCATTCTTTCTGAAACTATTCCATAAATCTTGCTCAACATATTGGGTCAATATATTTTTGTCTCTGGCTAAATTCGACAATTGATTTTATGTATTTGCAGAAATTGCATTTGTTAGGCAATTTATTGGAATGTTTTGGCAGCTCAACTAACGTGGCTATTACTCTCAGTGTCAACACAAGTTGGCATCGTTTAAATATTTATATTTCCATTTAAGTATTTATAAACACACATTTAACACATACTACAAATAAATAAAAATATTTTCCACACATTTCCAAACGATAACAGAAAAAAAAAACAAAAGAAATATAAATTTTTGGGTAAACGTAAAACAAACGTGTTCCGTTTTTTATTGTCTTGTTGATGCTGACTTTTGGGATAGCAAACAGACACGAAATGAAATATTTTTTATGGGTTTGCTATTTGCATACATTTTTATTGTTTTGATAAGAAAAGAGTTTTCATTTGGTACATTTATCGGTCATTCGTAAAAGGTTAAAGCACTTTAGAGTTGAATTTTGCACTCACAAGAGTTGTTAATGTTTACAATGATTATTTGTAATGATAAAACCATGAATATTGATTCGATTATACTATCCATTCATTTCGGACAATATTCCCATTGAATTGAACAAGTTAAAGAGCTTTTCACATGCTGGAACTGATTCCATAATTTCTGATTCAAATTCAATTAGCCGTGATATCTTAAAGGACATCATGTAAATTTGAACTGCAGTTGTTGTTGCCACTGCAGGTGTATATTGCAGTGTCTGATTAGGGCCAAACATTGCACTATTTGAGCCGAAAACACTCGCTGTGGTTACAACATTACCATAATCCGCTGACTTATGTTAGTTGCCCAATTTGCATAAGCTGCTCACGCTCCTCGAGTGATGCCGCATGCCATAAAATGACCTACAAACTGCCTTACTGCATTGTGTTTTTAGAACACTTTATATATTCTATATTCTCAAATGGAAAATGGCAAATAAGATAGTCTCTGAAAATAGCAAATAATATTACAGAGAGCTAGAGCTAAATATTTACTAGCTCTTTTCTTCAAAAAACTCTTAAAAAGTATGTATAAATTAATGAGTAGCTTTGACAAAATTTCAATAATTTCTCTAAGCTCACAAGAATTTGAAGCTCACAGAATAAAAAAAAAGTAAATCTTTGAAAAAACTTAAATTTTCTTATCAACAAAATTTAAATGCGGAATTAATTTAGAGCCCAAAAAATGATCAGAAAGGTATCGCTCATCAAAATCAGTTAAGATTTGACAAAGTAAGAAAACTTTGAAGTTTTCGGAAATTTGTTAAGGGGTAAAAACAGCTAATTTTAATAAAAATTTAAATTTTTAAAATATTAAAATTTAAATGCAGAATCAATTTAGAGACCAAACACTGAATAAAAAGACATTCTGAATAAAAAATCGGTTAAGATTTGACAAAGGTGTCAAACAATTAATTATAAGAAGAAAAATAACCAGCTAATGTAGACTTAAGGCTATACAGAAATTAACTTGAATGTATTGCTGCTTATAGGGTATCTGGGAGTTGCTCAGACTTACCCATGACTTACTCAATTTGTCTTATATTGGCCAAGTTAAAGTTGAAGGCAAGGGCGAAATGAATTCAAGTGCAGATATGCGCGTATCGCGATATCCGACAATGAATTTAAATGAGTGTTGCAGTTGTGGCAACGTTGACTAAAAGTAACAAATGCAGTTGAGCAGCAGCTGCAGGAAGCGGCGGAGGAAAAATGCCAAGAAAGCCGCATTTTCAATGACTTACTAAATATGTAAATTAATGAAACCAAGCCAAAAAATACGAGTATATTGTAGATATGCCTGGGGTGCTACACTCGGCAAGACAGAAAGAGAGAGAGAGGAAGAAAGGTGGCAAACGCTATGAGAATTTCCTTTGAACTATTTTTGTATGCATATTGAGTGCAGTTGTTGCTTTTTGTGTGGAATGCAGCCACTAACAAATGGCATTGCCAAAGCCCCCTGCCATTTTTCCAAATATTGTTGTTGTTGTTTCGGGTGTTGTTGTTGCCATTATCGTTAGGCGGAACAAGTGCAGCTAACAATGCACTCGAGCCTTGTCGCTGACACTTGACACAGCCGCAACAATAACGGCAGCCGCAACTAATAACTAACAGTTGCTGGTGGTGAAAATAGTACTATAACAAACACTCGAATCATTCGTATGTATGTGTTGTTGTAACAACAGCAACAATAAAAACTACAAAAACAACAACAACAGCGAAAGCGAAAGCGACAGCAATAACTGTGACCACGTTGCGTATACGTCATGTGGCGCCCCCAGCTAAAGTAAACTTTTTAATTTCCTGTGCAAATTCATTTTAATTGCAACCAACTAACACACATACTCTCACACACACACACTCACGCTGCGCCCTTACATTGATTTAATTTCTGTGTCATTTTTAATTAATTGTTAATGCATTTTGATGTAAATTAAATGAAAGCCAGCTCATTAAAATTGCAGATTGCTGCGGAAAACAGCAAAATTAACAAATAAATATGCTCTACTAAGTGCATACCCTGAAATAGAAAACAACCCAAAAAGGGTTGTATAACAATATTTAAGCATTTGTATTGAATATTTTGATTTAGTACAGGGTATCGCTTAGTTGCGCATTTCTATGCAACACTTATTTACTTGTTGCCTTTGTGTGTTTGCCATTGCACTTAATATTTTTGTCTTTCTATTTGTATTATTTAATTACAATATGCGTAATTTGCATTGTGTTTTCATGCGGAATTTTATTAGAATTTTGTTTGGCATTGTTAATTAGTTGCTTAATTAGCGGAAATAACGACAAGACACTTAAACATTAATATATTTGGTAAGTAAGCTGCTTTTGCAAACTTATACTTTATTTTTAATTGAGAGATTTCTTTGGCAGAATTTAAATAAATAAATATTGAATGTTGCTTAAGCAGCTGAAATCATCAAGACTCAAAGCATAATTTTCTGACTTAGCGGTTTTAAGTTTACCTCGAACTAGTGATTCAATTTTGCATCTTTATTTACACTTTAATATGAAATATGAAATATCTTCAATGAATTATAAATTTAAAATTTATATAATTTGCAGCAGAAATTCCAATATTATTATTATTATTTTTTATTTTAGTTCTATAGTTTTCAATGCTGATTTCCATGAGCTAAGCTGAGTATTAAAGCGCACTTAAAGTTATTTATTTAATCATTTTGTTTTTGGCAAATTTTAGTCAACTTCCCACGCTATTTTACGACTATTTTGTCTGATCATAAATGCGTTGAAATGCGTTCATTATTTATTTTATCCGATTGTCATATATATATTTATAATGAACATTGTGCTATCGGTGCCATCGCGCGTCAATAATACATATATCATATATCGCATTAAGGCCAAAAAGTAATAAAAAAATATCGTGATAGGTTAACAATACGCATAAATCATTTAACACTCGCCTCTTAATCGAATCGATATACACAGAAAAAACTGTTGCACCCACGCCAATTAAGAGGTGGCAGAGTTTAAATTGAATTTAGTTTTTTTTCCGTTGTTTGGTGTACTAATTAACTAATATGCAGAGAGAGCGAAAAAAAAGGTAAACAAACAGGATTTTTAATTACATTTTTTGGACGCTAATTGCCTGTGTGTGGGCGTGTGGTAGATGGGCGTGTGTCTTCAGGGGAATTGGCCAAAATTGATGGGGTTTCGGGCCCAGTTATCTAAGTTGGCTTGTGCCTGGCTTGGCTCAGCGCGAAAACTGCAGGCCAAAGGCTACAAAAGGTAAATTTCACTCGGCTAACAGTCGATCGATTTGAAGTAGAAGAAGAGGATACATATATACACATATATATATATATATAAATATATATACATACATATGTGGCACAGCTCGACACTGATTTGGCTTAAGCGATAAAGGGGAAAGGTCTTTTGTGTGACGGGACCAGGCCAAGCATAACAGTTTAAATGCGAGGAGGGTCTATTAAAAAGCAAAATGGAGTACATGCCAGTACACACACACACATAACATAACAACTACACACATTCGCACACGCACACACACACACACACACAAAAGCCAACATGCAATTTATGAACAGCTTTTTGCTAGCGGGCCAAAATGCTCGTTTGAAGCTAACAAAATGTTCCAGGCCCAAAAACCGAAGCCAAGCTGCCACGTTCAGTGCTGATAAACGCAAAAAGAAAACTCTTAGCGCAAAAAAAAAAGTGAAGAAAAATATACAGAATAAAACAAGTACACTTAGTGTAGTAAAAGGTAGAAACAAAAAGAAAGCGTAACTCAGGTGAGAGTGAAGTCAAGTCAAGTTCTGCTTAGTTAAGGCGATTTCTATGTCTGTGTGTGTGCTTGTGTGTACAGTATGTGTGTGTGTGTGTGTGTAGATGGGCAGCAAATTGCAAAGACTTCTCAAGGGAGCCAGCGAAGTTGTTGCACCAATGGTAGTTTGTATACCCTCTGCTATTTAGGCAGAAGGGTGTGTCCAACGTGCGAGCAAAAGTGAAACATTTTAGGGTTATTTATGGTAACTATTCAAATATAAAAAAAAACTTAACTTAAAAAAGCAGCTAAAGCTTCGATATGTAAAGAAATTTTAGGCATAAGAATTGGGCTAAATTGTATTCATTCAGCACATGAATTATTTAAGAGTCTTCAGTTTGTATTGAAAATATGTAAAATTAAATCTTTTAGAAATATTGTTGTGGGTTTGGCGACCTTTAGCTAACTAAACTGAACTCTAATATTTTAGAGATCTTAAGCTGTTCATATGAATTAAATACTAGAATTTCTGTAAATATATCAATTTAATTTTCCATTTATATGATCTTTAGGATCGAGATAAGTTTGATTATCAGATTATAGTCCTTTTCGATAGTTGGAAAAATAATTGTTTAAAATTTAAAATTATAAATAAAACATTAAGATATTTTCATAAATTATGAAGGGTCATCGCCCAGTCGAGTATACCCTTTGCAGCTGTCAAGTTAACAGCGCTTGTTGCTGTTGTTTGCTATGGATTAAATTTATAAAAATTGAAAGTAGTCTGGCGGAGTATGGAGTTTGAGGAAGGAAAAATGTGCAGGGGGGAGAATGCAGGATGTACACTGAGTACACGAAGTATACGGCCAATGCGCACAATGAAACTTTTGCATTGCATTCGTGCGCCATAAGCCGTGAAAGTTTTATGCAAATGTTTTATGCTAAAATATGCGCCAGGTTGCCACTTCGATGAGAGGAGCGAGGACGCTTCGCTCGGACAGGACGCTTGCCACATGCTACATGCCACATGCCACCCACCCCCACCCCCCGACGAGGTCAGCGACTAACGGCATTTTCTGATATATATTGGCGCATGAGGCGTCGTGTGCAATTTGCAGTGTAACATTTATTAGAGTTGCAAACCCTTTTTTCCCTGTTACCCCTGAAACTACAACCCCTCCCTTACGCCTCTCATCTCTTTCCCCTTGCCCCTTCCGCTGCTCTCAATCAGCCCCGTAATAACCATGGAACCCAGCTATGAAAACCAGTGATTTATTTTGTGCAATTTTTCGTTCGGTGGTTTAGTTTTTTCCTTATTTTTTTCCAGCACTTTCAGATTTTACGGTCACAGGCTCAACAGAAGGTGTGCGTGTGTGTGTTTGTATATTTGTATGTGTGTGTTTCGTTAAAGGTACATTTTGTATGTAGTTTCTGTTTCATGTTCATTTTCTGTTTCAATTACAGAGTCTCGTTTGAAAATGTAATTACTAAAGTGTTGCACATTTTGGTCAAAAATAGCAGAGAAGCCGCTTCAGCTTTTTCAATTCCATCACGGCATGGCAACGCTGACATTTTCCTTTGTTCCTTTCTGACCACATATGAGTCATAATCTGGAGTAAAAAATAATAAAAGTAAAAGTAATTTATTTTTATTATGTTTTTCTGTCGTTTACAATTTTTAAAAAATCCTTACTTCAATTTAATTTTGTATTGTTTAATAGTTAATAATTAGACACTTTCGAAATATCTGCGATTTCTTCTTAAATTCATAAATTCTCTCATCGAATTTCCATTTCCATCGTTAAAAACTAAGTTTTATTCTTATAAATGCTCCAGTTTCATAGAAACTTAATTTATTGCCCTATTCAATTCCTCAACTCCAATTATTTGGCCAAAAACTAAACCGTTTAGCATTGTGAATACCACTTAATCACTGATTTGGCTTAAAGATTATTACTGTATTTACATTTTTTTGCTTTCATTATAATGTTGCCGCTTTTCCCGTTCTGTTTTTTCATCTCATCGTCTCCAACAATCGAAATGAGTTATGAGTTAGTAAAAAAGTTATTGGCTTTGGAAAGGCAAGAAAAGTGTTGGCCTTGATACAATTGTTGTTCCTATTGGGAGTCAGATTTCTAGGCGTTGACTTACAGTCAAGTTACGAGGAATATGGCCCCAAAGGGGTCTTACCCCTAATGGAGAAACGCAATCAAATGCCATGTGTCAACTGCTATTGAGTGTTTACTCCCCTCCCCTTCCCGCCCATTGTCCGCGACCTACAACAGCGGCAAATAATTTGTCGTGTACTTAATATACTTTATACATTTCTTTTTTTTTTCCTTGGGCTCGTAAAGTCAACAAAAACAGAAAAAAAAGACGACGACAAAATAGAAAAAAATTTGGAGCAGGCAGCGTCATTTCATGCTACAGGCCAATAAAAAGGTCGACTTTCGTAGCAGGGAACAGGGATGAGGGGTTGAGGGAGTGAGGGGATGGCGACCCAATTCCAGACGTGCCTTATCGCAGGGGTTTTACCTATGGAAATACCTATGGAAATACCTATGGAAATACACACACAACCAGACCTGGCTAGAGAGGACATCATAATTATGCACACTAATTTAATAATAATATTGCCAAAGCAAAGGATATTTTGTATAGTTGCCATGTAGGGAATCAGAGTTGGGGAAGGGGAAATTGCCATATTAATTGCACATTGAATTTTCTCATTTGCCAGGATAGTCAAGGATTTTTGGCTGCTTTTGCTGCGCGATTTCCGGCACGCATATTTAATCAATTATACAAATTGCCAGCACGTAAATTGTAGTCCAGTAAATTTGTAGATATTTATCGGCAGCACAGAAAGGCATATGGGCCAGGGAGGTAGGTGGGTAGGGGGTAGGGTAAATGAGACTAAGTTTCAGCTGTTTTACCTGGCGTCAATCAGATTTAATACAGCATAAATTGTGTGCGCGCTTATCAAGACGAACGTATCACAAATGTGCGCAAATTTTTACAAACATGCCAAGCACACACCACACACACATACATATACGCACGCACACTCACAACCTTACCTTAATGGCGAACAACATTTTGAACGTAAATTAAAAATAAAAAGCAGGCGCGCATAATTTTCAATTTTCATACAACGTTAAAAGCGCTGAAAAATGATATTGAAAAACGAAACGAAACTTAACGATGGGCCCAAAACGACAACAGCAACCGCAGCTGAGAAGGGGAGAGAGAGTGAGAGAGAGGGAGAGGAAGCTGAAATATGGAAAGTTAAAAGTTTGGGAGTTACATTTGGCCTACACTTTACACACTTTAAAATTTTCAAATGTGACTTTAAAAAAGCAAATAAAAATATTTGGAAATTTAATAAATATACTGCAGGTATATAAGTAGCCTAAAAATATTTTGTAAGTGATTTTAAAAATGAATCAATTTAAATATTTAACAAAATAATCTCGTTCTGTTAACATTATTATTTAAAAATGCTAATGTAACCAAAAATGTTTTTATTACATTTTATGCAAATGTGAAATGATTGAAAATAACTCAAATATTTTTAGAAAAATGCTTAAAGTTATTAAATTTAATAAGAAAATACAGCACATATTGTGAGGAGTGCAATAAATTTCTAGATGAATTTTACAGAGTTGCCACAGCCAACTAACGGGACAAGCCCGCAACCACCGAAAAAAAGGGGTTTGGCCGCAAAAGCCGCAGGATACGACGGTAAGGGAATCCTGCCAGGCAAGGAAGCGTCTTCAAAAGTTTTGCCGCTTGAAAATGGCTTTGAAGTTGCCGACCCAGTTGAACTAAACTAATAACTTGAGACAAATTAACTTATAGACAGACACACACACACACACCGACAGTGAGTGTTTGTGTGTGTGTGTGTGTGTGTGTTTGGGTTGGCATGCAAATTGCTAAAATACCAAAGTGTTATTCGTTTGAGTGGCAACCAACAGTGTCGTCGTGACGTCATTGTCATTGGATTTATTACGCATACGCCGCATGTGCACCAACAATTTAGCTGGCCTCATTTACAACAACTTTTTTCTCTTTTTTCTGTTTTCTGTTATTTTTTTTAGTTTTTTCTCTGCTGTCAACGAGAAAACAGAAAACTTTACATAGACTCTGGCATTCAATTTGGCGTTCAGTTTGTTGCGTTGAATGTCATAAAAATGTGTTTGAGGTAAGGTAACAATAACAAATAAACACACGCCCGCCTCCCAGTCTGACTATCTGTGTGCTGAATGTGTGTGTGCCTTTTGTGTGTACATATGTTTATAGAGAGAGGCTTCACACATGCAAATGCCGAGACACAGCATAAGAGTCAAAGCCAAATGGATAACAGTTTCAACTATGAGATACTTTTACTCGGTTTAGATTTCTATATTTTTTTTTTTTTGTAATCCACAGCATTTGTATTTTCAACTATCTGCGCTTATTATTGAGCACTTCTCTTTGACAAATTAAAATTATTTCTTAACAACATTTAAACATATTTCCAGAAGGTTTAAGAATTTGCGAGTGTGTTTTTAGTATGCGACTTGCTTCTCTGCTTCAAGTTAATAACTTAAGTTGTAGCAATAATTAAAACATTTAAGAGCAACTCATTCAGCTTGCAGCTGAGCTAAGAAAAGGGTAATTATAATTTAGGGAGTTGCAAGTCGAGATAAAACGGTTGATGCCCCATGGCACTCATGGGGTACGGGTATCTGAACGAGTATAAAAAAAAGTAAACAAATATAAAGTGTTGTGTCTGTGTGTGCGACTGCAGGTAAGGGTATGAGTGTGTGTGTGTGTGTTGTGCTTTTCAGTGCTATTCATTTACGAAAAGCTGGCAAAAAGTTGTGGAAATAAGCTGTGGCAACAGACGCAGCGCAACAGACGCTGTGTAGGCGTACGGATAAGTAAACCAAGAGGCGATATCAACTGAAGCTGGAGGTAAAAAACCAGAAGAAGACGCCAGAGGAAGAAGAAGAATGAGAGTAGATGCTGTCAACGTCAGGACAGTACAATGCTGGCAGCGATTTTTAAAGTCTAACGCTCTTATTTACACATGCTGCCATATGTGGCACTGCACAATTTGCATATGTGTATGTGTATATGTGTATATGTGTGTATGTGTTAGCTCAGACATTTCTCTATGTGTGCTTGTGTGTGTGTGAGCGTTATTGTGTCACTGCCTTAACAATTTTGCAAAATTTTCAAGTTGCTACTACGTTAAATACTTTGGCTCTGACGCCATTTTGTACACTTGGCTGCTTGGCACACATCCTGGCTCACAACAACTACAACAACAATTAAAACGGCACCTTCTAGCATTAACCCAACCACCAAGCTCTTGGCCACAATAAGAGCCAGCGGCTTAAGCGTCGAAACCAACACGAAAAATATGAGTACAAAAAAGGAAAAGTAATCATAAAACCGTCGCATATGTGCAGATGAGAGTGTATTGCTTATAAGTCACACACACGCACACACACACACACCTTTACACTCACTCACACATTTGTAGCTGGCACAAAAGGGCGACAAGTCTATTTGTCCTGAACTCACTCTGCAGCTTAGTTATATACTTGCCTATGAGTATATTTTTGTATAATTGACAGCAGCTCTGCTAAATGCTGTAAATTCTACTTTAAATACCCTGTGATCATATATTTACACAGGCGGGTTATGATTAAATAATTTCACTTCTTTCTGCATATTTTTAAAAATTTTTGTGCACACTCAAAAAGTCTTTTTCAGTAAATTAAATTTACAATTCTTCAGTTATCGTTTTCATGTTAAGAATACATTTATTTTAGCATTTTTTATAAAAGACAGCAATTTTATTAAAAGCTGTAATTATAGTCATCGAAGTGGACAAAAAGAAACCATAAAATAAAATGCTTATAAAATTAAGTTTCTTAAAATTTACAATGCAATTTTCACAATAACTCTGTTATTAAGCATACGCCTAGTTAGCCAAATAACTTTAGATCCTAAATATTTCAAAAGAATTCACTGATAAATTTATTAATCAAAGGACTTTCTATCCATTTCAAATTATCGCAAACTTGTTCACTGAGTATCTGTCCGTCATGAAACTCTTTACTAGTTAGAATCCACTTGTTTTCTTTGCGTTGCGGCATATTTCACTTTAAAAAGGCCCCAGAAAACATTTGGTTTCAGGCTGAGGCCGCCCTCTGTTAAATGGCGCGTAAAATTTCACACTCAATTTGTATGTGTGTGTGTGTGGGTGTGTGTATGAGAATTGGTTTGTTTTTTTATCTAAAGGGTCTGCGTTTTTGGTTTTTGGTTTTGTGCTGTTTAATATGCTCGTGGCTTAATAATATGGAATTTATGCGCATTTTTGTTGGCCAGAATTTTAAATTTATTGCTTGGCTCATTGATTTGTGGCCTTTGAAATTATTTATAAATAATTTAATATGCTCGTTGAAATTGAATTATTTAAAAACAAATAAATTGCATTTATATAAAATGAGATTTAGATTTAAAGTGAAAAAACATTTACGGTTCGACAACACAAATAATAAAGAATTCTTTAGAATAATAAAAATACACAGAATTCATAGAAATAAACTGCAGACTGAGTGCACAAGAATTTGAAAGGTTTGTGTGCAAAAAATACCCCGTAATTGTGAAGTGAAGCAAAAAAGGGTTCAACTCAGTTGCAATTTCACTGAAAATATTATTCAGTGAAAGTATATTTTGAAATAGAAACAAAGACTGCAACAAACTGGCCTTATAATAGGTATGTTTATAACATCGCTTGATTCTGAAAATTGTATATAAATGCAGCCCTTGCAGGGCATTCTCCAGTCAGGCTTTCTTTCGTTCTAATTTTTGTTTGCTCTTCTCCTTTCTCAACTTGTTTATTTAGTTCCCAAAAAAAGGAGGATAAAATTTCAGGTTCTCCAGAATACAAAGCAGAATTGCGAAACACAATTGAAATTGCTGTAATATAATCGTTGTACAACACTTAATTGAATTACGTTTCTTGCATTTGCAATTTGTGGTCTAAGCTCAAATTATGTTATAAAGTAGAGAAGTAAAATTATAATGAGACTGTTTAATTAAATTTAAATTGTTTTTATTGTGTTATAAATAGATATAAATTGCTCAGCTAATTGTTGTAACTGTATAAATTTAAAGCCGAACCTTAAACATGGCAAACGATTGCCAATTGACCTTGACAATTGTGATATAAGAACCATATAAGATATAAGATTGAATCGCTTTGAACTATTTCTGATTAGTAAAACTTGGAACTTAAGGCGCAAATATGTATATCGAACTATATTTCAATTTTATTCTATGATGATGAAATTCATAAATGCCAAAAAGAATTACTTAAGCGTATATTTATTAGATTTTTAAGCCATATGCTCAAATAAGTGTAGCTTCTTCAGTTTAAAATGAGTTCATATAAATGTAACAAATATTGTTGTCAGGCCAACAAATCTCTCGACACGCTGCAATTCAATTCATTTCGTGATGTCAAGTGTCGTTTGGTGAAAATTGTGAAGAGAGTGGAAATAAGCAGAGATTGTGCCTTATGCCTTCTGGGTGGGTGCTCCTGCTGATAGCAATTTGTTGTGGGATTAGCTCATTGTTTGTACTCAGCCACTCAAACCACGCCCAGTCTAAACTCAATTTAACAGATCCAAGTGCCCCAAGTACCCCAAGTACCCCAAAAGCCGCATCAAACACAGCTGGCACTGGGCAAGGTGCAAATACAATTCCGAACAACTTTTCTGTACTGTCGAAAACTGTTGTAATTGATTTACAAATGCAAATGTTTTTTGGCTCACGTGTGTTTCTAACTTACCCCCGTCATGTCTCCCTCAAAACTGTTTTAAACCCTCTGTCATCTCCGGAGAATAGTTCAGGGCTATAGCATTTCAGGCACGTACCGAATTTGTCGCTTATCTTTCTAGCTGCTGCCCCGTTCCGAACTTAATCAGTATGAGGGGGCGGCTTTAAATTTGTTTTGCCAGTTGGCAGGCGTTGGAAGAATAGGGGGATTCCTGCTGATGTTGTAATTGCTGTTTACGGCCCTTTAAGGCAGTTAACAACTGAAGCATACACAATTTGCCTGCTTGTGTGTTACAGCTTCAAGTTGAGCTAATTAAAGGCCAGCAAAAAGGGCAGTAATAGAGAATTTATAATTAGACTGTGATTGATTCTCAGAAAACTTTTCTTATGGGGAACAATTACACCTTAAAATGTTTAATATTTGTTGAAAATAATAAAAAATATTAACTCATAAGGAATTTATGTACAATTTATTTGTTTACAATTTTAATTTAAGAATTTAACAACATTAGGTTCTCGAAAAAAATGTCTTCATGCACTTTTCATAAACTTACTGACAATACTTTGCGAAGTAAAACCATTTGGGATTTATAAAAGTTTTGCAGTGTGCGATTGATAGGACAAATTCATGACAACCTGAATTTTCCACGCCAAATTGCACTGTAGTTTCGAATGCTAACAGTAAATTGGTTTGTCAGCAATGAACGCTGATGAATATGAACCCGGGGAGCCTTGAGGCGTGACTGGGATATACGGTATACGGGCTTTAAGCCAACTTCAGTCCCAGCCCTGGCACGTACTACGAATGGAAATGGACAGGGCCGGAAAAAAGCCATAATCTAGTTTGGCAACTGAGTAAGGTGCTTCCCCAACTCTTTTCCTCGCCTTCTATTCAATTTCTCAATTTAATACTTACTCGTTCGCATTCCCACGTTTTTTGTCAGTTTATCAGCTGGTGCTAACAAATTTTTGGAAACTGATTGTCTATTCTTGTGTCTTTTGTTTGATTTGCCTGGCGTGTTTTTAGCCGCATTTTTGTTTGGCATCTACTTGCGAATTCTCAAGAATTTTTAATGATTTTTAGGTGAGCTTTTTTACGCTCATTTCTATTAAATATATACATATGTTTGTATATACATATATTTAACTTAAGAGTTTGTATTTGTTGGCCAAAACATATGCTTTTTTATCTGTTGCCTGCAGTTGGCTTTAACGAGCTAGCAAGTGAAATATATTTAAATAAAATATAGAAATACAATTCTTATGCGCTTCTATAGATAAGTATATGTGGGTGTAAGTATATATGTCTAAATCGCCGACTATCTATTTTCACTGAACTACAAAACAAATTGTGTTGCTCAAGTTAATTTTAGTAAGAAATAAATTTTTGTTTTGAAAATATTATTAAATATTTTTTTTACGCATTTAATTGTTGCTTCAATTTATATAAGAAGCAACTTCAAGTTTTTTAAATAATTGCTGATATTTCATAGACTTTTAAATATGTTATCACATTTTTAATAAGGGATTACTTTATTCATAAAAAAATAAAATTTATTCTGTGCTTTTTAAGGTTCTGGAAATTCTCAATAAATAATTAACAAAAACGGTTTCCCTTTTATTTTATAAATATTTGATTAAAATTTTATGGCATTTTCGAAGTAATTCGATGTTGTTTAGTGTAAGAACATGGGAATTGTATATCCAATATAAAATCAGACGATTATTTCCGCCGCCAAAAAGAAATATATTTGAAAATATTCTGCTCTTTGTTGTTGTTGTTGATTTTCTATAACCGAATATTTTGCTGGCAATTTAGCAAATTTTATTAAATAATTTCTTGCCATGTTTGCAATTAAATTAATAAGCGAAGAAGAAGAAGAAGAGAAGAGAAAACTATAGCAAATTAAATTGTACTTACTTTTGTTTAATATGATTAAAATCGCACCTTTCTGCTGAGCTGCGTACAATATCAGCAAAAAATTATTTATTTGTATTTTTTTTTTATTTATATTTGTTATTGTTTTATTGTGGTGATGATTATTGAAATAATTTATATTTTTTGGTTGTTGCTTAAGCGTCTTTTGCGCCGGTTTTATTGAGATGTTGTTGCTACTGCAATTGTTGTTGTTGTTGCTCTTGTTGTTGATTTTGTTTAAAGCCTTTAATCAGCACTTTTTGTGTATTTTCTTCACACTCACTCACTCACACACACACGCACTTTAGCACTCACACACATGCGTCGCATTTGAATTTGTTTTGTATTTATTGTGCTCAATTTGTTGTTGTTTGCTTTTGTTTTACGCGCTTTATAAATTGAGCTTGAGTATAATATTATTTATTATTAACACAAGCGACGGCGCCGTGCACGTTGTTGCGATTGCGAATGTGCGGAGTAACTGTAAAACTGCCAAAGAACAGCAGTCGGGCAGTTACCGTTACCGTTACCGAGCGTGTGAACAGAACAGCGTCGTCTGCGATACTTGTGCGAAAAATTTGCTACAAAAGATGCCGCCAATACTTGACGTTTTGCGCTCAAACACAATCGCACTCAACGTGTGCGATTCGTTTTGGTATGAGTCTTTTTTGCTTTTTGTTTTTGTTGCTATTTGTTCGCTGTCTGAATGTTGGGGGTGGCGCACATGCTCAGCATACGTCATCAATGTGGTTCGACTTCGAACATGTTGCAGTTCGAAACGATTGCTTGCACTCAAACTGCTTACCGCTCACTCTCACTCTCATTGCTCGCTCTCGCACTCACTAACTGTTGCCGTTCTCGAGCATGTCTGTAGAGGGCGGCATGCGTTTCGTTCGTTCGTTTGTTTGCCTTGGATTCAGCTTTCGTGCATGGCATGCCAAAATTGCTTGAGTAGGTTGGTAGGTCACTGCCTCGTGTCGTTGTGTGCGTGTGCGCGCGATTGTATGTCTGTGTGTGTGTGTGTGCCGCTCCTTTTACAATACATACATATACATTCACACATGTGTGTTTGAGTGCGATGGGGTTTTCGTCTATGTCTATGTCTGTGCTTAAGTTCATTAACGGCAACACCGCGCAACAGTTCACGGCATGCGCTGCCTTCTATGAAACTTATAGCGGTGGTTTACATGCTTACACATGTTTGTGTGTGTGAATGTGCGCACATACGCAGACCGTTAGTTAGCTGTAAGAGATACTCAAATTTTTGGGACTGATTGCTTCGTCTATTCGCCCGTAGCAGGAACAACAATAATAGCAGCAGAGGACGCAGCAGCAGCTGAATGAATGGATCTGAATTGTGCAAATGTTGTTCTTTTTTTTTTCTTCTTTTTTTGGGTGCGGTCCCTATTCAAATCTGCGGCTATACTGTTGATAGATATTATTTGCACGTGCTTGTCTAGATTGTATTTGATGAGAAATGATATAAATAAAGCCGACTTTAACCTTTTTTAGGTTTTACTACGTTTCATTTTATTTATCCTGCGAGTGATTTCTAAAGTATATAAAAAAAGGGTCAAACTTTGAACTTTTACTACACAATCAAATCAATGTTCGCACTAATGCAATTCTATAATTGCGTGTATTATGTGTTTTTTATTAAGGACTCAAGTGTGGCAGCCCTGACCTAAGCTTCGTTCTCTTCTCATTCTCTTACTTTTAAATGCATTTCAGTGAATTTATAAAATTTTTACTGACCATCATAATTAATAAAAAAAAATATATATTTGATTTTATGTGTAATTTTAGCAATAAAATAAAATTGTCAATAACTCAATTTGGCATTTTCTGCTAATTTTGTGGTAGACCAAAATTTGTAATTATAATTTTTAGAAAATGTCGATAAAAAATTATTAATATGTGCGGCAGATGTTTGTAATTATTGCTAGCTCTGTAAATTTAGGTGTGTGAGTGACTGTGTGTGTGTGGTAGGTATTTTTATGACTGTCTGTTTGTCCGGTCGTTCAATTCGTTTGGCCTTTAGGAGCTAATTAAGTGCATTTTCTAACTGCCCACTCACACACACACACAAACACATTTGGCTGACCAGAGTTGCCAACTCGCTTGGGGGACTCATTAAGGGTAAATCCCAAATTAATTGGGTATTAGACACAATGCATTACGGGCTAAGCGAAAAGTGTTGTGTGTGTGTGTGTGTTGGTTTGCGGTGTGTGTGTGGTGTGCTTTTGGCCTAGGCTCAGTCAGCTATAAAATGCCCCAAATGGGCGTGGCAGTAGCGCCCATAAAAGTAGGCAAATAATAAAAACAAAGCCAAAAAAAAAAAAATAAATAAATGACTGTCAGTCGCTTATTGATTCTCACTGTACTGTAAAAACGCCCCCGCCCAAATTCCCATCCCAGGAGCCCAGGAGATCGTAAAAATATTTGTATGCTGTAAAAACGGTAATAATTTATATACAAATATACCTACATATATTTATAAGAGATATACTATCATATATTTAAGAATATGCAGACTGCGCTTTGTTTATTGTTGTTGCTTTTTTCCTTAAATTATGCAGAAAAGTCAGCAAATTCGAGTTGGACCAATTTTTGTTTGTATTTCAAAACTGCAGACATCACAACAAACAAGCAAACTAAAGCCTACAAACACACACAGATACTCACACATACAGATACAGTCACATACATAAATTGGGATTTTGTTCAGTGGAAGCAGAAAATGGTTTGTTTATTATATGGGGTCGGTCTCTATTTGTCTAGGCACAAAACAGGCTTTGAGATTTTTGGACAACAATTTGTATGCTCTCAATAAGTGTCAGCCTGACATAGATATAGCTACATATCTGTAGAGCAAAAAAGTATCCTTAAAGTTGCGCACCAATCCATATAATTGAATTTCCTTTGGAGCTTCTAATTGTAGCTTATTAATATTAAATCAATACTGGAATAAATAAACCAGCTTTAATGAAGGTCAGGGGCTTGGCTTTTATGAGGCCTTAGGAAAGAATGACATAGCTGGGAATTAAGCAGCTGATGAGACTTGAATTAGCATAATGGGGTCAGTGAGTTAACCCTTTAATGGCATTGTAGCGAATTTAGGACAAAGGAAGAAGAAAGAAGTATGTATAATTTTTTATTTTGTTATTCTAGCATTTCTTACTTTTGCTCTGGCCTTAGTTCTCTTTTACGTTATTCTAAAAATAATATTTTCCTTGTACCTATTGGTCTGAATGTTTTTTTGTTGGGATTTCCTATTCCTTGAAAAATGTGATGAAATTAAATTTTTGTGGAATTTAATTGAATTGTAAGCTTATGTTTATTTATATTTAAGGTTAATTGTGTCGAAATGAAGCTTTCTTTACGCTGAAGATAGTCCAGATAAGTCTTAAGAATAGGGTTGCAGTATATAATTTCATTTTATTTCTTTATAATCTCCTACATTATTAATTATTCAAATTTCTTCTTTTGCTTTTAAAATTAATATAATGTCAATTTGATAGCATTTTTTGCAATGCATAGTTTTAAATAATCCCACTTAAATGGCTTCTAAGGAAAGCCTAAAATAAATGCAATCGAAAATTGGCATTTTAGGTGTATTTTCTTAATGGAATCTCAATCTGCTCCAACTTCCATCAGAGCTAATACGCCTTCAATGGAAAGTGCTGCACATAACTTTTATTTGAATATCCCACATGCTTATGGGCTAAACAATCAGTTTATCTAAGTTGGTAGCTACCTACCTCCCTCCCTCCCTCACAGTCTACACACTCCCCTTACTTTAACCTAAACTGTCTATACTCCTGCTGTGCTTTCCTATTGTTATGCGTGGTATGCGCATTTTTGTGAACAAGTAAATGTACTTACGACATGCCTGCGATTTATTTGACTTTAACAACAACTACACAAGCACACACTCATGGATATAGGTGTGTGTGTGTGTTTGTGTGTGCAAATCAACCCAGTCACGTAGCTCTCTTAGGCGGGCCTAATCAAATAAACGCACCAAATTAAACACGGCCACAACAACAAAATGAGAACAACAAGCGACAAGTAAATATATGAGTTTGACACCTCGACACTCAGATTGCCTAGACAAAGACTGACAGAGATAGCAAGTGTGCGCGACAGAGAGAGTGTGTGAGAGTGAGAGAGGGACAGAGAATGCGTGCGAGATCGAGTTAAGTACATGTTTTTCAGCCCGATAAAAACTACTTCAGGCAACGCTGCAAACTATGCTATGATTTTGCATTTGCACATACCCTATAAATGTGTATAGCTTAAAGATGAGTTGTTTAAAGGGGGATAATAGAAGATTACAGAATAGAATACATTTAAAATGCAAGACGATATTTATTTGATATTAAAATAAATATTATATGTATCTATTATTAAAACTTATTCTTGTTAAACTTGTTTTAATCACATCACGCATACTTTATGTTGAGTTCACAGAAAAATAAATATTAACTACAGGGTATAACTATAGTTTATCAAATTTTCTAACTCAATAAAAGCTCTTTTACTTGTGTGTTGCATTCTTAGCTGCCAAGTTTCTAAAAATACGTAGTCATAACTAACAATGCTGAGCTGATCTACTAAGCTACTTAACAAAGGGTATCTGCTATAGTCTATCAAGCTTTTAGACTCATCAGAAACACAGCCAATTGCCCAACTAATAAATTGCTGTAGCTATTTTGTTAACAAGTATACGCCACGTTGTGCTGGTCCACCATAAATTAATTACAGGGTATCTACCGCAGTCTGGCAGACTTTTGGTCTCATTAGCAGCTCATTTACTTGCTGTTTTTTCATTCACATTATTTTTTCGTGTCTCCTTTTATAATTTGCTGCAGCTGACGTCATATTAATTATACGCCACGTTGTGCTCGACAGACATAAAAAAAGCAAAGGAAGGAAACAAAGAAGGAGGAGGAGGAGCATCCGATTGGCTTGTAGCACACACACAGAGATTCAATCGGATTGTGTGCTGTGTCGGGGCAACTCGAAATTGAGTGGCACGGCTTGAGTGCGTTTCTTGCTCTTTTGTTGTTGTCTGCCTGGCACTTGAGTGCGTCTGATGAAATGAGCCATCAAAGTGCTCTGGCTCTGCCGCTCAGTCGCTGCCAGGTTGTTTACATATTTGTTGTTGTTGATTGTGTGTGTTGGCATTTTTTTTTGCCCCTGTTTTTTATTTAGAACTTGTGTTTACCAGACGGGCAGCACGTGCTGACAGAGCACACCATCCGTTGACCCCCAAAAAAAACCAAACAGACTCGTACCCAATCCCTCAGCTTGTGCTTGTCATTGTTGTTGTTTAAGTAGTTGTTCCTGTCGTTGTTGTTGTTGGTGCTTTGGGTTATGCGCCTGTTTCAGAGGCATGCATATTTCATTTGGCCATAAGCTGTAGATGTTGGCAGTGCTGTCTCAGTCTCCGTCTCAGTCTCTGGTCGCCACTAATCGCAATTGTTGAAAGGGGCAGCAACAACAACAGCATCACATCATTATTTTTAGCTTCTTCGGTTTCCGTTTTGATCGTTGTTCTCTTGCCTGTTACTGTTACTGTTTTCTCTCATTCTTGTTTGATTACTTATTTATTTATGTGCTTTAGCTTATTCCCCAACTGCTGCACGTTAATTTCAATTGTTGCTAAGCCCCAAATACTTCAAGATTTGCAATTTTCAATTTACTCCCCATGAATGCGGCATGTGGCAAGAGCTAGTGGCATAATCAACAAGTCTGTTTATCACTCTACATAGAGCAGCTTTGCCTTTGGCACCAACAACAGCAGCTGCTGACTTTCGTTTTCTGCGGCTTTCGATTTCTGCCAAATGGTCGGTTTTGACTTTTGCTTTCCCTTTTTTTGGTTGCATGCAGCATAGGGCCAGAAAAACGGTGGCCACAAAGCCGAAAACAAATGCAAACAAATTGGCAAATAGATTAATTGATTAGACGAAGCTTGTATGCTCTTTAAGAGTCGATTTTAAGTGCAGCACAAGGTGCAAATACATTGCATACTTTTAAGTCGAATTTCCATTTCATTTATCACCAAATTTTTGCTAAAAATAATTTTTCAAAGCATTTCAAACAATATTCTAATAATTATTTTACACAAAATAACGATTTCAGAAAGTCTTCTAGTTATTATAATAAAACTTGATTTGCAGTTTTTTTTACCTTTTATTAAAAGTCACTATTAGTATTTTTTAAATTTTAAAATGAAGCCAAGTCACGTTCAAAAGTCTGTTACAAGTTTTCCAAGTATTCCATATAAATATCTAAAGACTTACGCAATAAACGAATATTCCAGCAAAGGTGATGAAATTAATTTTAAAGCTGTTTTGATAATTATTTCGACACTTGGACTAAAATCAATAGAGAAGGGCTGAAAGTAACCCACAACGTTACAATGCAACTGTCTTAATTGAAATTGACATCGCAGACAGAGCATTTTCTGCTTTGTTAACTTCAAGACAGAGTGACGAAATGGACCCACAACTCAGAGACACAGATAATGAGATTGAAACAGAGACAAAGAGTTGACTTTAAGTTGTGCTTAAGTTTAAGATTTATTTTGTTGATGTCTTTTTTTATTGCACAGAAAATGTTACGCTTAGTGTCTAAAAACAGTGACAAATCACACCCAGATTTGTGAGAGATTTTGTCATACGATTTCATCATTATTTTGGTTTATATTTTTTGCTTAAGATGTCCACGCCCACACTTGGCCACGCCCATGAAATGGTCAGAGTGTATTAGACAAAAGGATGCCGCGTGCGTCGCTTGGCCTTGATGGGATACTCGTAACCCTCGAAGTCATCATCCAGCTCGTCCTGCTCGTGATAATGATGACTGTGACTGCTGCGATGATGCTTCTTGGGCTCCTTGTGCTCCTTGTGCTCCTTGACCGGCACCGGGATGGGCAACGGCACTTTCTTTATGACCGTCTTGGTGTGCACATGCGTGTGATGCTTTACGGGCACATGGATCCGTATCCTGTGTGCGAAAATGCCAAAATGGCAATGTGAATTACGCTTCCAAATGTGGTTTGTCAATGTGAATGACTATGAGTATGAGCATGACATGTGTGTGTGTGTAAATGACTGTGCATATGTGTGTGTGTGGTAGGTGGACATGTCGTTAAAGGCGTGGCCGTTACACTTACTTAAGCTTGTCGTTTGATGGATGGCCGCTTGTCAGGACAAACATCATGCAAGTGATAAACAGCAAACTTAATGCCTGCAAATATAAGAGAAAACATTTGTAAGAGCGCTGCAGGCGAGTGTGATCGACTAATAATACCTAGCTGTGAAGAAAATAATACAACTTTGCAGAGTAAAGTAGTATTTATTTATTTGCAGAGCAAATTAGTATCTGCAATATCTTTAAAGTATGTCGTAGAGTCGTAGATAAAAAATAAATATCATTACATTCGCAGAGTACAATATTATCCTCAATATCTTTTAAGTATGTCGTAGAAGCGCGGATTAAATAAAGCGTTTAAAAGTACACCATGGAAAATTATAAATAAACTCTAGTTGCATATAGTTCAACAAAGCCTGCATAACAAATTTGATTACTCTAGCTCTTACAGTTTTCGAGACTCTAGTTTATTAAATAACTTTTGTGTTTTTAGACCAATATATGAAAATTATAACTAAAATCTAGCCTTAATTAGTATTTGAAATATAAAATATATACCAAACTTTATGACTCTAGCTCTTAAAGTTTCTAATCTACAGACACTTATATTAAACAGATTGAAGCCAATAATAACAAGTGGATCAGTCGAGTGCACTCGACAGTAATATACCCTGAGCCTAGGCTACGGCAATTTATACATTATCTTTAAATTTTAAAAATTCATTAAAAGTAAAAATATTTTTAAAAACGAAAAAAATTCGTTGACCTATTCAGGAATTAAACTGAAAATTCAAATAAACGGAAAATATTAAATAATTAAAAATTTTTTGCATCGACCAGACCGGGACTCGAACCGCGATCTCCCGTTTCGCGTGCCTAGCACCTATCACTTCGACCACTCCGCCTCTTAGACTGATGCTGGCAAATTCGGTTAACATTCTCGATGTCCATTCTGACAGAGTAAATGTTAAATCAATTAAATGACGAATAATTCTATTTATATACATATGAAGCTGCCAATCTTTAAAGCTTATTATCTTCACTATTTATGGCCCAATCATGTTGAAAGTTGGTAATTAGTCTCAGGACATGATCCTACACCCGTTGGTGTAAAAAAAATTTTAAATTTTAACTTAAAACCCTAGATTAAAGGTGATGAAAGTTTTTGATGAATTACGCCCACCACAGTGGGCGTGGCAAAATTTTAACATAAACTTGTTCTGACTGACATTATAGGTAGTCTTCATTCCAAATTTGGTGGTCCTAGCTCTTACCATCTCTGAGATCCTTTCGTTTACACGGACCGACAGACAGACGGACAGACGGACAGACGGACATGGCTATATCGACTCGGCTGTTGATGCTGATCAAGAATATATATACTTTATGGGGTCGGAGATGCTTCCTTCTCCCTGTTACATACTTTTGAACAAACTTAATATACCCTCAGGGTATAAAAATTATATAAAAATCTAGATTTTCTCCTACTTTTCTAGCTCCTTGCCAACATTTCCAATGCTTACAGGATATACGGCAACACACAAGTAAATCCAAAGACTAGAAAAAAGACGCGTACACGTATTAAAACACAAATACCTTGTTCTTTAAGACTTTTGGCCAATGTGGCGTATGTGTGATAAAAAAGTTGAACGTCTATAAACAGCACAATATAATTAGCATAATGCCCATTTAGCTGCTATTTTGTTTTTTATATCGCATTATAAGGATATCAAATCTGATTTTGATTGCAGCACTTCGATGTGGGCGTGGCACTAACTTGCCTCCTACGACCTTTAAAACTCCGGTCAGAATCTATTGATTTTCCTGAGAGAATTTTGTTGGAAATTCAGTTGGTCAAATTTTGCAGCCCGAAGCGTATTCAATTAACAGTTTTGTTATGAAATTGAAATTTGAAAACAGAAAATTGCTTTGCTCATCACTTTCCAACTCATTAAATAACACATTGAACTGTTCTTGGCCATGTGGCCAAAAAGTTTTTATATCAATAGGGCCAAAATAGCAACAGCAGCTGCCTCAAATAATTTGTTTAATAGACGAGCCAAGTACGAGTTTTATTATTAACATTTTGATTATAAATAATTGAGAGTTTAGCTTAGAAAATGTATATTTAAATTTATATTTAGATAATTTAGTGTGGAATAAATGTTAAAGTCAAACAGATAAAAAACTAACACAAGGGATAACAAGGGATGCGTTGAAAATTAATGGAGTTTTGTACTCCCGAGAGCTTAATAATATTAACAATTTCAGAACTTGTTGAAAGCCTCAAGAGTAAACTTGGCCAACATTTGCTACATGGTCTAATTAAAAAGATGAATCGGTCAATTGATGAAACCCAACAGGGAGTTAAGACTGTACCATGATTAACGCTGAATTAAAAACGAATAAAATTGCATACACTGTAAGAAATGAATTGATTCATTCATTACACACGCGCTTAAGTCAATGAATTTGTTTTGCGTCACAAAAACAACATTTGCAATATTTCAATATTTTGTAACTGCGTTTTTCGAATCAATTCGGGTGTGTTTTGAATTTACTTTCTAAGCTGGTTTTTTGTGACTTTAAGCTCTTTTTCATCTGATTTTTTGTGCATTTTCATTATTTTTTGTATTCAATGCGTTCGATGAACTTTGTTACTTATTGTTGTTGTAGTTATTGTTTTGATTAAATTAAATCCACACCATGAGGAAAAACATTTCATTTCAATTGCCGCAGGCGTTGGCATAAAAAATGAAAATGATGCATTCACTTTTTAGCTCAGTTTTTTTGTCTTTATTTTCTATTATTTATTTTTTTCGTATAACACTTTTTCTTGTTTGCATTGCAGTTGTTCTTGTTTATTGTTGTTGTTGTGGTAGTTGAATTACAAATGCAATTAACACTTACTCCTTGGGGCAATTGCATTTTGAACACGTTTGCAAACTTAACACGTTGTCGCCAGACTTTAATTTTCTTTTATTGACGTTGGACTTTGTTTTTATAGTCTCTATTTAACTTCTTTTCCTACTTCTTCTTTAGATTATTCAAATTTTTGTAAATAATATTTGTTATTTTCTTCGTTTTTTTCTATGTTGTTTTGGAGCGTGCTTCCAGCGTTGTCTAACGTACAAATGAAATTGCATTGGGACCTCGAGTTGTTCGCCGTTTAAATATACAAAAAATCGAAGAAAAAAATGGGAAAAATTGCTGGTACAGTGAAACGTGCCACGGCTGGAAATCAAAACTTTAGCAACAAGTGAGAGTGCAACGGAGCGAGAGACAGCTGCCGCAATGAGAGAGAAAGAAAAGGAGAGAGAGCGAGAGAGGGAGTGAGTGAGAGAGAAAGGGAGCGATAGCAAATAATGCCATGAAGTTGCCGAGTTGGAAGTAAGAAAAACAAAAACATAATCAACATACACCGGCTGCAAAACTTGACCAGCTAAGCAGAGGAGCGGAGAGAGGGGAGAGAGGGCAGAAAGAGAGGGGCTGACTTTGTATTTGCAGAGTGCGACAACAAGAGTTTGCGAGGAGTTGGCGCTAGTTAGCGAGGCAGCTAAAATAATTGAGGCAGCTGCAACTAGAGGCGACTCACAAAGACGCTGCACCACAGGCGAAAGCTCGGCTTTGGCTGAGAGCTTTTAAGAAATTAAGCGATGCTTTCAAGAGCTTTTCGTAGTGTTCACTTTAAGTTGAGCATAATGGAGGCTCTACTTAAAGTTGCTTTTAGAGCTAAAAGCTTCTCGTTTGCTATTAAAGAAAAGTACATTTATTATTACTTAATATTACAATAATATTCATTTTGAATAAAATTAATTTTAGCTAAAATTATAATATTATAATTAAAATATAAACAACAAATTTAATTAACATGAAAAATGTAATGATATATATCTCTTTTTTAACAACAAAAAATTATTAAGAGAAAAGAAAAATGTTTTAAATTATAACAAATTTAATTTTTTTAGGAATATTTAAAATGAATAGTTTTTAAGGTTGAATTACTTAAAATTAGCCCCATTTGCTGTGGCAGCCAAAATCCCACACAAAACACATTGTAATGTGTCAAAGTTTTGACTGATAGTGAAAATAAAAGTGGTAGTATTACAGCAACGGCAGTGGAAATGGCAACGGCAACGGCAACAATAATTTCAGACGCACATTAGCAATACGAAAGATACGAAATACGAGTACAATCTCAAAAATGCTCACACAGTGAGTATGAATGAATAAGAGGCATGCTTGGAAGGCATTGGCCAAGAGCAATGGGAGTCGCCTCGAATACATGCCAACCACATTGTGAAAAGCCGCCAAACGTGTAGTAACAACAAGCAGACAGAGAGGGGAACAGGGAGGGGAGGCGGGAAGTAAGGGGTAGGGGAAAGGTGCAGCGTCAAAGTCAAAAGCGTAATTGAGGCTTGTGTCTCAGTTAAACGCAGGTTGATTATGTCTACTGGCTTTTCATGGTGAGCCGCAACGGCCGCAGACAACCAACCAACAACAACAACAATAACAACAGGTTCAACTTGCCACAAGGATTATGCTGCTTCCTGGTTGCCTAAAAGTCCGCAACCGAAACTGTAACCGTAACGTTAACCAAAATCCAAAAACTCAAAATAACTCAAAAACTGAACAAAATCATTTGATTTTTACCCCATTTTCGCATTTTTCATTTGTCTCCTCTAACGAATTCATTGCAAATTTCGAGCACGTTGAAATATGTCGCTGTTGTTGCCACTTGCAACACCCCCACCTCCTGCTGCTCTTCTTACCGCCACTTGAATTGACAGTTTTTGACTGTGGCAATTTAAATGTGCAACGAGGCTGCAATAACTAACTAACAACATCACCATCAACATCAACATCAACATCATGATATGGCAATTGAGTTGATTGGCATTGCCATTCTGGCCAGCGGGCTATTTCAGCTAATGGGTAATCCATCTAATGCAGGAAGCATTCCGAACGCCGAATACACCTAATGCCTAATGAGACTAACTGCTGGCAAATTAACTCTTAATCATGCGATTAATCTGAGCATAAGAAAGCACTGCGATAATAAATTGTAAAACTATTTCATTGCAATTAGATATAGAAAAGATAGTCACAAACAAATTTAATTTTATGTATTTACTATTTTATTTTGATTTTTAATGCAAATCATCTTTTTATGCATTTTGTTTTAATTGAACTGCTCTTAGTTGACATTAATCCATAAATAAACAAATCAATACTTTTAAGGACTATAAATGCTCAAAATTCAAAGTACAGTCGAATTTCCCTAACTCGAATCACCCTTATTCAAAGAAAAAATTCGACTTATGGAATTTTATTTATTTACAAGAAGCTTCAATTTTGTGCATTGAATCAAGTTCTCTTGTACTCTAATAAGGATCTTGTGAGCAATGAGAACAAAAAATGAAGATCTTGTGAACCTAAAATGAGTACACAAAATTAAGACCTTGTGAATTTAAAATGAGTACAACAAATTCTGGAAATAAGTATTGTTGATCTCGAATTAAGATCTTGTGAACTTAAAATGAACACGAAAAATTCTGGAAATAAGTGTTGTTGATCTTGAATCAAGTTTCTGGAAATAAGTATTGTTGATCTCGAATTAAGGTATTGTGAACTTAAAATTTAAGATCTCGTGAACTTAATAATTCTTGAAAAGGAAGATTATTCTTTTAATTAATCTATAGAGTCGCCATAAATTGTATTTCATTACTAAAATTTGCTGCCTTTTGTAAGCACATGAAAGCTTGTAAATTAGCTTAAAAGTATCAACAGCTTATTTAAAGCTAAAGCATAGATAATATTGTAAAGCAAGTAGTTACTCCAATAATCGGTCATATAAGTTGAACAACTAGAGCTTTACGTTTAATTAAATATATTAAAAAGCAAGTCTATAAACAGCTTTATTATCACTAATAGCTTTAAGCTTAGCTTGCTTTAATCCAATATTAAGCTAAGCCATTTTTGAGATCTCCGTTTTCGACGCCTTAAACTGCGTCGCATTAACTGGTTTTAGACCCATTTTTCGGCCAGTCCAATTGCATAACAATCACAGCAATGGCCAAAACGACACTTTGAGTCGGTCAGCAGCTCATCCGTTTGATAACTCGACTGAAACAGAAATTTTCCGCACAAATTAGCAGGTGAAAAAGTAAAATAATAACAATTGCGTTTTCACTTTGTGATATAACAAATGTGAAAATGTATAATTATTTAGTTATATTTAAATGGTTCATGTGTAATTGTATACATTTGTTATGATTTATTGGCCAAGTGGCTGGCAATTTTTTGGTGTATTTATTTTTTTCGGCATTTATGTTCGATGCCAATTAAAATTGATGATATAATCGAAGTTGTATTCATAACAAAGTCAGCAAAAAAAAAGGAAAATACACCAATGCATGAGTAAACAAATTGTGACTGGTTACCGGTAACTGGTTACTCGTGACTCGTTACCTGTTACTCGTTACTCGCAGCTGGTTAAAGTCGGAGTCCCAGTCCGGGTACAAAGATATAGCTTTGGATCCGGTTACGCGGCGTATACATAATGGACACGTTGCCAAGTGTCAAAATACAAAGATACAATATTATTAATTGAACGTCGCTGAGCGTTGCACCAAAATCGCTTTTGGTCATTTCGACCAAGCCAGGTCATTAGCAGCAAATTAAGTGAATGTGACAACGACAGCAGCAAAAAACAACAACAACAAATACAACCAACAACAACAGCTACAGAGAGTTGGTTGAAAGCCTTTCAATCAATCGCTCGTTTCTTTGCCGATCTGCGTCAATATTTGTGCAATAAAAACTGGCGCAAGGCCAAAAGGGATTCGACTCGTTCAATCAATTGGCCCATTCCGCAAAGGCCACATTTGGCTAACCTGTTGGCCAGGCGGCGCCACAAAGAAATAATGAAACGTCATGTAACGATAAGAAAGAAAGCCTTTCGAGTTCAAGCACGGGTTGTTTGAGAAGTTGTGTGAGATTTGAAGGCTTAACTTACAGCTGTTGAGTTAGTTTACTTAATTGAACTCAATTGTGACACTTTCTTTCTTAAACACTATTTTTGAAAATTTAAAAAAAAATGATTTAGTTTCTTTTGTAGAATTTGGAAATTAAAACCTGTGAATTATATAAAAAATTTAAGATTTAAATTGGAAATAAATGAAGCATCAATCTTAGTAAAAAATTTGTTAGAATGCTTACTTTCATTATAAAATGACAATAATTTAATAATCAATTTTATTATGTACTGGAAGTTAATCAGTTCCTAATAAGCCTTAATTATTTAAAAACAAAAAAGATTATTTCTTTTATTTAAATAAAAATATTTAGTTTCGAATTAATATCAAATTATAATATCAATACTATTTTATACTTTTTATACTCAATCATATATTAGGTTTAAAATTAAAATTAATTAATAATATGAATACTATTTATACCAACTTTTAGAGCTGCCCTCGCACTCATGCAGCACTCATTGAGCGTAGCAAAAAAGGATTATCGAATTGTAAGCCCCGGAAACCAATACATCAGCTGCATGTTGTCTTCATTTCCTTTACAAATAAATTTTCACTTAACTATGTCGGTCGTCGTCGTCGTCGTCGTCGTGTGGCATGCAACATTCAATAGCTGCCACAACCACAGTCGCTGCCACAGCCGCAGCTGCTGCGTATCGAATCCGAATCCGAGTCCGAGTCCGTATGTGAACCGGGTGCATTGTTTGCCGTGGCTCTTGTTTGTGACACAATTTTCCCGTTTGCCTCGTAAATTCAAATTGACGGAAGCACGTTAAAGTTGCAACAGCAACGGCAGAAAATGTTGCATGGTCCACAAGTTTGTTGTACATTTATATATTATGCATTTTGCATGCGTTGATTCGATTGTGAGTCAATAAAGCTGTCATTTTGTTTGTTGTTTCATTTTTGGCTTTTGTAATTTATCGACGTGCTAAAGAGCCATTCTTGTCCTGCACGAATGTGGCCAATAAGACGCACATTTGCCTGCCCCCCAACTCCCTTTTTGTTGTCGACTCCATTGCTGACAAGGCCAACGGCTGAGCGGGCAACTGGTTTTTTTTTCTGCTGAGTGTGGCCAAGTGGCAAGACATTTGGCAAGTTCAGCAAACTTTTGGCTATTGCCACAACACTGGAGCAGCAGCCAGGCAAGGCACTTGCCTTGATGGCCATAAATTCAAAGCTCTCTTGGCCATAAAACGTACTGCACACTGAGCACAAAATCCCATCCTCCCTTCACTCCCCCCTCAACACCTGCAAAATCCAAGTTGTGGCAAACTGAGACTAAACTTATTTTTGTGTGTGTCTGAAATAAACACCAGTGCTCAATGCTCAATGCTCGGCACTCGGCACTCGGCACTGGGCCACAAATGAACTCAATGCCACTTAGATTTATGGCCAGTCTCCGGTTGTTGCTTATGACCATTTGTGGTATGTATGTGTGGTATATTTGTGTATGTTGCAAGGTCATCCCGATGAAGTCACTGAGTCATAGTCTTATGCGATAATGTTTACCTTTAAACCTCAACCTCAACGCCAAAGACAAAACTTTACTTTCGCTTTAGTTTTCCTTTTGTTTTTATTTTAGCTTCTTTCCTTTTGTTTTTTTGTGCAGCACTTAACTGGGGCAAGCGAAACATCCAAGCAGCAGTTAAGCTAGAACAAAAAAGGACTTGTTTGTGTTGATGAAAGTTGCTTTAAAAGCTGACTTGACTTTAATGTGCTTTGATTAAAGCCGAAACTAAAATTTTGGTATATTAACTTAATATTTAGAATTTATATGAGTCCGCCAGCAGCTTTTAAGGCACATTAAAGCTTAAAGCTCATTATTAATAATGAGCCTGAGTTAATGTTAAGCTGAAGCTTTTCTAAATTAAATATTCAAATATTTCCCATCAGCTTTTAAAGCACCTGAAAGCTTTAAGCTTATTATTTTAAATGAACTTAAGCTAATGTCGAGCTGAAATAAAGCTTTTCTAAATTAGAAAAAATATTAAAATAAATATTTAAAATATATATATTAAATAAATATTTAAACTATCCAGATCAACGTTAATTTTTAGAAATTTAAAACAAATATAAATTGCAGAAAAATATAAATTTATCAGTCAAAAGTTCCTAATAAGTTACAGCAGCAAAACAATAACTTTATTTAAACTGTTTTCAAAAAGAACTGCATCAAAATAAACAAAAGTCATTTCAAGCTGTTGAACGCTTCTTTTCATTTCCTGCCATTTGCTGGTCATTGTTAGTCAATCAATCAATCAATCAGTCAATCAGGTTGCAATTTAATACGGCATTTCGTTAATTTACCTATTTAAGAGATGGCATTATGAGCAATGCCGTTGTCATTCGTTAATGTGGAGTTCACTGCCAGCAGTCAGCAAACAAATTGAAAATGCCATTAAGTACTTAGTTGATAATTGAAAATGTGAAACAACAAAGACAAAGAGAATAAATATATCCCCTTTCCACTCATCCGCCCATCTGTAAAAACTGCATAATTGAAAAAGAGACTAAGAGAGATATTTCAATCGTTTCATTGTTTGTTTTTCTTTTTTTTGTATAATTCAGATTACACTTTATTGTTAAGAATGAATTGAATTATTTAGTTTGTTTCTCATTTTGTTTTTTCTTTTTTTTAGTTGAAAGTTTTGCACAAACTTTCTGCGAATTGTTCTTTTTGTGTTGTGATTGGTTTTTTTTTAATGTTTTGTTTTAATCATATTCGTAATAATCATAATAATAATAATAATGCAGTATGACATAATATATATGTGTATGTATATATATATATATGTTTCTTTGTATCTTTGTTGTTGGATTTGCTATATATATATATGGTATATATAGAGATACAGTATATATATATGTATATATAATTCGATTTACCTAGAAAACAATTTACAAATATATAAAAAACGAATTCATCTAGTTAAACTAAGCATATAAAAAACGATCTATATATATGCATTGTGTATATACTCTTATATATACTATATACTTATGCTTCTTCTTCTTCATTTCCTTCATCTCTTTAATTTTTTCTTTTATTGTTGATCTGCTTTGCTTTCATTCTGCTGCGTTTTATTTTTGTTGAGTTTTTTGGTTTTGTTTTTCATTTTGTTTTCTTTGCTTTTGGGCAGGTATTTTCTCTTCTTTCTCTCCTTTTTCTTGCAACAATTGCAACTATTTTTCGCATTTTCTTTTATCAAGGAAAATTGTTTACAACTGCGCCATAAATATTATGTTGTATTTATGTGCTGTGTTTTCTTTTTTATTTATGTTTGCGTCTAAAAGCATTTAAAAAACCATCAAAATAAAACCCCAAAAAAATAACAAAGTCATAATAGAGAAAATAATACAAAGCGTGTAGTACAAGAAAAACAAAAAAAATCTACTTAGTAGAATGCGGCGCAAAGCAAACAGAACAAAAAGCGAACAGAAAACGGGAGAAATATTGCGCATACGCCGCGTGGTGCAGACAAGTTGTGTCAAAAGTATATTTTGCTTTTCTAAAACGTGCAAAGTTACAGAGTGGACTGCCTAAATTGACTGCTGCTATCGCTGCTTGACAGTGCACACTGTACTGGGTTTTTGTGAGTGCCAAAAAACGAAAACGAAAATGAAAATGAAAATTTAACTCGCATCATTTGTAACTGTCAGATGCAGGCAAACATTTGCATGTGTGTGAGTGTTGACTGTGTTTGTATGTGTGTGTGTCTGGGTGTTGTGTATGTGTGTGTGTGTTTGCAATGTGCAACAGTCGTACTACGGCTACCCTTAATCATATATCATGAATGAATGAATTCTTTTTCAGCTGCTTTTCATTTATATAAGTTTTTTTTGTATGTATATAATTAATTTCAGATTTTGTTTCTTTTTTACTTTTTATTTAAAGTCATTTTCGTGTGTGTGTGTGTGTGTGTGTTTATAGAGGGAGTTGGTTGTTGTTGTTGTAAATATTGTAACATAATTCATATGCTAAATTTAAATTTAGATTTACTTGTGTTTGTTGTATTTGTATTTGTTTATTTTATTTTATTATTAAAAATTTAACCATTTCTTTTCTTTTCTTTGCACTAAAAACTTAGCATAAAAATTTAACAATATATATATATATATATATTTATTTCTTGTATATATATTATATATAGATACTTTTCTTTGTGTTTTTGTTTTGTTTATTTACTCAACTCAACTGCACTGTATAATTTGCTGTACTTTTAACTTTTCTCATTTTGTTTTCCATTTTCCACTGCATTTGCATTGATGTCCTTACTATTTGAAAGCTGCTCCCTTGCTTTGTATAAATTAGAACTAATTCATTTATTCGCTATATATATAATTTAATATATACATATGTGTATATATGCATGTATATATGTGTGTTGTATATATATAAAGTATTTACTTTTAATTTTATTCTTTTACTTTGTTTTACTTGTGTTTTAAGGCCAAAAATGTCAAACGTAAATTTTGGTTTTTTGCTGTAAAATGTTTTGGGCCCAACGAAAGATTTCGAAAGTTGATAACAAAAAAAACCCCTTTGTGGAATTGCAATTGGTAATTTATTGTTGTTGCTGTTGTTGTTACTTTTGTATGCATACATTTGCAATAATTCGTTTAATTATATATATTTAATTAGTTTATTTAATAATATGCCTGCCTGTTGGGTAAGGAGTTGGGAAGTTGCGCCAACAAATTAACTTGGCTAATTGCAATTTAGTAAAAAATGGTTAATGGATTTCATTTTGTGTGTGGTATGAAGAGGTGTCTTGGGCGAGGAAGGGAGCGAGGAGGAGGGGCATTTAAGACACACCAATTATCACCTACTAAACAAAGTGTTGTGCTTGTTGTTGCTTTAACGCTAGTTTAACTAATTTAAATGTATGTGTATGTGTTTGTATGTATGTGTGTGTGTGTATGAGGGTGTGTTTGTGTGTGTGTGTGTAACGTCTTTGTGTAGTCAGTCATTTTATTTGAAGTAACAAAAGAATTCTATGACATCCCATTTGTTTATTTACCTTGTCTTTAAGTGTATTGCAGGGACGTGGCAAAAGGGGGTGATAAGGCTTCAAAGGGGTGGAAAGGGTGGGGCTGAGGGGTGGAAAGGGGGCTGTCCGGGTTTTGTTGTGGCGTGCGGTCCATCAGTCTGTTTGTTTGTTTTAATATTCTTTTTTTCTTGCTTATATATTTCATTTTTTTGTTTTGTTTTTGTTTTGTTTTTATTTCTTATAAGTTTCGCTTAAAACAATAAACTTGTAACTTGATAATTACGATATAATTTTCATTTTGTTTTACTTTTTCCATTTCTCTTGCTCATTGTGTAACTTTATTATTTAGTACAATTTGTTTATGTATCTTTTATTGTATTGCATATCAAAAGTTTTTCTGTTCTTGTTTGTTGTTGGGTTAGCTAAACTATTAAAGTCTGTTAATGCTTTTATTTAATTATTTTAGTTTTTCGTTTTTGTTTTTGTTTTCATTTAAATCTAATAAACCTTGGAACCGGAATTTTTTGGGGAAAATGCTAAAAATTAGATAAACGAAATGAAAATGATTTTGTTTTGCTTTTCTCCTAAATGTGTTTTAACTTTTTGTGGTTTGCTTTAAGTGTTAAACGTAAATGTAATTGTAATTATTTAAACATTAAACATTAATCATAATTATATAAGAACACATTTTTCCGAGATATTCGATTTTGTTTTTTGCTTTTCTTTTTTTTCGTTTTGTTTACAAAATTGTTTTGCATTATGTATAAAAAATGATAATATATAAAGGATTATTATATATATTATTTATGTATAGTAATATATATATATATTGTATATATAATACACATGTTTAGTTTACAACAAAAGGCAGAGACAACCTAGAGGGTTAGCGGTATTTTTCAGGGGCGGGGAATCGAGGGGCAGGTAGGTAGGTAGGTAGTTAGGAAGAAAATCAAGCTGAGCTCAGTTAAAAAACGCAACATTCTAAAATTGTTTTTCATGTTTTTTTTAAAGAAATATGAAATTCTTGTTTATTAAGTACTTGGCTAGAGGGCGGGGGGGGGGCGTGGCTATGTTTCATTTATTTAATTTTTATTTAAGCTGTGTTGTTTAACTGAAAACTATTTGCGTTTGCTTATGTTGTTTTTTAACTTGTAGTATTTTCGGTTTTTTGCTAAAATGCATTTTGACTTTTTTTTGTATGTTCTTCTTGTCTATGAAGCGAAAGATTAACTGAGTTACACTTTATAATTTATTGAATTTTATTTCCTTTTTTATTTAATTAGCCTGTGTTTTTATTTCGTTTATGTTTTTCTTCTTGTCTAGAAAAAAGTATATATAATATTTTTGAAATATTTTTGCTTTTCTTTTGTTTTGTTTTTGTTTTGTTTGTAGCTTTTAAGTGAGTCCTCGGCCAGGATCACATCCTTGGTTGTATGCTAGCTTAAATGATGATAAAGTGTTGTTGTTTTTGTTTTTTGTTTTGTTGTTGTTTGTTGTTGTTATTGTTGTTTGCCGCCTCAGTCCTCCAGCTGCAGTTGCTGCTCGGGTGATGTTGCCGTTGCAGTTGCAGTTGCAGTTGCAAGTATTTGCAGGGGACAACCGGCGGCAACATCGGCCACAGAGCCGGCGGATGTATCCATAAAGATCGGCTCTGGTTATGTTAGATCCTGCTGTGAATCTATTGAGAATAGCTCCTTATACAGCGCTGGGAATACAACATTCGGATGTTGTTGCTTAAATTTGCTCAGCGCTTCCATGTGCAAAATCGAAATATCGCTGAAAGTAGGTAACAAATGAAGGAAGTTAAAATGTGTTTTTGAATAGAGATTTATGTATCTAAGATCTAACCGGAAATTGGGTATGTTATTGAGGAGCGTGTCCAGCACGGTAACATCGCCCTTGAGCGGCGCATGATTCGTTTCCAGCTCCTGCCGTATTGCATTCATGCTCAGATTGAAAAGCCTCTGTATTTCCGTATTGCCGCGCACTCCATTACGTTCTACAAAAAAGAGTTAAATATAATTATGCAAACTTTCAATAACAATAACAAATTTATATCTGTACCTGGCCAGAGCAATACTAAGCTCTGATATAGCGCCAGTTCGGTTTCAGTCAGTTTGAGTTCGGCTATCGATTTAGCCGTTTGGAAAATGCGCGACACCAGACGCATCTCATCCGAATCGGATGTGTAGAATGCCTCCTGCGGCAGCATCACATCGCCATACAGCACAGCATTCTGTGAGAGATCGAGCAGTCTGGACATGCGAACAATCGCCAGCTCAAATGAGCCCGTCTTCAGCAGCAATATCTACACGAATTTCCAAATTTCATTTAATTAAATAATATATGTCATTTTCAAAATATACCAATCATTTACCTGATCATCCTGACTGAGTCGCATAAAGCCCGGTATTAGCTTTGCAAATTCGATAATATTCTGTATCATTTGTGTCAGCTTCTCGGCACAGTCCAGCCAGAGATCCTCTTGGCCCAGATTTTTGTAATAGAGTATGCGTGATAGATCCTACAGGCAGAAAAAATAGGGAGAAAGTTCTTTTAAGTAAATTAGGTCTTGTAAAATCGGTAGAAAAAAAAAACGAACAAATAAAACATTTGAAAACTTTTTTTTTTTTAATTTAGTCTGCCTTAAAATTTTATTTTATCTGTTAAAATAATTTTTTTTAGTTTTGCAAAATGCCATTTTGTGTTTATCACAAATTAAAAATTTTAAAACTCATGTTTTGATTTTTAATCAATTTTCAATTTGAATTAGTATAAAACAAATCATTAAACTTGATTTCAAGACTTTTAATTATTGTGTAATAAAATCATGTCAAAAAAAAATTGTAAACTTTCATAACGTTGTGATGAAAACTGAACAGATTTTTAAACGAAACGATCATGATTTGTCCACTAAATTTGCCATAATGCGATTTTTACTAAAATTCAAAATTTCATGTCATAATTTTAAGTTAAACAACAATTAAAACTTGATTTAAAGATGTTTAATTTTTAAGTAAAAAATCATGAAAAAATGGGAAAAAATTTTGACTTGTAAAGAGCTAGATCAAAGGTGAGACCAACTACAAAGTTTCATTACTTTGTCAAAACTAAACAGAATTTCAAGAGGAAAGTGGTTTAGATCATGGTTTGGTCTCAAAAAGGCAGTCTGCACTCAAACTTGATTAACTTTGTTCAAAATGCCATTTTGTGGTTTTCAAAAATTCATAAATATTAAAAATATCGGATTTAAACTAAGATCTGTTTTCCTAGTGATTATCACCAACAATCAAACTAATCACCTGTGGCTTTCGGAACATGTCATGCACAGATTCCAGTTTGGTATTTGTATTTGCATGCGCCTCCGCCAGAGTTTTGATCAGCACATCATTGATATCGCCGTCCGCTGCAAGGGTTTTAAATATTTATAATCTATAAATGAATCTTTAAGCAAATTAAAATTATACCATGACTAATAAATTCGGGGTCGATCATTGTACTGCGCGGCTCGTATGTGGTGCTATCCACATAGTCGGCCGAGATATCATATTGCATGGTCTGCTGTGGCGTCACCGATGCCGAGTAGCCATAGGGACTGCCATAGCCGACCTCATTGTTGGAGTAGCCGCCGCTGTAGCTGTGAAAGAGTTGCAACCAAGGAGAAGAAGATGCCATAAATATGGGTTAGGATACCGTATAGATAACATTCTTATATCTGAGGCGAGATACTGCACCTGTTGTAGTTGTTGTGCTGCAGCTGATCGCTGCTAGAGGGCGTCTGTGTGTCGTACACGGAGCTGTCCGGGGCCGCATCGCTCTGTGCCCGCATTTGGGCCCGATGGAAACGCACCTCATCCTCAACTTTTTCACGCTGTTTTTTGGACATTCTGCCGAATTTTACAGCTGCAAAAAAAAAAAGAAATATCAGTGATTATTGCAAATGTATCCGACAGATACATTTGTATCTTATTCGCTGTGTGGCTGCCTGCATCATACCATCACGACTCATTCCCAGTTTTAGGCACTTTTGCAGTCTACAGTATTGACAGCGATTCCGATTAACCCGATCCACCACACATTGCTTATTGCGGGGACACTGATAATTCACCACGGAGCTCTGCGATCGCCGGAAGAATCCCTTGCAGCCCTCGCAGGTGATGACGCCGTAATGCACGCCCGATGATTTATCGCCACAGACTTTGCATGGAATTATTTCAATTTGAGCTGCAAAGAAACAATAAAAAAAAATGGTTATTAATTTAAAAATTGTACTTATTCAATTATAGAAATGGCTTTTTTTAATGTATTGCATTGAATGATCAGTAAACAATTAATATGTTCTATAACAATAAATTAATGTCTAAAACAAAAACTTATAAATAAGAAAATTGAATTTTAAATTTATTGAAAAAGATTTTTTCTAAATTTATTGCATTGAATGATCATTGAAAAATCAATATTCGATCATTACATTAATCTCTATTTATTCAGAAGGACTTTAAATTGGTTGTATTATTAAAATCGTATTTAAGTCTTAACTTTTATTTTATTTTAATAATTTTATAAAATGCAAACAGTTCTTAGATAGCTAGGAAATTGTAGTCTTATTTTTAAAACAAAATACACACTTTTGGTTTTCAATCTATTTTATTTATTTTTTTAATTTTGTAAAAAAAGTTTATATTACGTTTACAATGGAACTTGAGTATAAAGGCAATGGCATAAGCTCTGGGGTAAGTTAGACATATCAAAATTAAGATAAACCCAATAAACACTCCTCGATTCATAGACCACCATTATAGCCATTGAATACGATGGCGGAGTTGTGATTGCCGCCGATTCGAGGACCAGCTGCCAAAACTATGTGTCGAATCGACTGGCGGATAAACTGACACACATCACGGACAGGATCTATTGCTGTCGGAGTGGTTCGGCAGCTCAGACACAGGCTTTGGCCAGGGATGTTTCGGCCTTGTTGAACCAGCTCGAGATTAATATGGGCGAGCCAATGTTGGTCTGCGATGCGGCGGTGACATTCCGCAATCACATCTATAGGAACCGCAATTCCAGAATCACCAGCGTCATTGTGGCTGGTTGGGATAGGAAAAAGGGCGGTCAGGTTTATAGTGTACCGGTTAGTGGATTTTTGATACGCGAACCATACGCAGTTGCCGGCTCGGGATCAAGTTATATCCAAGGACTTGTCACCTCCCAATATTATCCAGGCATGCCATTGGATGAGGTTGTGGCACTGGCCATAAAAGCCGTCAAGATCGCCATTGGCCATGACTGCAGCTCTGGGGGCGTGGTTCGCGTTGGCATTATCGATAAGGATGGTATAAGGACGAGTGTCTATTGCCAACACGATCCCGAAATCTGTCAAGTTACCAACAAAATGCTATGGAGCTTAGAATTTGGGCAGTGGTAGCTCAGGCTTTTTAAATTTTTAAAGTGTAATTAGGATTTTACTCTTAGAGATCGACACATTAAAGATTTAAAGATCTAAAGATCTCGTTTTTAGTTATTTCTATTGATTGGTTCTATAGCTTCAAATTCCTTGTTATTAATCTTCTATAATATAATTGTAGTTCTCATTCTGAATTTTATATTTTATTTTAATTTTTAATTTTAATCCCATATCTTAAATCTGAAACTGAAAGAATAAGTTTTATTTCTTTAAAATTACTCACATAAATTCCCTCATCTGTAATTTGCTACCTTAACTAAACACTTAATTTTCTACAGTATCTAATAACTATATCATGGGCATAATAAAAGAACAATTGTTAAGTGAATTACATTCAGAAGGCCTATTTACATTGTTGCTAAGTAGTTCCGGCAATACTTTGTTCCGCCTGCTCCCCTACCAGCTAACTGTAGGGCTAACTGTCTGTGCCTCGAATTATTCAAAGACCATTAACCGGTAACCGTTTGGCCTCTTGGCCCCCATGCAAAAGTAATGCAAATTGAAGTTCTTTTGGCAGACAATTCGCTACAATGCGCCATTAGGATTATTACTTGGGTTTTAGTAGGTTGGCCATTGTCATCGCCTAACAATACGAGATTCGTCTAAGAACCAAGTATTTATTACGCAATAAGTACGTGTACACTGAGAAAAATTAATTGAGAGACAACTGAGCATAATAAGACATTTGAAATTATGAATTGATATTTTTGAATTTATAAATTATTCATTTTTATCATAAATATTCAAAAAAAAATTCACTATTATTATCATCATATTTATAATTAAGATACAAATTTGTACTGTGCAATTTTATATTTTATTTATTTTTCAATTTTAAGTTTACACTTAAATTCGCTCAGTGTAGCGCGGCATTAAAAGAGTAAAGTACCTTAAGCCACTTGTTTGCCTAGACAATGGGACTGAGAAGCTGCTTCAGCGCCAGCTTCAGTTCAACTAAATTGTGGTGAATATGTATGTGTGTGTGTGAGGGTGTGAGTATGTGTGAGTGACAGCTGTTGGGATTCCCTCGCAGCAAGCAACAATCCTTTTCAACGATTATGTAATTTCTGCGCGACAGCAAACAAAAAGAGAGCAGCAGATGCATACAATCACAACAACAGCGGGAACAACAACAACTGATGATCAACTGCAGCATACACAGACACACACACATGCTTACACACACGCGCACTTGCAGCAGCAGAAGAACTGGTTCTAGGCAGCGCTTTTGATGTTGAAGACTGGGCCACAGTTGATTACAAACTCCCCGCAACCCGCCACCCGCACTCCGCTCCTGCTCGCGCTGCCGCAACAGCTGAATCCGCATTCATTTGCGCTGCTTTCGAACTGAGCGTATTGTGTAATCCAACGCTTTGCGTATTTACCCACGAGGATGAAAGATGCGCGCTGAACCGAAAGCAGACAAACACAGACGCAGCGACAGCGGCAGCGGCAGAACAGCAGTCGCAGAGCGACAGCAACATCGGCGGAGGCAGAGCAGCAGCAGCAGAAGCAGCACAGCAGACAGCCTCCGTTGCAGTTGAAAAATGTGCCAAGCCGCTTTGTTGTTGCTCCCGCTGCTTTTGCTGCATTTGGGAGAAATGTGTGACAGTTGATGAGCGTCAGAGCGAATGAGTAAGAGACGTCTGTCTGTGACTGTGTGTGTGTGTGAGTGTGAGTGACTGACTGAAATGTTTTTCAAGTGTCAATGAACTTTTCCAACACGGCAGTATCACACACCATAATACAAATCATACAACAAACACACACACACACTCACACACGCTTATTCTCATTCTCCATTCTCGTGAGTGCGCGATGCGAATGAAAAGACAAAAACATATTCAAAAGAAAGTTCATAGCGAGCGCTCTTTATTCTTAAGCGCACGCTCTTAAGCGCATGCGTTGTCACACTCTTACTACCGCTCTCTCTTAACACACAGCCAATGCAATCGGAGCTGAAGAGCGCAACGAAACGCAACGCAATGCGACTCTCAGTGCAACAGACAGTATTTTGTTGTTGTTATTTATTTTGAAATGTGTGTCGTCACCAGCGAGCTGACGACAACTGTCGGCGACGGAGTGGGATGTGGTGTGTAATGGGTGGGTGTTTTGGGTGTTCGTTGACTTTTTCGTAGGACTGTTGATGTTTGGGAATCGCTTTAAACTTGCAACGTTCTCATACATTGCCGTACGCGAGAATTTAACCAAAAAAGTAAACCAACACACACACACTGGTAAATCTTTATCTTTATCGGCTTAGCTTTAGCTGTAAATGTACATACATATGTATGCATGTACGTGCGTTCTTTCTGAAGATGGATAAGAAGAACGACAAGTATAGACAAGTACAAGCTGACAACTTTACCGTTATGCGAACGCATAAGGTTTTAATTTTTGTTTTTTTGCTGTTTATATTACTGAGAGCATGTTGTAAACAGTTAAAAGCTTCAATAGAACTTCAAACGAACAAAAGACGTTTATGCCATGAAATTCGTGTATACAAAGATCCATAAATACATAATTTATGTTTGTAATAATGTTGCCAAATATTTGCTTAATAATTGTAAATATAAGCAGCTGTGTGAGTGTGAGTTTGAATACGAGTATGAATATGAGTACATTCGTTATTGTCTTGTAGAATTTTATTTACTAAAGCACAATCAAAAGCAAATAACGGAATGACATACTTTCCAAAATGAGTGACAAATATTTGCCAAAAATTATTTGTCATCGTAAAATAACTGTATGTAGGCACATACGCCTATTCCTACATTTGTACATATGTATGTACATATGTACTATATGTAAGTACATACATACATATGTTATAATATCTCAATATACATATGTACATAATAAAATAAAAGCACTTCCTTAGGAAAGCCTAGGTACTTATTAATGTTAAAATATGACTTTCAATCATTATCATTTATTTGTAAAAATTAAAGATTTTATTAGAAAAATCAATTTTTTCACAATGAAGATATTTTGCAAGTAAAATAAGATTAAACTTTAAATTTGAAAATATCTTCTTAAAGTGTCTTTCAATTTAATTTTTATAGACATTTAATAAAACTTAAAGTATTTTTCTATGCTTGCAAATATTATAACAAATTCCAATTGCATTAAAGAACAAATTGGCCATTGATAATTCAATTCAATTTGCTCGTTTTCCACAATGAAATTAACGCATTAACGAAACATGAAATAAAAATAACGCATACGCACCATTTGCGCAGCCAGCAAAACGAGTAACAGTTAATTAACTGCTGCAGTTGCTTTAAGAAAAATACAAAAAGAGATAAAAAAAATGCCGCAAGTGCAAACCGCAAGTCGCCAACAAGTTTTCCACAGGCTGCAGCACAAAACGATAATTTAAACGCTGTGCAAAAATGCACAATAATATAAAATTCTGAATGGGCCACAAAAAATACACACACACACACACATACACAAGGCAAAGAGAGAGAAGAGATAGAAAGAAAAGGCGAAAATATTTGTGCATATGCAATTTATTTTGCATGCCTGCGGGATTTGTACCGTTCTCTGCCTCTGCCTCTGCCTCTTCTTCTTCTCCGTGTTTTTCGCCTGCTTTTCTGGCCGTTTCCCGCTGGGTGGAGCAATAACCAGAAGTCAAAATTAATGTGTTCTTTTTTATTGCAAATGCAGGCACAAAATAATAAAAACAAAAAAAACCAACGAAAATTAATATGCAGCGCCATGTGCGAAAAGTGCGCATGCAAAAGAGATAAAAAATATAAATAAATATAGAGGAGAACTGCATATGATTTGAACTTTTCGACTGCATTGAGCGCGCCATCAAATAAAACAATAATAATAGTAATAATAATAACAAAAACAAGCGCACAAAAAGCTATATAATATCAGTCAGCTTTAAGGCTAGCGAGACAGACCACAGAGCAGAGGCAGAGGCAGCGAGACGGGAGAGCCAGCGTCAAATGAAGTCGCAGTCGCTGCTGCCACTGCTGCTGTTGTTTTTATTGCTGTATTTGCCAGCTATTGCACAAGCTGTCACGAAGCAAATACACGTTCGGGCCCATGGCACGAGCGCAACACATTCGCATTCGCAAAAGCAGCTTCGTAAGTGGGTCAGCGAGCTGTGGGGTCAATGCACCGCCTGCCCGACAGCCTGAACTGCTGCTGCTGTGAGAGCGAGAGCGTGAGCTCATAATAATAATAAAACAGCGCCAACTCACAACTTTACAAACAAACACACACGCACACACACAGCCATAAACAGACAGACAACTTTTGTATAGTTGCTCTTTGCTTCAACTACAAAAGCGCGCGCTCTTTGCGTGCCAAAGAGAGCGGGTGAGAGAGTGCAAGCGAGCGCATTAGGCTTAAGCTTGCCCACGTTCTCTCACTTTGCCTAACTGTGTGAGTGTGCTTGGTTCTTTGCGCCCAAGTTAACGTGCACACGTCAAAAAAAAAATAAAATAAATAAAACTCGTTTCATAGCAGCTTTCACAAGTGAAAAGGGAAGGGTGTAGGTAAGCCGGCTGACGGAAAGAAATACATATAAAAATGCCGTTAGAGAGCGACTGAGGCAGCGGCTGAGGCAGAGGCAGCGGCATTAGCATGTTGTTGGCATGGCTACGTAATGTTGGCGCTTTCTTTTTGCTCGCACACGCATTTGCATATGCCTCCGTGTGTGTGTGTTCGTGTGTTTGAGGAAGACGCCGTTAGAATTAGCAAAGAGCAACAAATTCATTCACGCTTCCCGCTGCCCGCTACTCATTCTTTTAATACTGTAATAATAATCAGCAGAATCATTATAATAATATAATTTTAATTTACGCACAGTTATGCCAAAGTCACAGGCCTAACGGTGCTTTGCAGTCAATGGCCTTTTTTCTCTTTTCTGCTTCTTTTTTATTCTTTTTTCAGTTTTTGGCAGTTGATGACCAACGCAGGCATTTTTTGTAATGTTTACATTTCGCACACCAGAACTCTGCTACCTTCTCCATCTCCCTTTCTTTTTCTCTCTCTCTTTCTGTCTCTGTCTCTCTGTGTGCGTGCTGTTGGCGTTTACTTTTGTTGCCAACAAAGATCTGGCTCATACGCAACAACAACAACAACAAAAACCAAAATATGTATGTTCTTTTTGCCCAAAAGTTGATTGACCCACGAAATTTCACAGCCAAATGAAAACGAAGCAAGAACACAAATTTCACACAAATGATGTAATTTCATTTCGTTTTTGGGTATTTTTTTTCTTATAAGCCAAGTTAAGTATTAAGCTGTTTGTTACTAACTGGATTAGTTGCATTTGCGAATGCATAATTTAAGATTTTCTTTGCTTTTAAGATGAGTGTACACATGACGTATGCGTTATATATTGTTCTCCAACGAAAAATCACGTATCCGCCGCACGTGACAATGAAAACTGTGCAATTGATACGAATGTGTGTGTGTGATTGTTTGTGTGTTCGATTAAATTAAGATACATTTTTGTCACATGATTCACATGTATGAAATTTCTCTGTAAAAATTGTATGCATACAAATCAAACTTTAAACTTCTTTCTTCTTCGTTTTGTCCCGACTTTAAATGGCATGTGGGAGGAGTATAATAAATATTCATTAAATTGTGAATAATAAACAGTTAACAAACTGAAAGTTCAAGCCGCTTTCTTTGTATACATTAAATGCCTTTCATTAAAGCCATTTCAATTTGCCAGTTCATATGCTTCCTGCATCTTTTTTTGTTTTTGCTTCTGTGCTGTCTCATTGAATTTTGCATATATCTATCAGATATCATTAAAAATAAGTTTAAGCTGTTTAATAGGCTTGTTTATAGCATCACGTATCCTATATGATCACTTGCATTCAGTTGCACTGCAATTTAAGTGTGCAGGGACAAATCTTTACATTTGCCTTTTTTAATAACTCTTTTGAATAATTTAATAAAGACTTTCGTATATTTAATAAACATTCTTTTCTTGGAGTTTTTCCTTGATTTCTTTTCTACTCTCTCAGCTCTGACGAAACTATCGAATATTTTATTAAAGTCCAATAAATTTTATTATTTTCAGTTTCAACTGCCTCTATTCATACGCTTTTCATCTATTATTGCATTTACTGAAAATATATATTTTTTCAGGCATTACAAAATATTTTATAAATCATTGAAAATTTTCCCAAAATGGAAATTCTTTAGAATTTTTGAGCGTTGTGCAAATGACATCATAGAAAATACGTAAAATACGCTGAGTACATATTACGAAAAACCTCTGAAAAACCTTATAGCTATTGCTATTCTAAAGCAAAGCAAACTTAACAAAGCCGCAAAACAATAGAACAGAGCATAAAGTACAAAGTGCAGCAGAAGGTATATATGAGTGTGTGTGTATGTGTGTGTATGTTGTGTGTGTATATTGGAGGCTTGTTTCCCCCCCATAAAAAGTAGGCCCATGCATTATTTATGCACGGCTTCAAATGCAACAGCGTCGACATAAATGAAACTCAACTCAAAAACAACGAAATAATAAAAATACCTTGACAACCTAAAAAGCCACACACAAAGCCACGTAAGTTGACTCTTTTTTAGCATTACATTTGCGCAACTTGCAACAGCAGCTGACAACAACAGATAACAACGACAAAACGACAACAAGATTTACACTTAAACAGCCAATTATTTATGGTATTTAAGTGTTGTTGTTGCTAGAACCGAAAAACGCAGCAACAACATTTTGGTTTTCAAGTTGAACACGAACTTTGGCCAAAAGCAACTAACTAACTAACTAACAAACAAAGCTGTCTTGTCTTTTGTTTTGCGAAAAGCGCGAAAAATTCTTAAAAGAAAATGCAACATGCAGTTGAAAAACTGGTTTTTTTTAGCGAGCCAGCGCCTAATTGATAGTTTTTTGCACTGGCACAGAATGAATGAAGGAACAACGCGGCGTATGCGCAATTTTTCTGTTTGTTTTTTCATTTTTTTTTATAACAATGAATGCCACAACTAGCGGCAGCATCAATTGTTGCTGCTGCAACAGTAACAAAACACGAAAAATTCTGCTGTCATCCGCCCTGTTGGCAGTGCAAAAAAAAATATAGCAAAAGAAGAAACAAAAAAACAAAAAAAAAAGTCGTTGACGTTGCATGCAAATTGTAATCACAAAAATCGAGTCGCAAAGACCGAAAACTGTATACACTGTATATAGAAACTATGTACTAGAGATATATATGTATATGTACAGTAGTCGCCGCTAACAACAACTGTAAACAACAACAACAACAACAACATGAACAACCGCAGCAGCAGCGTCTATAAAATACACAAAACTAAAAGGCATTCATTTTGTTTTTTCCAACGTTGTTTTCGTTGTTGTTGCTTTTGTTGTTGCTGTTGTTGTTGTTGACGTTGTTGCCATCGTTGCTTCCATCATGCAACTGTGCGCACTAATATCCGTCCTTGGCTCGTCTGTTCAACTTTGTCCCAGTTTTTCGCATTTGTTGGCGGCGCTCGTTCGCCTCTAACTTGTCGGCGAGTTGCATTTTTGTGTGTGCAGCGCATACAACAACAAAATACACACACACACACACAGACACACACTTTACACTCGCAGCTCCAACAAAAATATATATGTTCGTCTATTCATTTGGCGCGACTCGAAATTCCCAGTTGAACCTCATAAAATGTACGAGTATTTATGCTGCGGCCCACAGCACGTATACTTAATCAAGGGGGAGTTTTGACTGCACCTAAAGTAAAAAAAAGACATAACCTTTTTGTTGCTACCTACTAATTGTAAGCTATTGGCTTTAAAAGTGTCAGGCCTGAATATGTTGCTCTCGAGGGAGTACCTTTTTCATGCCTTCATTTTACAAGCAGTATGTTTAATGAAAATTTTCTTTTAAATACATAGTGAAAAATTCTTTCTCTCTTATTTGATAATGAGATGAAATAATGCATGAAAATTTAGTGATTTAGGCAGTACATCTTCAAAGGCTGGCTATGCATGCAAATTTAATCAATTTTGGGAAGAAGTTTCACCTAATAACTATAAGTTTTTGTTGGAAAAAGTTATTCTTCAAAGCAAATTGACTCATTCGCTTACATTTTTGTAGTTCGCTTACATTTTTGTAGTTGAAATACAGTACGTTGTCTCAAAAAGTAGCTTACTGGGGAGGGGTTCTGGCATGCCTTGACTTTGTATTCAGGAATATGTATAATTATTGATGAGAATGTACAGCCTCATTTCTTGTTAAGGTACCAGCTTTTTCTGCCATGTGAATTTGCTGCATTTCCCACTGGGTATTTGTGTTTCGAAGCAGCATTGTGGGGCACATGCAATCTTTTATTTGCTGGCCATACAGACAAGCACACACACACACACGTACACATCTATAGGTATCTCTGTATCTTTAGCTGTATGTGTGTGTGTGTGTGTGTGTGTGTCAAACTCACGCATGTTAAATACTATGCGAGAGTTGCATAGATAAGATACGCAGCAGCAGCTGCTGCTGTGGCGATTCTGTGGTTGTGGCTGCGGCTGTGGCGGGTTCTCTGCGTTGCCCCTCCCCAACCCCTTCCCCTCTCTGTGTGGTGACTCTGTGTTGCACTATACGTATTTTCATATGAGAGAATGTTTATATGTGCGGCCCCGTGGGGCCACTGATGCATTGCATTTTGTCTGGCCAGATAATTGCTAGAATAATATTATTGCATATGCATATGCATGAATTTCAATTCTGTCTCTTCTTCTTCTCACTCGCATCGCATTCATCCAAAATTTGCTAGGCAATTCTGTGCACTTTTTGTCGAAGGCAATGTGTTAAGTACGTGATAATTAAAAGAGCCAAAAGCGAAAGATAACTTTAAATTTGTCCAGCTGAAGCTTTAAAAAAATATTAAATTTTGTTGATTCTTCTTTGTGTTGCTTTCGTAAACGTTTTGAACGTTTTAAACTGACAGATTTTAATTTATCTGACTGGGATATCTACTTTAAAGTGTTGAAGCTCTTAAATAACTTCGCTCTCTGAAGAGAGTTGCTATTTTATTTTCTTCATTATGCGTTATTCGTAAACGTTCTGACTGAGAACTGTTCTTTAAAGAGTTAAAGCTCTTAAATAACTTCGCTCTCTGTAGAGACTTGCTATTTTATTCTCTTCTTTATGCGGAATTCGTAAACGTTCTGGCTGCCACATCTTCTTCAAGGAGTTAAAGCTCTTAAATAACTTCGCTCTCTGAAGAGTTACTATTTTATTTTCTTCTTTATGCTTAATTCGGAAATGTTTTAACAAGAAGTCTTCTCCAAACCTTGTCCTCTCAACAGAAATCAACTATGTATACATTTTTTCTTTGTGTCGCATTCGTAAACAATTAGACTGATAGCTTTAAATACTGTCAAGTTAATGCTATATGGAATTGACTACTTCAATTTTTTTTCTTGTCTGTGTAATAGCATTGAAGTTGTGGCCTTATGACACACATTTGTGGTTAGCTTATCTCACATTACTAAGTATTTAATAAATATACTACTTGCACAGTTTCCATATACATAGACTATGGAAATTGTTCGAGCAGATAACTGCAATTGACAATCATTAAACAAAGTCTACAACACTTCACAGAGAGACGCCAATTCAATGAAACATTCAATGATATTATCATTACGATGTTGTTGTCTTTCTAATCATTAATCAAAATATTTTTATTTATAGCATAGCGAACAATCTGAATAATCTTTGTAGACTCTATCGTATAACTGACTAATACAAACTGCCAGATAACCCTTATAAGTGAGTATTGGATCTACTTAACCAAATATACAAAAGAAAATAGAAACTATGTCTACAGCTTATCTTGACGACAAGTGCGACGAAACATTAGAAACATATTTCAACAGGTTCAATGACCTTTACCCATAGAAACCGAAAAGTTCAGTTAGGGTATTACGGGGTATTATAATCCAATAGCTATATTTGTAACATTCAGCTAAAAAGATATTGTTTCTAATACTGAAATTATTCTGTTTCTTTAGTACTAGAATATTTGGAATTAGTCTAACTAATTTTTATGTTAAACAAATAATATTTCTGTAGTTATTTTATAAAAAGGGTATACAAAATGTAACACTGTTTAAAATTTTGCCACTTTTTGTAATGTCTGGCCACAAGCTTAATAAAAATTTCTATGTTTATCGTACAAAAAAAAAAAAAACAGAATAAAAACTAATGTGGTTTCTACTTTGTTTCTGGGACAAAAGCGAATGAACTTACCGAAAATAACAACAAGAACACGAAAATTGCTCTATTTGTTTGCAAACAAGTCAAAAGTTTTGATAATATTTGCATGTGCCATATATCAATTGGAATTTCCATGTTCGCCCCAAAAATTAAATGAAGAAATTCCATTTTTTTTAGAGACTGCGAGTGATGGGAAGAGTTGGGGGAGTGGAGGGGGCAACTTCCCAGTATTCCCAGTGGCACCAGGAACACATTACAGGCAGCTGTCGGAGTAATGGAAATATTCCCATTTTAGTGTTGCGAGTCCAGTAATTCCTCTCTACCCTCCCCTCTTGTCCTACTCCTTTGCCCAAATATTTGAGACATTTGCTGAAACATGCATATGGCGTGTAAATAAAAATCAAATTAGTTGCTTTATGGCCAACAAATGATGGCAAAAAGGCAAACAGTTAAATTCAAGTGGCTTCTGGACTTTTTCGTCCAGCAATTAAAAGCGCAACAACAATACAAAAAAGCACAAATGGAAATTCACGCAATAATTGTCAAATGATGGATACAAACAAAGGGCCGAGTACACTCAGACAAATTATAAGAATTTGATAGTTTTTCTTAAACTCTTTACATAAACTTTATTTATTTTTCTTTCTCTTCTGCAATAGTTTGTAATATTTTTTCTGTAATATTTTGATAATTAAAGCGCTTGATTAAACTTTATTTCCATCTGCAATAAGTTTGTGCCAGTGTATCTATGACAGAGGCGAGCAAACTAACAAACAACAAAACTAACGCTACTCTCACGCTCTATCACTCTCGCTCTTGGACGCTCAGCAATGCTCAGCCACTCGCTCTCCATAAATGTATGCGTAAATAATAATATAAGTTGAGCTTCTGCTGCCGCTGCTGCTGCCAGCGGCGACAGCGACGCTGGCGAAGGCGTTGGAGTCGTCAAGCCATAGAAAGCATCGCATTGTTTGTGTGTGTGAAAGCGAATTCGATTGCTGCCCGCTGCCACCCCTGACGCTGCCCACTGCCTTTGGCACTCGCATGTTGTAACATGCGTCGCGATGACGTCGACGCGTCAACGCGCCCGCATAACAGCGACAAACGCATGTACGCACACGCACTCTCCACGGACTGAACGAAAGCAAGCAGCGAGAGAGAGCAAAAGAGTGTGGGAGCTCAAGAGAGCGAGGGTCTGTGCTTTCTTGTCTGTGTGATTGTGTGCGTGTGCTTGTGTGTGTGTGTGAGAGTGCGTATGGATCTGTTCGGGTGAATGACCGCCGAAAATTAAATTTTTTGTCGATTTTAGACTTTTACTATGTTGACTCTGCTTGATGATTGTGTTGTATTGTGCTTTGCCTGCCTGCCTTTTGACGAAGCACACACACACACTTGTATATGAAGAGAACTAGTGAGAGAGATACAAAAACAATGCGCTGCTTTATAGTTTACGTTGAGCGTCAACGGCGTTCGCACTATCGCGTGTAGTTTTTATGGTTACGGTGAAGGGGGGGATAGCTGGGTGGGTGGCTGGCTAGGGAACGACCTGCAAGCTATCTACGTGTGTGTGTGTGCCTAGACTACACAATCAGCAGCAGCAACAGCAACAGCAACAGCAACAGCAACAGCAACAACAACAACAACAAGAGCAAACGCAACGCAGGCATTTCACTCAGCAACAACAACGTTGAACGACAACTTTACTTTTTTTTTAATTTTTGGTGTTTCTCTTTGAATTTTTGACGGTGTTCGCTTGCACTGTTGTGCCGCAAGGGCTAAGGGAGGGGTTGGAGCTGCGGGGAGGGGGCGGGGGCGAGATGTAAGCATACGATCGCCAGCCACTTTCGACATATTGTTGTTGTTGTTGCTTTTTTTTGGCCGCTTTCTGTTTACGCCGCATTTCTTTCACTTTGTACCGTACTATCTGTTTGCTGTTTTCTGTTTCACATTTTATTGTCGTCGCTTTTTGTATTTTTATGAAGTACCGAGTGCCAAATGCCGTGCGACAAATGGAGGAAAGAGCGAGAGAGAGGGAGAAGGAGAAGTTGCCTGTTGCCTTTTTGGCAAAACTCAAGACAACTCAAAGTGAAAATTTCAATAAAGAAAATAAAAAAACAGTTGCCATCACTTTTGTTGTCGCTTCTTTGTTGTTGTGGTTGTTGTTGTTGTTGCTGCTGCTGCTGCTGTCGCGGAAGTCATAAAGGCAAATTGCATGCATATTTTGTTGGGTTTTGCGGGCGCTTTTAGGGCCCCCCCCCTTTTCGCCTCTCTTTTCACCCCCCTTTTCACCTACCTACCCAACTCCTTCCCTTTTCACCCCCTTGTGCACACGCAACGCACGCAGCGGGCTAAAAACAGTTTTAGTTGCCGCGTTTTTGATGGCTTTTAATTGTTCGACTTTTGGGGGAAAAACAAAGTGAAAACAAGTCACAAATGGGAAAATGGGAAAAGTTACCATTTCGTATTAACGAAGTGTAAACACTCTTCAACTAAAAACCACACTTTTATGGTTTTTACAATAACAAATAATAGATTTAATAGCTCCGATAGATATTGCATAAGACAATGAAATGCAGTTCATAAATAAGAGCAACATAACCTCAAAGTGAACAACATAACCTCAAAGTGAACAAAATATTAAAAACGATCAATGAAAATGGTTTTTTTTAGATGATAATAAGCAGAATAAGTTTAACTTGACTCTCTTCAGTTTAACTTGCTAAATAATAAGTGTTCTAATGAAAACTTTTATTACTCATTTGATAAAAAATAGAATAGAAATAGAAATCTAATTAATCTCAGATTAATATCCTAAGTAATTATTGTGAGATTAATAAGAATTCTAATTATGCGTGGATTAATTTAAATGACGTATTTTAATTTCTGTAAATTGTATACAATTAGCTCGTATATAAATTCCTTTTTGGTACTTAAGACATTAATGTGAGATTAATGTGTGCTCTAATTAATGAGTGCTCTAATGCAAGCTTGTGTTATAGCTCGTAAACCGCTTGTAAATGCTAAATATTAAGTTTAGACTCAGCACACGCAACTTTTTCGCTTTGATTGACTTACAAAGGAGAGACCTAGGATTGGGGGTATTCCTAGTTGATGAGGGGACTGTTGTTGGGAGAAGGGGTAAAACGACCATTTGCTTGATCGAAAGGTTTGCACACAAGCAAACAAACCCAAAGAGAAGGGGGGATTGAGGGACGGCGATTAAGATTTATGATGGGCGTCCTGCGTTGATAGCCCAGAAATACGCATTAACCATAAAACCAAAAAGCCTGACAAATGCTCATTATTCATTTGGGCCGCTGACCCCGCTGACCCGAGAGGTCAAGGAACGCAAACTTCTGATAAGGCAAAAAAAGGCGACAAACGGGAGACGAGGCAATAGTTGAGTTGCAATAATTGCAACAATTTCCAATACGAATATATATATATTTTTATCGGTATATATACTCTATAATTCAGTATACATAGTATACATCTTATATGTTTAATTATACTATGAGCATTGAGCCAAAAATAAATTAAATTGCCAACGCATCGTGTAAAATACAATAAAAATTCATAAAAATGGCGAGAAAAAAAGCGTATAAATGAAAATTGCCAACAACATTTTTTTTACACACAATTCGCAGACATAACAAATGAGATTTAGATAGACAAGTGTGCTCGAAGATGAGTTACCCTGTTAAAATGTTACAGTGTACATTTTTCCATTGATTATTTAATTATTATAAATAGTTTAAAAGTAGATGAACATATTTTGTGGCTTTAAAAAATTATAGGCTCTGAAGATCTTCATGATAATTTATACAGGGTATAACAATACCTATACAAATGCCAATTCATACTGTACATATAAGTATATTTATATAAATTTTATTGTGCAGCCAAAAAATCATAAAAAGGCAAAAGAAATTGTTGGCATTACAATATTGCTTTTTATTGCTGGCGCGCGAATTTTAATTTGCCAGTTGCCTTGCCAATGTGTGTGTAATGTGTGTGTGTATCGGCACCTATTGCAAATGTATCTACAAGTTGGAGAAATGTATCTGTGAGTCAGCTATGGAAAAAAGGGTCTCTTTCATGATGGCTTTGGTATTGAAGGTGACTCGTCAGCAAACTGATTGCCATATCGAATTAGTTTAATTGTTAATGTAAACACAAAGCAGGAGAGTGAAAGAAAGAGGGAGAGAGAGAGATAATAAATGTGTGTGTGTGCAATAATGTTTCGTAATACATCTGTTGTTGTTGTTTTTGTTGTTGTTGTTACTGCGTTGCGTCTTTCTTCATTTACGAATTTCATGGATTTCCCTACAATATAATAATTCCGCTTGCTGTTGAGAAACTCAAGTCTCAAGTGACTTTCACTGCCAACGATGCGACGAGGCAGCAGCTTAATTTATTTCGGCAACTTCCAGCTGCCAACTTCCCCCTCTAGGCCAATTCAGCTAGCCAACTAGCAAGCAACCAGCGAAACAACTGACTGACCGACTGACTGACTGACTAACTAACACAATATCAAAGCAGGCACTGTGCAACTTTGATATCATGATTTTAAAAGACAATTCTTTGTTTGTATTTAAACCTTAAAGAGTTTTTGCTTACAGGATTACAAATCAATATTAAGAGAGTCTTCTGGCACAAGGTTAAGTACTTTAATTAGAGATTAGTCCAGTAATTTCAGCTATATTCATATACTCAAAATCATTTACTACTTGTGATTATTTCAGTGCTTTTATAAGTAGTTTAAGTTTTACAGAGTATCTTGTTGTCTAACTTTTACAGCTATTCTCATATTCTTAAGATTATGCAATAAATTTGAATGAATTAAGAAAGCTGACAGCTGTAGCTTACGGATTAAGCTCAGCCTAAAAAGCTTTTAAAAGCTTTTTTTATATTTAAAATATGGAAAATTTAAGTTTCAATAATTGATTTAATAACTAATATTGCTTAAAATAGTTCAACTTATTTTCAGATATTGACAAAACTTAAATACATAATTTATAGATCAATAATCAGCTTTTAGGCAGCTTAAAGCTACTTAAGATTGACTGTAACTTAAGTATTTTTCAACACTGAATCGATGTTGGCTGGATGTTGTGTTTACCTTTGATTGAACCGCTTGAATTGTTTTGTCCCGCTGGCGATTGCACGTTGCTTTGACCCAAGTTATTTGCGTGTGCTTCCAGTTTCGAAGTGACGCTGCTCCACATGTCAAACATACGTTGCGTATACATAATTAAAGGGACGTCGAAGCGCTTGCCACCAAAACTTTTACTTTACTTATTATTCTTTAAAAAGTTGTTCTTTTATTTTTTATATTCTTGCATATACGTATGTAATATACACACACGCACACTAGCACACACACAGCTACATAGCCCGGGTGTGTGTGTGTGTGTTGTCAACTTAATTGTAATCGCTTAGTCACAATTTTCCAGCAACAATTTTCCAGTTGTTATTATTATTATTATGTAACTAGGGTAAAGTAAACGCTTTTCCGATTTTATTATATAGCTGCACTTGATTTTCTTACGGCGTAGGGTTGCCCAAGGGTTAGGGGTATTCAATATATTTATTTAAATTTTTTTTTTTGTTATTGCACTTTGAAGTTTCTTTTACTTGTTTTTTATATGTGTGAAATTACTAATATCACAGTGGAGGGGGGGCAGGGGGCGTGTTATTAGCGCTGCTGCTTCTTCTTGCCAATCTATATAAAGTTTATATATATAGGTGTATATAACTATATAGTATGTATATATGGTTTGTGTGTATATAGTTCTAACTTCTGTTCTGTCTTCAGGCCTGTAGGTACTAAAACTTGTTTATTTTTTTAAACTATTTGAATAATGCTGCTGCTGCTCTGCTTCTTCTTTTTCTTCTTCTTCTTCTTGCTTTGCTGATTACTTTTGTTTTTTTATTGTTGTGTAAACTATTTAACTATTTAATAAGACACTTGTTCGCGTATATATTTATATAGAAATGTTGTTTTTTTTATTTTATATTTTTATAAATTTTTGTAGCTTTCTTAAAGATTTTTAAAGTTTTATTGCTGATCTTTCTGCTTCCACTTTCAGCCCTTTTGCAGCACATGCAAATTTAGATTATTGTTGCTGTTGCTTTTTGAGGTTTTGGGCTGCTGTTGTTGTTGTTGTTGTTGCTGTGGTTGTTGATTTAGCACTTTCACTGCGATTTTGTTGCTGCGTTTGCTGTGATTTTTATGTTGCTGTTGTTGTTGTTGTTGTTTGCTGCTGCTCTTTTTGTTGTTGTTGCTGCTGGTGCTGTTGTTGTTGTTGTTATGCTCATTGTTTTGTCGATTTCTCTGTTTTGTTTGATTCCAAATTAAAATTTCCAAAAATACGAAAATTTCACGACAATTAATTCCGGAAGACATTTAGGGGCATTCTTCAAAACAGCATTTCAAGTGAATTTGTGGTATTATATTTATAATAATGATGATTTATTATAATTTCTTATTCTTGCTTGTTGTTTATTTAAACACTTTGATATATAAAATGGTTTGGCCCGTTATATAAATGCTTTTGCTTTTGCTGCGCGTTGTTAGCCATGGCCAATGCATGGCATTCAGCATATTGTTAATTTACTCTGGGCGTGGCAAAATGCTGCCTGCGAATTTAACAGATCAATTAATATGGCACAACAATTGCCTCTGTATGTGTGTGTGTGTGCAAATGATTTTTTCCAATAATTGAATTTGCCTTAAAACCAAAAAACATCAAACAAAAGCAAACAGGACATGAAAACTGTGCCGGGACGAGCAACCCCAAACCCCCGTTCCCCACACCCCAAACAAACCCCACTCGTTAGCCCTACCCTCTACCCCAAAAGAAAAAAAAAACATAAAAACAAACTCCCAAGCGAAGCAAATGCATGAGAATGTAACATGAACATGAAAAATCGATATAGAAATGAGATTTAAGGGTGCTAGACAGTCGGGGGGAGGTGGGGAGAGCCGCCTAGTCATAATAGTGGGGGGTGTGGCTGAGCATTGTGGCGGAGTGGGGTGGCAACTCTGTCAGACAGGCGCGTCGCCGCCTGCAGAAACGAGCATGAAAATGCAGTTCACGAAGCAGCAGCGACAGCAGCAGCAACAGCAACAACACTGACGACGCATAAATCTCACAACGAAAGCTCAGTTCGTGTGCCAGAGCGAGAGAGAGAGGCGAGGCAAAGCAATAACATGTGCGTGCGTGTGTGTGTGTGTGTGTGCTTGTAAACAGTGAAAAAAGTTCTATGACCCAAAGCTTCAGCATGCCGGCAAAAGCAATGAATATAAAACATTTTTACTTTATATACATATGTATATGCTGCTTCTTCTAACAACTAACAGCAACAACAAGGAGAAGAAGCAGCAGCAGCAGCAGAATGACAGGCAGAGTCATGTGAGGGAGAGGTTGAAGTTGTGGGTGCTGGGGAGTAAGCGGGGGTAGCAGGGTGCTCGCTGTTGGGGGGGTAAGTTTATTGGAACTCCAAATGCGGAAGCCAGCAAAGCGCAGACATGCAAATACGTCACCAACAAACTGTTGTTGTTGTTGTTGCTATTGCTATTGTTGCCGTCGTCACCAAAGCGACAACAACAGAAATTGTGCCAGCAGCGACAGCAACAACAACAATTGTAACTAAAGCAGCGCCAGCATTTTATTGTTGTAATGGAGAAATTTACATATAGAAATGTAGCAAGCAGAACCGCCAGCGTCGCTGTCGGAAACAGTGGGAAGCGCAGCTAAAAGCAGCGGCAGCGACGTCAGCGTCAAATAAACTGAAAAGAAAATGAAAATGAATAGCAACAACAACGGCAACAAATAGAAGAAGCAGAAGAAACAGCAGGGCATGAAATTCAAAAATTCTCTCACTGTGCGCACAGCACACGAACGACAACGAACTTACTAACGGTACTAAGCCGGTCAAGCCCGAAAAAAAGGGAGGCGGCAGAGCAGAGCTCCAACAACAACAACAACAACAGTTACAGCAGCGATAGTAGCGACAGCGACACCGACAGCAATAAGAACTGACGACAAAGTTACATGCTGACTGCTAGCGTCGCTGCCAGCAGCGCTGCCCCGCCGCTGTCGCAGTACGTTGACGCCGAAAAAGACCAATGACCTATGCTAGAGCTACACATACACACACACACACACACACATACACGTGCATAGGCGCTGCCTCTGTCGCTGTCGCTGCTAGGCTTTTTTCTGCTCTTTGTTCTTGTTGTTGTTGCCGCTGCTGCTTTTTCTTTTCCCCCCGTTGGGTGAGTCTAGGGTGGGCTGGCACACTTATAGACGACACATAGAGTGTGTGCTTAGCAATGTTGTTCTACTAACGATAATGCAAACAGTTGACGCTGACTGCTGCCCAGTGCGTGACATTCTAGCTGTTTTATAGCTACCTTTGGCTATTTTACAATTGCAAGATATACAACATTTTTAAATAAAATTTTTAAAACTTTTTTTTCTAAAGAAACTCAATATAGTCTCAGTCTAAAATATCTAATATCATTAATACAGAGGTATTCCAATTTTTTAAGGCAACAACAAATATTTAGGAAATAACACTACGTTTTGAAACAATTGGAATAATATAACAGATGCAGCAAAATTTAAAATTGAATTTTTAGCTGTCTTAAGGATAGAAGAAAAATCCACAATACAACAATTGAAAAATATTTAAGTATATTTAAGTAACAACTATCAAGCTTCTACTGATTAAATATTGTTTTTGCCAGCATAGAATAAGCTTAAAAAAGTCAGAATTGTTTTAATCAAAGCATTTTAAAGACTTTTTTAGATACTTATTTATGGATTAGCTTAGGTATTTTAGCGCATAAAATTCTGGCAACACTGCTGCTGCCCGCCTGGGCAGAGCTACAGACAGAGGCGGAGGCGGAGGCAGCGTTAGTAGAGGGTGGAGGGGGGTGGTGGGCGTAGTGGGCGTAGACAGCGCTGCTTTAGGTGCTCTGAACTCAACTGAACCGAACTGAACTGAACTAAGCAACCAACTGGGTGACTTACTGGGAGTTGAGTCTGCTGCCAACTCTAAACTGTTAGCTGAAATGTTACTCGTAGTTGGCAGTTCAGTTCAGTTCAGTTCTCTTGCCTTTTTAGCCAAAGAAACTGTCTAGTTTTCATAATGACAACCAAAAACAACTATGCATAATGTTTGATAATCATAACTGGGCACAATGGGCAACAATTTGCATTGTTTTGTGTCTTGTTTAGGGGAGGGGGGCGTGGCTCTAAAACAATGTGCCTACATTATGAAAGATTATTACTGTGAACTTTTAACTGTCATGCTGATGATGATAATGATGATGGTATGAGAAAATTTACATACACTCGGTCTCCATTACAAGCTCAACAAAGTGGGATTATTTAACAAAAATTACTGTTTAATCTAGGGTTAAGACAAAACTTAAAGAAAGGCATTTTGAATTAGGAAAATATTGGCTTGAATTCTGTTTAAATTTCAGATTTTGACTGATTTTGAACTGATTTCGAATCTGATTGAGAAAATTACTGAAATTATTGATTGAAAACCATCTGAATAAAATGTAATTTTGTAAAGGGAAATTTCCCAGAAGTTGATAAATACTTCAGAAAAGAATAAAAACCAGTATCCCCCAGTTTACAAGACTTTAATGGGAGTCTTAAAAGAAATCTAGAATTTTTCTCTAAAAAGAAAAATTTACTTCAAAAGAAACAAGTTGAAGGCAAATTCAATTAACTAAAAAGGAGCTTCCAAAGCTCTTAAAACTTAAAAAGTTTTATGCTGAAATAATTATGAAGGTTGATGATCATAAATGATATAGAACAGTTATCAAGTGTTTATAATCCATATACGAGTAGTATCCAATAGATTATCCAATTGTTCGGCTTTTGGTATTTTAAATATTCCAGATAATCCTTTTTTGTAGGGTTTTTTTAATGCACACACACACACACAGAGTGACTCGCACACACTCATACATACACACGCACAGTTATTTATTGTATTACACAATCGAAGGGGGCGTGGCGTGTATATGTGTGGGCGAGGGAAATGCTCCAAAAAGTTTACATGAATTTTCTTTATTTTTGTGCTTTTTGGAGTCTGTACCAATAAATTACGTCACTTGCACTTCCGTTTTGTTGTTGCTGTTGCAGTTGTTGTTGTTGCAGTTGTTGTTGTTGTTGTCGCATCGCATTGAGACGGACCAACGACGTTGCTGTGGCAGTTGCAATTGCAATTGCAGTTGCATTAAACAGTTAGGCACGATTTGGAATTTGAATGCACTCTTTAGACTTTTTTTCTTTGCTATTGCTATAATTAATATTTTGTTTTGGTAGATTTGTTGTTGTTGTAGTTGTAGTTGTAGTTGAAACCGAACAACTTTACAGATGCCAACAGCAATTTAGCCAGGCATGTTGCAATATTTTGTATGTTGTTGTTGCATTTCAGACGCACCGCACCGCAATTGAGATACAGATACACGCACTATAGACGGAGAGCGGACGAGAGACGCGCATTGAACAGTTGAAAAAACGCATACACGTAGAGACACACAATCACACACAAATCAAATACAATATATATATATAAATATATATATGTATGTTTTTATTTTTATATATATGTATATTTTAACAACAACAACAAATAATTAATAATAAAGATACAACGCGCAACGCATCGTTACCGCCGCCGCGATACGCTCAATACGAAGTGTAGCTGAAGACTGCCTCAAAATGTTATCGAGTTCGTTGTCCAAGTGGCGCGCCGCATTGCGGCCTCACTGTGGCAGCAACTCACAACACACACACACATACTCAGACCCATTACTCAAAAAAGAGAGTGCGCGCCAAAGAGCAATGTAGCCACGTTGCGCTCAGCAGCAGCAGCAGCAGCAGCGCCCCCGTCCCCAACGCGCGCGCTCTCTCTCTCACTGACTCTCCAATAACCCATGCGAACGTCCGCTAACCAAGCAAAGCTAAAGCACTGTTGATGACGACGTCGCGACGTCGACGCCAGCGTCGCGTCGCTGCCTGCTGAGTGGGTATATGTGTCTCTGTGCCGATGACTTCTTCAATTTTTTTCAGCATTACGCTTTGTGCGATTCATTCGCTATGGCAACCGCTTCACTGGCGCTTTTCTATGTGTGTGTGTATGTGTGTGTTGGGGCGAGAGCGTAGGCATTTGTATGCTTGCAAGAGTGAGCAGCGCGCGCTTTTTCCTAATCAGCTGTTAATGCTCGCTCTTACAATGCGAGAGCGCCAGAGTGTTAGAGAGTTGAACTCTCTTACAAAACGAAGCTTTGCTGCAGGCGGAAAAAGCTGTGTGCCATATTACTATTACAGCATTTGTTGTTTTTACTGTGTCTTTTTCTATCTGTCTTTCTTTCCTTCCTTCTGTTTTTTTTTTGGTGTGTTGCCGATTTTTCGTTCATTTCCTTTTTCGACTGCGCTTCTCTGGCTACGTCTACTGTCATTTCCATTTGAAATTCCCAATTAGCAGGTCAATTGCTTTTTAGGCCAAACTGTGTGCATTGCAGTTGACTTCTATCCCTCTCCCTCCTGTTCGCTTTCTTTCTTTGTTCTCTCTTTCTGTCTGGCTGACTGTTTTGTTTAGTTCATTCCTTCCTTTTGCGTCTATGCTATCATCCTGTGCGCCATTTAATTACAGTTTCAGCTTACTTTTCCTCAACAACGACTTACTTATGCATGAAAATTGTTTCTAATGGCTTTGCAAATTGCGCACAAATGCATTTTTTATAGGTTATGTACGCCCCAAAATAAACATATGCGACGCTTCTCAACACTGAAAGTCGACTGCTATAATTGGAAAATAAATTCAAAATATTTTTCAGTTTGAAATGTAAAACTGAATGGAAATCAATGGAACTTTGATCAAGTTATGGTAGTTTTAAGTCTTGATTTTAATCACAATCAAGAAGAAGAAGATGTGTTAAAGCCACTGGAAAGTTACACTTAATTTATGCTAAACTTTTAGTTATTAATAAATAGAAATCCTAAGGCCGTGTTTCTAATTTATCATTAATTAATTCGCATTTAAAATTTTTTTTAAATCGTTTTCTAATTTAAAAAGTATAAACATATTTTGCAAGCCTTATTGAATCATATTAATAAAAAAAAAACCGTAATCAGAGCAACAGCCAAGGTAAACAGGTGTCAAAGTTTAAAAAAATATGTATATAAAGATATATTTATATATTGACTTAAGCTTAAGGGACACGGATTTCAACAAAATGAAATAAATTCGATCTTAAGTATCGAGGCGATGCTGCAATCAACTTTCAGTTTGCAAAATTGGCAACAAAAATGTTTCGTAGCTCGAAAAAAAGTTAATAAATTAATATTTTGTAGCTAATTTATGTCTTGTTATTGTTGTAATGCATACAATTAACTCTGCCGCAACACGCACACAAACACACACACACACACACACACAAATGTATCTGTATCTTTTAAATACAGCTGTATCTGTATCTGCGCTTGTATCTGCATTGGTATCTGTTATGGGACAGCATAAAACTTTGCATAAACGAAACAAACAGATGAACACAAAAATACAACAAAAAACTGAAACTCAATATTACGAAATTCCCAACAACTGAAAAGATTGGCAAAATAACAAAAAAAATCAACGTGAATATGATAATGAAACTCTGCTACGGTCGATTGGAAAGAAACCTCATGCGGCGCTGCCTAATGGACAAAGTTACAGGGCCCCTTTCCCCCCTTCCCCAAAGGAGGATGGTAGAAGAGGGGAGAGGGGGTAGCACCCTCCCCTTTGGCAGATTCATGCATGAAATGCAAACGTTGTTTGACTGAAATTATAATGAACTCATCTATGGCCAATTCATATACATAACTAGTACCAGCAACCACAAACAGCTTATGGGGGACATCACTTTATATCTAAATATACATATATTTGGTCTGCTATTCGCAAAAGTGATAGTGCGTTTCCCCCACCTCCCCCTCCCCCTCTGCAGCACACGAAAGTCTCGCAATTCGTCGTGGGGTTTTGTTTCTTGTGTAATGGGCCAAGCGATCAATGCTCAACTTCAGGGTCGCATCTTACAGATACAGATACATTTGCAGCTTAGCTAGCAACTAAAATAAGTTAGCCCCAAGACACCAGTCTGGCTTTTGATTATTTTCTTTGCCAAATCTAATATCGTTATTAATGCGTTTGTTGAGCTACATTTCAGGTTTCCAAAAATATTCATATTCGTAATACTTAGCTTTGAGTAGTTTCTAAATTGTAGCAGCAGTTAAAATTAAATTTAGCAAATCTTGGGAGAAATTGAAATTTTTGAATTTAAATGCAGAATTAATTTAGAGCCCAAATAATGATAAAAAAGACAGAACCCATGAAATTTGGTTCAGATTTGACTAAGTTATCAGACGTCGAAGTTTTCAAAAGTATGTCAAGGGGAAGAATTTGCAAATTTTTGGAAAATTTTGAAGTTTTCTAAATAGATAAAATATTTGAGAAAGTTACGAAACTTTAAAGTTTTAGAAAATATGTTAAGATAAATGGCAAATTTTTTAAAAAAAATATGAAATTTACCAATTTAACATAACTTAAATGCAGAATCAATTAAGAGTCCAAACAATGACCAAAAAGATATTCCGAATGAAAAATTATTAAGATTTGACAAAGTTACGTGACTTTGGAGTATACAATAAAAGTATCTATGGAAAAGATTGCAAATTGCAGTTATTAAAAATACGTTTCATACGTAGGCATAAAAAAATTTAAAGTTTTGAAAAAATTGGGATTTTCTAAATGAACAAAATTTAAATGCAGCATCAATTTAAAGCTTTAAGATTTAAAGTATTACAGTATAGGTTGATTGCAATGGAAACTTACTATAGTTCTTTACTTAACGTTTCTTCTTCCACTAAACTCTCTTAACACTCTTTCCCTTTGCTGCCTTGTAACAGTTATGTGAAGATAAAATTAGACTGCATTTTAGCCCAGTCCAAAACTATATTCAGCATTAATCGGGTTAATCTAGTTATTGATATGATCGACGCCAGAAAATTGTCTAATCAATCATCACAAATGACATAAGCATCCATTTTAAAAATACTAATGAGCTGCGCCCTAAGCTCAAATGTATCAGCGAACAAATGTAGATCAATCTTTGTTTTTTTGTTGTTTTGTTTTTTTTTTAATTTGCCCCTTTTTAAGAATGAAACCCTTTTGCTGCTCCGCCCATGTGCCTGAGGCTGATGCTGCGACTCATTTGTGGCCAACATCAGAACTGACAACTGCTGTTCCGCCTTTTTTCCATTTTTTTTTTGTCTTTTTATTTTATTATTACAAATTTGCTTGGCTCAAGTCTCTAGTCTTGAAACGAAATCAATTTCAAGCTTAAGCATATTATAAACAAAAAAGATACAGTCTGACAGTGAGTGTCAGACTTATTCACTCACTGCCCTCTCCTCTCCTCTCCCGCTTTTGGCCAGGCTCATTAACATTGTAAAGAATTGCTGGCGATTCTACAATTCTATTGTAATCGCAGTCTCAAGACGTCAGACTCAGACTCAGAATGTATCCAAGTATATATAAGCTGTATCTATTAATGTCTGTGTGTATGAGTGTATGTGTGTTAGCCAAGACTTCTTTCAACTAACTGTATAGTTTGTAGCTGCGGCTTTTACCGCTAAGGTTCGTGCTACGGTAAAAACTATGAGCCAAGAAAAGAATGTTGTGTGCGGTGCCCAGAACTGTGACTTGACTAGCCAACACAGCGACGTTGGCTTAAACCTGTGTGGTGTGTATGTATGTGTGTGTGTGTGTGTTTGGCTCATTTGTGCCGCAAGTGAGTCAAAGAGCCGTAAAGCGAATGTGTCGAAGCAGCAAGAATCGCACAAAACTAACAGAACCTAATGATAAAGAACACCTCGCAACTCGCAGTCGCTGCCTCAGTCGACGTCGGCGTCGCTGTTGGCTTTGCGGCTTATTTAGTATGTCAAAACATGTATTTTTTTTTTTGTGCTTTTTAACTTCTTGTTGGTTATTTTACTGCTGCAGCCGTCGTCGTCTATGGAAAGTGGGACACAGTCGCAGCAACGTCGCGTCGTTGTTGTTGTTGTCGCTGTTGTTGCTGCCACAAAGGTGAATAGCCAATAAATCGACGCTTGTAAATTGAAATTCTTTAGCACGGGGTGTGCGTCTATCTATGTGTACATAATATAATGGTGTGTGTGTGTGTGTGTGTGTGTGCTAAGACGCACATACACCTGTTGTTGCCACCGCTCGACACTTGAGTCTCGACTCTCGACACTCGACTCTCGACTTTGTGGCAGTGTCAGGCTCTGTGTTAATTGTGGTCCGTGTTGCTTGCGCAACGAATGCTGCCATCATTTGCATGTCACACACATATTTTTAGCTCATTAATACAGTAAACACACGCAAAGTGAACCAGCAGCAACAATAGAACTTATTTGTTAAAGGAAAATCTTAATCTTTATTTGAAATTAATTTACTTGGCAATTTCTTAGAATGTCAGCTATGCGAGTTTAACGTTGACGAATATGACATAAAGAGAAGCAGGAAAACGTAAGGAAAATGTTAACGAGAGAATGAAAATAGATAGAAAGAGAGATCAGATAGCTTATTGCAAAATAATGAAAAAACTATAATTACTATGGGACCTAATAATATCACAGTACCATACACCATGGGCATTAAAACGTTCGCGAATGAAATACAAAGAGGAGAAAGAAAGTTAGATATTACAAAAAGCGAAATTCCTTTGATAGTGTGACCATACAGCTTGATTAAACCAAAGGCAATTGAAAGATTAAAAGTTCAATGTACCACAAATTTATGCAGTTAAAATAATCACACCAAAGCGAGAGAATAGAGGACAAGTCATGTACTTTTTATTACATAGTTTGTATGGTAAAAGTTTAAGAATATAGCATAAAAAGTGTGAAGAAGAGAAATTTAATGACAGTTCATCTCTACAGAGAGGTTATATGGTAAATCTTTTGCATTTCTTTATTAACCCTTCGTTATCGCAACTTATTTAAAAATATTCCTAGAATTTAATTCTTTAGTAAAACACATTCAATTTATATTAGGCACATTTTACTGTACTTAATGCATATGTGTACTGACCTGTCATCGCTCCATTGCTGCTGCTGTCTCTGTCTCTCTCCCTGTCCCTGTCTCTGTCCCTCTCTCTGTCTCTTTCTCTGTCTCTGTCGCGTGTTGCTGTCGCCGCCAACGCAGCAATCGTTGTGGTTGCCGCGGTTGTTGTTGCCGTTGTTGCTGTTGCTGTGGCAATTGCTGTTGTTGTCGCGGTTGCTGTTGCCGATGGCTTCTGTGCGGTTGCCAGCAATGGTGGAGGCGTACGTTCTCGTCGCCGTCTGTCAGTGGGCGTGGCTGTCTTGCGATTGTTGCTGGCAATGTTGCTGTTGCTGCTGGTGCTAGACTCGCTGCTGGCAATCTGCTTGCAAACGCTGCTGATGTTGCTGATGTTACTGATGCTGCTGAAGCTGCTCAGGCTGCTAAAGCTGCCGGAACGCGCCAATGCCGGTGGCTCTGACATAAACTTTGATTGCTGTTGCTGCTGTTGCTGTTGCTGCTGTTGCTGGTGTGTTGCTGTCAGTGCTAAGCGCTTGGGCGCCGGCTCAGCGAGTTGTGCTTCTTCTTGCTGCTCTGGCGATGCACTCGCTATGATGGTTGCTCCCACCTGCTCCTCGTCGTCGCCAGCAACCGACTCAAAGCAGACATCCAGCAATGTTGCTCCTCCGCCCGTCTGCAATCCGGCAATATCCTTCAGATCAATCCAACTGGCGCCCAATTTGTCGGCGTCATTGAGTGGCAAACTCAAGACACGAGTATCGCCCTCGTCGACAATGTGAAAAGCCTGTGTTGGTTCGATTTTCACAATGATCGGTTGACTGGAAATTATTTGAGAGCGATTGCTGTTGTTGTTCGGGTGGTTGCTGTTGCTGCTGCTCAGCAAACTGGCCATATTCTCATCGTCGTCCTCGTCAACGGCTTCCAGTTCGCTCAGTTGCTGTTCGATTTGCAGGTACGTGGTTGTTGTTGTTGTGTTTGCTGCTGTTGCTGCTGCTGTTGTTATTGTATTGCTGCTGTTGTTGCTGCTGGTGGCACTGGCCAGACTCCTGATGGTCGTCACGGGCTCTCGCTGTCCGCGTAGCACATCTAATTTGAGCACCGTGCACTTGTCCGTCTGTTGATACTGATGTTGTTGCTGCGGTCGCACATAGGCGGCTGTTGCTGCCGCTGCTGTTGTTGTTGTTGTCGCTGTCGCTGCCGCTGCATCCGTTAGAAAGGCCAAAGGCGGCGATGTGGCTTTGTTTGATGTGCTCACACAGCGCAGCGTTGTGGGCGTGGCAGCTGTTGTTGTTGTTCGTGCCACAATTGTTGTTGATGCCGGCAGCGGTATTATCGATATTGATGGCACTTTGCTGCGCAAATTGGCCACTGCTGCCGCTGTGGCAGCATCCGCATCCAGATAGCTAGCCGTGGCAGTTGTTGCTGCCGACGTAGCAACTGTTGCTGCTGCTGCCGCTGATGTTGCTGCTGCTGTCGCTCTGTTGCTGCCAACTGGCGCCTGCTGTATCAGCAGGAGATCTCTTGGCCTATCCGTTGTGAGGGCCGTTTTCTAAACAATTTCTATAGAATAGGTTGTGCGCGTTTTATGTTTTTTTTCAAATTAATTTTTCCCTTTTTTTTTGGCTAACTTTACTTTATTATATTTAATTTTTATGAACTTGCATTTTAAGTGTTGTGAACATTTCGCGCACTTTTCGCACTTTTGGTTTTTACGTTTTTGTTTGTTGGAATGTAGAAGCACAACATCAAAATAAATTGAGATAAATCAGCCTTACAAAAGTGCACTTAAAATCGTTTAACACTAGAAGAAAGTCACCACATCAAAACTTTGTCAATTGCTTTTCTTTCATAATTTATTATAATTATTTAATTAATTGTATGAATTTAATTTAATTATATATGTATATATATAATATTTAATATTTGGTGTGTGTGTTTTTTTTTTGTTGCAGCTGCAATTGCTGCTGTTGTTGTCGCTGTTGCTGTTGCTGCTGCAATTTTCTGCAGCTTGGAATATGCGTCGTATACTCAATTTTTGTATTTTTCTTGTCTTGTGCGTTACAAACATTGCTTTTAATATTTGTTTTGGCTTTCAGTTTTTGTGTGTGTTTTTTTTGCTTTCTTTTTATTTTAATGTTTTCTTTTTATTTTAATTGTATGCACAGTAAATCAGTCGCCTTGGTGTTTGTTGTTGCCGTTGTTGTTGTTGGCCGCTGCCAAAATGCATTTCCTTTTTTTCTATTTTTGTTTAAATACGTCGCAATATGTTCAGGTATTTGTTGCAAGTGCAACTGCCACACAGCTCCTGTGCCTGGGCTATTGTGCGCTGTTTGTTGCTGCTGCTGCTGTTGCTGCTGCTGTTGCTGTTGCAAGTGTGTATCTGTGGCCGTAACTGGCAAATGCTGCTACTATTGCTGCTGCTGTTGTTGTTGTTGTCATATCCTGACGCTGCACTTGTAACGTGTTGTTATTGTTGTTGCTCCTGCTCTTGTTATTGCTGTTGTCGCTGCAAGGCTGCAAGGCGCCATTGGAATTTGTCACTGGAAGTGTGTCGATGCTGCTGCTGCTGCTGCTGCGGTTGCTGCCGCTGCCGGCGTCGCTGTTGCTCGCTTTCCACATTGCGGCACGCAACCCTAGCGCCAGTTGTTGTTGCCACCATGCAACTAGCCGAAAAGTAAATCGGCAGCAACAACAACCCCCAACCACCAACCAACAACGACGACGTCGACGTCGACGACGACGCAGCAACAACAACCACCAGCTGGTGGCTTTAATAATCGATTTTTCAGCGCGCACACATATGCAAATTGTTACACACACACACACACACACGCACACACAGTAAGTGCAATGCTTTCGCTTTTCTCAGTTCACAATGAATTTCTTAATAATTTTCTAATATTAATTAAAGTTTATTTTATTTAATATAAATAATTTTTATTTATTTTGGTTTTATTTATATTTTGTGTTGGCACTGCAACTGCAGTTTTTCCACCGCGTTTTCCACAGGTTTTTCCATTGTTTACACACCGTTTTTCTTTTGGTTGCACATCCAAATTTGCTTCAACTTTGACATGTTTGTTTTAAATTTAAATTTGTTACATGTTAAATTAATTTTCACATTGCACTTGACTTGTTTTTTGTGTTGTTCTTTGCACTATTTTTATTAATGTTTTTTTGGGAGTCCGTTTGTTGGCCGCGTATCCTTTGCGTTGCGTCCTTTGCAGGAATGTGTCCCAAATTCAAGTGCGCCACAAACACATTTCACAGTTCACAGTTCGTGCCGCACTTTCCGTTTCGCCACTCAGCTGCCTTGGAAAAAGGACTCTGCCATGGGAAGAAATTCGCAATGCCAGTGTGTATGTGTGCGTTGTGTGTATGTGTGTGTGTGTGTTTTGTATGCAGTCGGAAAATGGGACTCGCTGCGCTGCGAAAATAGGGTTAGTAGGCATAATGCCAAGTGCATACGCCAGGAAAACGCTGGAAAACAGGAAAACGCGCTCGGCATTGTTGCGCAGCTTTTCCTACCCTTAAGCAAAACTTTCCTTCCATTTACACATGCGTCAATCTATGTTTGTGTGTGTGTTGGTCTTGGGGAAATTCCCAATGTGGTGAATTTATGTTTTGGGAAAATATCGTTAGACTTTTGGGGTTGATTTTCCTTTTTGAATCAAGCGCGCTTTTGTATTAAATATTAAATAAACTAAGTCTTGTTTTGGACTTGCTCATACCCTGTACTTACAGATATTCGTATAAAATGATTATTTGTAATATAAATTAAGAATAAATTTCATTTAATAAATTAAGTTATAAATTTGTTTGACTGTAAGATACCTTGTACTAAATTCGTAAAGAGAGCTATGACTATGAGCTACCCTATACTCAAAAGCCTTAATGATTATAAAATTTTAAAGCTGATAGTGCTCAGTCACAGTATACCCTGTAAATAGAACATCTGGCTTAATTTGACTTTGAGTCAAAAATTGTGGACTTTCAGATATCCTGCTTCAAAAAGATAATGATTTTAAAACCAATTCTATGTGCCCATATTACTGATAAACAGATACCCCGTAGAAAGAAAGTAGCATTTATACAATAAAGCAATTTCTACTAGATACCCTGTAAAAATAATTTATCAAATATTAAAACTACATGTTAAAGAAAAACATTTTTAATATAATTTGTAAGAATATGAGAAACGATAATTCCAAAGGCTAAAAATACTTCCCAGCAAGATGATACAAAGATAATAAAATATAATAGAATTTTTTTCTGTAGTTCGTATGTTTTTGATGTTATACAAAAAATGTTTACAATTTTAATCCAAATATCAAATAAAATAATTTAAAACAAAGTATAAATCAAATAAAATACGAGTAAGTACGTGGAAAATCCTGTTAAGGTTAAAATAATTATAAGATGATATTTTTGCTGATTCAGGAATATTGAACTGTTGACAAAATTTGCATAATTCGCGCACTTTAACTGAAATCCATTGTTAACTTGTCTCAAATTCTTTGGCTTGCGAATCATGAACCGCAAATAGATCAATGAAAGCGCTAATAAAACTGTGTAAGCAAATCTATTTTTGGGGTATCTGCAAAAGGCAATAAACTCGGCGAATCAATTAATTTAGATGGCTTAAACCGATGCTCTCTTAGGGCCGAAACAGCTGTTAATTCGTTAGCTGTTGTCCGTTAGGGAATTGGCCAAGATTGGCGTTACACAATAAAACTTAACAACATGACTTATAACTGGGCCCTTTTGATCATCATCATTATCATTATCATCATCATTTTTTGGGCGCATCATTAGCCATATTATCAGCGAAGCGAGTTGGCCAAAACGCTGTCTTCGCTGCTGACTTCTTTAATATTTCATGTTTTCCGTTGGCTTAAATCATGTTAGATTTATTTGTGCTGGTTTCTGTGCTAAACAGTGGGGAAGAAGAGGGGGCCAGGGGACAGATTGCGCAAGCAGCCATCATCAGCTTTGGGCCAAGAGTCTAACTGGTTCTAGCTGTAAGCCAACAATCAGACGGTGGCTTGCAACGTCTTGGAAGCGCCGTTGGTTCTAACGTGAAAATGTGTGCCTCACCGTTGTAACGATCATCCTCTCTCCCTCCTCTTCTCCTCCTCCTCCTCCTTCTCCACTTCATCTTCTATTTCTTTAAGTTTGCAGTTTCTCTATTGAGTTGTTGTTGGCCACGTTACAGACAATTGCAGTAGTTGAAGTCTTAGAGACGTGATTCTAACCAGTTTCTTGGCTCAGACCAAACAGAAAGAGAGGGAGAAGGAAGGAGAGGTATGGAGGGAGTCCAGGGTAAGAAAGTCCCGTAAGAAAGTCCCAGTTATTCAAGAGGAAAAACCTGTTACACGCAAAGTGGAACTGGCTCTGATTGTGGCCAAGAACAAATCACAAAACAGAAGGCAAAAAAGAAGAAAAAAACTACAACAACAACAACAACAACAGCTACCACAACTGAAACACGTTAGTACCGTTGTGTCGGATTCTTTGTTGCGCAACTGTGTTGCAAGATTAGCTGACGACTGGTTTATTGCAACGTCGCGTCGTTGTTGTTGTTGCTGTTGTTGTTGTTGTTGCTGTTGTTGTTGTCGTTGCTGCTGTCGATGAGGCAACTTGCTTCGAGTTGCTGCTGGGCGCAAGCGCAGCGTCGTTTCTTGCCACTTTTATATAAACTTGACTGTTGTTGTTGTTTTTTTTTTTATACGATGTTGCAACATCTGCAGCTAGAATCGGAAATGCGGCACAAGAAAAGACAAAACAACTACGGATAAATTGGAAAACCTTGCGTGCGTTGAAGCTTGACTGCGTTTTGCATTCAGTCAATTTTCCAAAGGCTTTTCCGACTTCATCAATTTCAGTTATTGAAAACCGTTGCCTCTTTGTTGTATTTTTTTTCGAACCATTAATTTAATCATGTTTTTTGGTTATTAATAAGACTTGTATTACTAACAAGGCCAAGTCAAAGTAGTTTTTGAAAATTCTTTTTTTTTTATATTTTATTAAAAAAATATCACCAGAATTATTTGTGACTTGCAGCGAAATCTTTTTTTAAGCTTTTAAGTATGCAGCTTAGCTTAGTACAATAATTATAATTAGGCGCAATTATTGCATAATAATTAAATATTAATATTAAAACCTTGAAGATTCGAAATCATTTGCTGATTTCTCAAAAGCGAATGCTTATTTGATGGTTGGTTTAATAATAATTGAAATAAATAACTTTATTTATGTGATCACAAATGTTGAAGAAAAGATGCAGAAAAAATTGTTCATCAGAGAGTGTTTCTTCTATGCGAAAATCTTCTTGAACAATTCGATTTTAGGTACAATTTTAGATATAGAAAATATAGTGAACGATGCTTAAAATATGCTTTAAAATATTTTTTTTATTAAATACAGTGGCAGATCTATAATAGTCCATTTTTGATATCACTCATTTTATTCAAAAATAGCTACTTTTATTAAAACTTCTATACAGTGAACCACTAATGTCTTCGTTCACTATAAATATGTAAAATGTTTGTATAATAAAGATTTTTTAATGGTTTCTTATATTAATCTTCTATTCACTAAAATTCCGTGCGAATGATACAAAAATTTTTGATTTTGAATTTTCAAAAAAGTCTATTTTTCAAAATTTTTCCTCGATTTCTTAAAAAAAATTATTTTTATGCAAAAAAATTCTTCAAACAATTCTAAGAGGGACCGCAAAAATTTTTTTTTTAAATCTCTTCGCTAGTGATTTTTAAGATTTTTAGAAAATTTGCTAAAAAGCCACTTTTTGTATGAAAATGATTGAAAAGGGGTTAAACACAAATGTGCAAAAAAAAGTGTGGTAATTGGTTAAAGAAAAGGTGAAGGTAAACATTAAATAATTAAACATCGACTAAGACGAATTGTGTTTTTATTACAAGATTTGTCATGCTATGCAACTCAAGGGTTTTTTCGATTAAAAATAATCAACTGCAAGTTGAAAGATCCACCAAAGTAATTAACATAATTAACAAATTAGACATATTATGTAATATTATAATGAAATTGTTATCGATTACGATATCGAACTCACCTCGGATAGTGCTTGGCATGTTACATGCGTTCTTTGATCTCATCTAAGTGGACGTCATAAAACACAGTTTAAAAGAGAGCTTTCTCCAAAGCTTTCGCAATTAAAGTATATTCAACTGAATTTGGGGTTCACATGTCAAATGTATCAAAAGCGATAACGATAACGATAGCGATAAACTTAATTAGTTCAAGTGAGAAAACAAAACGAGTATCGTTAACAGGTTAAACGAATGTAGACGAGAGCAAACGGTTTTCAAACGGTAAATAAGCCGAAGTGGGCGCAACGAGTGGCCCAAGAACGAGTGCGTTTCCGCGTGATTGACTGAAGGAGAGAGAAAAACCAACACAAACGAGATGACGATGACAAAAACAACAAAAATAAACACAACAACACTGGACACGCTGGACTGGACGTGTGGACAAACGTTTGAACACTAAATGGCAAGGCGAGGAATCGGTATCCGAATCCGAATCGAAGTCCGAGTCGGAGTCGGAGTCAGAGTCATCTGCCAGCAACAAAAAAAAAAAATAATAATATAAAAAAAAGAAAGAAAAACCTGTGCAGAAGGTGGGCCCCAAACGATGATGATGCCGAGCGACGACACAAAATGCGCATCGGGCGTCGCATCGCGATGCGACCAGCGGCCAGTTGCATTTCTCGGAGAAAGGAGAAAGGAGTACGCCAAGAGCAGCAGAGAGTGGCAGACAAACACACTCCTTCCCCCTACCCATGATGTTCACACACACACGCACACACACACATTGTGTTGTTCGCGAAAGAATTCCTGCTAATTAAATGCGTGATCATCGCTCAAAAATACACGCCAACAACTCGAAAGTAACAAGAGTCATGCGCGCATTTCATCAGAGAGATCTGGAGATGGTCGCGTGACACGATCAGTTGTGGCTTCTAAAAAATGTCTATGAATAACATAGGAAACTTTTCAAATAAACAGCTAATTAGTCGACTGTCATTAGTTAATCTGCTTATAGTGACTTAGGATAGGAAATCACTCCAAAAAGTGTCTATGTATCTGGAACTTTATCAAAAGATCACTTGAAAGATTTCTTTTTTAAGCTCAGTTTTTCTTGACTGTCTTAAAAAGATCTTTTCGCCTTTCGTGCTTCAGAAATTTTCACAAATTAAGCTCACTGAAATTTAACTTCTGAAATGAAAGGTCATTAATTAAAGCTCTATAGAGAAAAGTGCCCCAAAATAATGAAAGAATTTAAAGTAAAATCTGAAAGCTTACCAAAGAAAAAGCACATTTTGACCCGATCTATTGTCCACTAAGTGAAATCAATATTTTAAATTATCACTAAGCAGAAGCTAATTGATTTTTTCTCATGTATTCTGTGCAAAATCTGTCTGAAAGATGCCAATTGGTTAAAAAGAAATTCCTTAGAGCTGAGCTTTGCAACAATCGTAAATCTTTCATTGATATATCCCAACAAAGTTTCCATCTCTGGGCAGAGTCAAAGTACAGATTCAGGAGACTCAGAGTCAAAGTCTTAGCTGAAGTCCGTGACGTTGCTTGGGGGCCGCGTCATCGAAGCTTCAGCAGGCTACAGCTGCACTTACACACACAAACACTCACACACATACAAACACTCACACAAAGCGCACCTTTAACTTTAATCGTTAAATAAACAGGAAGACTTCTACTGCAAACACACACACACACTTAAATGTAAGCAAGAGAAAACTTATCACAAGTCAGCAGCGAAGGAGAAAGAAAAATGAAATAAAACAGGTTGAGAAGTACCGCTAAGCGGGAAGAAGAAGAAACAGAAGCGGCAGCAGCAGCAAGAAGCAGCATTGGCAACAGAAACAGCGCCAACACACAAGCCCCACAAGAAAAAAGGTCAACGAACGTTCTTAGCGAAGAAGAATGGAATCAAAACACAAAAACACGAAAAACTGAGCATGCCAGCAAATAAAGAAAGAGAGTGAGAGCGGCAGCGCTCAAGAGAGAGGCGAGGTAAGCGCACTGCAAACGAGCAAGCGAGAGGGAGCGCGCATGCAAAGAAAGTGCGCAGAGAGAAAGCAAATAGCAAAGCGATCAACGCAACAATTAAAGAGAACACAGCAACAGATCGGCAAGAGAGAAGAGAGATTATTAAGAGAGAGTGAGCGTTAACTTAAATAAAATGTCAAAATTAATGCGATATGCATTTTGTAAAGTATTTTTATTGAAAAAACCTGAAGAAAATTTATTTTTAGCAGGAATTTCTGGATCGCATGCCCAACACAAAAGTGCATTAAAAGCTGCAGTAAAAGCGAGATAGCAACACAGTGAGAGCCAAAAAGAGAGAGAGATAGTGATAAAGAGAGTGCGGAGCGTAGCAGGCGTTATCACAGTGTAACTGTCTCGAGCAAGTCAAAAGAAACTAAAAATTCTTGTTATATTGCTCAATATTTGGTAATACGCACGCACACAATTAAAACTCACACACACACACACATAGGCAGCAAAAGCCATTGAAAGTAGCGGTATATTGACGAAATTTCTGAGACGTGTAACAAACAAAGCTCATTGACCTCCAGCAGCCGTCAGCGTCGCAGTCAACGTCGCCGTCGACATCGACGTCGCCATCGCTAGCACAGTTGTAACTGTGTAATTAGCTTTTAGAGTGGGGAGGGGGAGGTGGAGGGGGAGGGAAACAACAGCTGCCGAAGCAAGAAGTCGTCGCTTTTATTTTTTATGCTTTTTCTTTTGTATTTGATATCTTCCGTTTTGTTTCTAAGTCGCGCTTAAAGCAATTTAACAGAGGTTTTTATGTCTTCCTGTGGCCAAAACTCAAAAGCTTATGCAACTGGCCAGCGTGGGTTGTGGACTGTGTGTGGATTGTTGATTGTGGACTGTGGATTGCGGACTGTGATTTGCTTGCCTTTTGCAATCTTTTCAAAGTGATAAGCCGCTGGCAAATATTGTTATTGGCCAAATAAAATGTGGCCAAAACAAATGAATGCGAAAATGCCAGCCAAAGAGTCTCAGTGCAAATTGTCGGCAACATTGATCCTGTTTCACTGTGCAGCATACTGACAGCCTTCCTCTCTCTCTCGCTCTCGTTCTGCCTTGGCCGCGCTCTCGCTGTACATGCTGCACTCTGATTGGTCAGTGGCCTGTCTAAGGCTTCGGTCGTCAGCGATTGGCTGTTGCCTGTTCTTCTTCCCTTTCATGCATCCTGCCCACGCAATATCCTCTTGATTTGCCTGTTGCTTGACTTTATGCTCTTTGTAAAGAGAGTTGATGGCATATTTATAAGATTGTGATTAAATTAATTAATAAATATAATTGTTAAGTGTTCAGTTGTTATGTGACTACATTCTAACTGATTCTGTTCTTTACACATTTCAATGAAAAACTTTAACCTTAACAATTTAACTTAACATTTAACGGATACGCTTGTGCTGGCCAAACAAAATTGGTTTTCTACAGCTTTAAAAATTTAGTTTTACTTATTAAAATTAATCCAACAATTCGTCTACAGCTTTTAAATTCTCTTATTCAAAAAGAAATCTTTGAGTTCAAATAGAGTATTCAGTGGTGCACTTGTCCGTCGCTGGGAATTGTCCTTGATTTTGTGGTAGCTACGAGTACATATTTTCATTCATTTTACCGAGCTTATTGCAAGGGATTCTATTAGCAGCCTGACATTATTGGGTATAAATAGGACGAGTCTAATGCAAAAGTTCCTAGTTAAACGCTGATTGCGAAATCGAGCACAAGTGCGAATATAAAACGTGGTAGAAAGTGAAAAATTGTGAAGTGAAAAGTGTATGAAATAAATTAGATTCGTCAGCCAAATTGTTGCTGTATTTAAAACTTGACCTAAGCGTACTTTTTGTCTATTTATTTTATAAATTTCATCATTTCAGTATGAAAATTTAAATAATTCATAGAAAAATGTTTAAAGCTTAAAATTGTTGAATTGAAAATCACTGAACTTGTTTCTCATAATTTTCACTTCAATATAATATATATTCCTAGAAAAAGGTAAATTAAAGCGCTCGAATTCAGTTCAATTATTAATTTTATTGAAATTCAGAGTTATTTAGAAAGTATTTTTAAGTGTTTAATGTTTGTACACTCATATTTAATTGTTTCAAATATTTACTCTTGCTAATTAATTGTCAATGCATGACAAAATGCTGTTCAATCTTTTTTGAAGAGCTTGAAATCAGACTCGACAGTTTGTATAAAATATATAGTATATTTTTATACAATAAATAGTCTACTTTATGAGATTGTTATGAGATTGGCTTTACGAATAAACAACAATATAATGGAATACCAGCATAATCAATTAAAGAGCACTCAACATTTAAACGGAATTTTGTTGGGAAATCTGCACACGCTGATCTACCATGTCCAACTGCCTGCAATAACAATATTATATCTTTATATCTATATAGTATATCTATATAGTATATTTGTGATATTCAGTTGCATGTTGCAATCGTAATTGACTGACAATCTGTAAACACACGATTCAAATTTTTTCGTATACAAAAAATTGCATTCATTAATTAATTCGTTTCAATTATTTTGTGGGATTAATGCATATATTAAGTGATGGAATATACAAAAATTATCATTAATTAATTCGAGTTGCAATTATTTGTGGGATCAATGCATATATTAGTGGTAGCATATAAAAATTGGAGAATAGAACGTGCCAGGCATTCGGGCCATAAACACTGTTCAATCGGAAATCGGAAAAGCTATCAAAATATTTGTGCAGTCATAATTAAGCAACCCTTTTACTTTTGTGTATTTACTATTTGGCGACAACAGCGACCTGTGGCTCAATGAGGTTAATACAACCCTAGACTAGAGTGTTCAACGCTATTTTCTCAGCTGGCCACGTTTCCCAGGCCAAGACACACACAACCGACACACAACTAACGTATTCGTCTCGTTGTCGTTCCATGGGTCGCTTTTCATTTCCAATTAGAGTGAAGCCCTACAACGTCGAAAAATAGTGTCCAAGTTTTATACATTTTCAGTCAACGGTCGACGTTCCAATTTGCCATCTGAATTTGGCCCACTAAAAGTTGGCTAAAACCAAACACCAAACTCTATCAACAGATAATGGCGATGTCTAAAGTCTAAAGCAAAATCCACGCAACAGTTAACCAAAAAGAGAGTTCCAGTTCCAAAAGCTGCCAAGGGATTAGGCCGAATAGATAGCGCATCATTCTTTCCCCCTTTTGTCCCGTCCGCGCTCAAAAATTACAGTTAACACCCGTTTTCACACTCGCACACACACATACCACTGCTGACGTCATCGGAATGGACTTTAAGGAGTATCGTCAACGGGGTAAGTGATAATAAAACGCACAGCAGCAGCTCGAGATACATTTGTATCTTATTTGATGGGCTTAATTTGATTTGCAGTTTGTTGCAGCTGTTGGCTAAAGGGATTACGGATTTGTCTCAACACATTTGCCTAGTTCAATAAGCTAAAACTCGTATATCTTGATTTCATCTAATCGGTTTTGCTTCTACTTTATTAGTTTCTATTCGTTTGCACTGAAAAAAATGGATAAAAAATGTAATTAATAAACTAAAAAATGCTGCAATATATTTCGAGTCTTTTTTAACAATATTATACTGCAATTTTTTAAATACCCAACTTAAAAAAAAAATCAACTTTCAATAAACATATTATGATTATGTAATATGATTTATCTGAAATATTTTTTAATAATAATATGGCTCTTATTTTGAGGTTTACTAATACTAAAGAATTATGCCGCAATTTTAAAATATTTAAAATTTTTTCGAAATATTTCTTTTTCAATAATGGAAATACTACTGATTTGCCAAACACTTTTAAAGAAATATATGAGTAAAATATGAACATTTTTCAATTTTTTTTTTTAAGAAATACTACAAATTTAAAAAGATTAAAGAATTTATTAATATACTTTTAAATAATTAATATAAATAAATAATTTTTCTAGCTTAAGGCAAGTTTTTTGAATATAAATCTGGAATAATAATTTATTGTTAATCTAGTATAATATAGTTTTAGTTAGTATTTATTTATTTTATTTTAAATCAACATGTTATTTATTTGGCTTGCAGGCAAGGAGATGGTTGACTACATAGCCGACTATTTGGAGAATATCAGAGATCGCCGCGTTTTTCCGGACGTGAGTCCCGGATATATGCGCCAACTGCTGCCGGAGTCGGCGCCCGTGGAAGGCGAGCCGTGGCCCAAGATCTTTGGGGATGTGGAGAACATTGTGATGCCGGGCGTGACGCATTGGCAGTCGCCACATATGCACGGCTACTTTCCGGCACTGAACTCGATGCCGTCGCTGTTGGGCGACATGTTGGCGGACGCCATCAACTGCCTGGGCTTCACCTGGGCCAGTTCGCCGGCGTGCACAGAGCTGGAAATTGTGGTGATGAACTGGCTGGGCAAGATGATCGGTTTGCCGGATGAGTTTCTGCATCTGAGCAACACGAGCAAAGGAGGCGGCGTCCTGCAGACGACGGCCAGTGAGGCGACATTGGTGTGTCTGCTCGCAGGACGCACCCGGGCCATCCAGCGATTCCATGAGCATAATCCTGGCTATCAGGATGCGGAAATAAATGCTCGTCTTGTGGCCTACTGCTCGGACCAGGCGCATTCCAGTGTCGAGAAGGCGGCGCTCATTGGTGAGTTGCAAGTTGTGAGTTGCGATTCGTAAGCCGCTTACACACTGTGATTCCCCTTTCTGCCTTTCCTTCTTCGTATCCTGCAGGACTCGTGCGTATGCGCTACATTGAGGCCGACGAGGAGCTGGCCATGCGAGGCAAACTGTTGCGCGAGGCCATCGACGATGACATTAAGCAGGGACTCGTCCCGTTCTGGGTGAGTTTTCTTCCTTTTTCTGTTTTTCTTTTTTCAGTCTTGTCAAAATTAATTGGACGCCGTCGTCGTGCAATTAGGCGCTGAGTGGATTTGTGGACAGCAGCAGCTGTGGCTCTCCCCATTTCAAACTCTCTCTTTCTCTCCCCTCTCTCGCTTCTTTTCTGATTCCCACTGGAGCCAATTATTAAACGTCAGCACTTGAACATTGCGTTTGCTTAAGTACTAAATAATATCTATAGCCGCTTACTTAACTCTCTCGAGAGTATTTACTCTTTACTCTGTGTCTCTTTTTGCTTCTTTCGTAATCGTTTAACTGGCAGCATATAATGTGTCTTTGCTTGCGAGCAAAGTTTTGATTTGTAACTTCTTAGTCGAGTTCATAAATTCAAAACATAAATTAAGAAACATTTAATTAATATTAGGCTGAAACATATAAAATGTTGAATTGAAAAATAATAAGAGAAAACGTTAATGGAATAAATGTAAACTTACAAATTTTTAGCAGTACTCTTTTTTTTTTAAACACAAGAGAATTAAGCTGAATATTTTTAATTTTATGCATTTATTCTATTGACCTCATCTCTTTCCCTATGCACATTTTCATCTCTACCTTCATCTCTCTCTCTCTATTCTTCTCTACAACTCACTCGCTATACCCAAATTATCAATTTTAAAAGTCTCCGATTGTTTTTCTAATTCTTCTTTAAGCAGTTTTCTTAAACGGTTTACAAAGAAAAACAATTTTGTCCTTTATTTTCCTTTTCCTGCTAAATTCTAAGCTTTCAAACTCTCTCCAATTGCCTTTCCCCTTCTCTCTCTCTCTCTCTCTCTCTCTCTCTTATTGTTTTTTTACAATACACTTGAGAAAACTCTCACGCTCTTCTAACATGTTGACAATGTTTTTACTGAATGCTTGTGCAAGTCTTGAGTATTCAAAAGCACAAACAAATAAAAATTCTTTTATTTTACAGGTGTGTGCCACACTTGGCAGCACAGGCAGCTGCAGCTTTGATAACCTGGATGAGGTGTGTACACACAACTATCTCCCGATCTCTAATCTCCAACTGACTTGAATTTAATCTCTAATGCTCAGATTGGCGTCGTGTGTCGGGAGTACAACTTGTGGCTTCATGTGGATGCGGCGTATGCGGGCAGCGCCTTCATTTGCCCCGAGTTCCGCACCTGGCTGAGGGGCATCGAGCGGGCGGACTCGATCGCCTTCAATCCCTCCAAGTGGCTGATGGTGCACTTCGATGCCACGGCGATGTGGGTGAGGGACAGCACCGCAGTGCATCGCACCTTCAATGTGGAGCCGTTGTATCTGCAGCATGAGAATTCCGGAGTTGCTGTCGATTTTATGCACTGGCAAATACCGTTAAGTCGACGCTTTCGATCACTCAAAGTGTGGTTCGTCCTGCGATCCTTTGGCATCAAGGGACTGCAGCGGCACATTCGTGAAGGTGTCCGTCTGGCCCAGAAATTCGAGGCACTCGTTCTCGCCGATCATCGGTTTGAGTTGCCCGCCAAGCGCCACCTAGGTCTCGTTGTGTTTCGGATCCGTGGCGATAACGAGATCACCGAGCGATTGCTGAAACGTTTAAATTATCGGGGAAATCAACACTGCGTACCGTCCTCTCTAAAAGGGCAGTACGTGATTCGGTTTACCATCACCTCGACACACACGACACTGGATGACATTGTCAAGGATTGGATGGAGATCAGGCAGGTGGCCTCGATGGTCCTGGACGAGATGAACATCACCATTGCGAATCGCGTCTATCTCAAGGGTATACACTGGGCCCTACCCAACTATTAGCACCGTCTTTTCTTGTTTATCACCCGTTTCAATTCCTTATGTTACGTTTACGTTCTGTTTTAGTTCAATTTCGTATGTATTTCATATTAATTATTGTTTATGTTGTGTTTATTGTATAAAACACTTTGATCCACCCAAAAACCATACTTTATTCTCTCATAATCTCACTCGGCTTTTAAGGACTCGAAAGGCAAGTTTCTATAGCAAGCACATGAATCTTCACAAAGATAAATAATTAGTGAAATGATGTCAGATAAGTCATTATTTAGCTGAAGTATCTAAGAGATACAAACGTATCTTAGCATAAGTGATAATTAATGAAATTATCTCAGATTATGAAGTATCTAAAAGACACAAGTGTATCTTTGCATCTTATCTAAAGTATTGTTAGGATACACATATATATCTAAGCAAGAAAATGATTTGAGATACAGGATGAGATGCTGAGCACGGAGGAAGGCTAAAATATATTCTGAACAATATTAAACTACCTTTAATAGACATAAATCGATACATATTTCCATCTATATTTTTAGTTTTTTGAAGCAAGTCTTTTGATTAGAAATACATAAGATACAAATGTATCTGCAAGAAGTAAGTAAGAATTGGGAAGGTTCTTTAAAACTTTAGGGGATTACTAGACATCCGATCAGGAGTTTCCAGAAGATACAAATTATCAAGGAATCAACAAATTCCTCTAGATACAAATTGTAGGCAGCACAACTATTTGAGATACAAAATATTTCAGCAAAAGTATTCTTCAGATTTAAATTTTTATTTTTTAATTGAATGTTTATCACATGTCAAAGATACTTGGCAGTTTGTTAATGATAAATAAATTTAAACTTCCTGCTCAGAGACCAAGGAGAAGAACGAATCCTTTGGCTCCAGCTTGTTGTTGTCCAACTCGCCGCTGTCGCCGAAGGTGGTGAACGGTTCCTTTGCGGCCATCTTCGATGCGGATGAGTTCCTGGCCAAGACCTATGCGGGCATACGCATTGCAGTAAGTAGGACCAGCTGCAAATTGTTGGAGGTGTATGTAACTCTTGATCCAAACAGCACCAGGAATCTCCATCGACGCGTCGTCGGGTGCGTGGCATTCTCATGTCCGGCAAACAATTCTCGCTGGACTCGCACATGGATGTGGCTGTGGTGCGCACCACCCTGGACGACAGCAGCGAGACAGTGAGCACCACAGTGAACTCCTATGGACGCACCGCCACAGGCCGCGAGATTGGAGGACAGGCGGTGGGGGGACAGGCGAGCATACGGGAGGATGTGGACAACGAGGAGTCGGCGGCGGAAGGTATGAAGCACAGGTAGTGTAGTCGCCATCAGTAGTTGCTATTGCCAGATAACCAGATATCCAATTTGCTCGAAATGCTTTAGAAGATTAATCAAAACTCTCTCTTGTTGCCTCTCCAATTACTTGACTTGTTGATTCTCATTAATTCCGAGCAGAAACTGAACTGATGCAGAGCCAAAGCAACTCCAATTCCCAGTCCAGCAATAGCCACAATCACAATCTCCAACTTCAACTCAACTTCAACTATAATGACAATGACAATGACACAGACAATGACAACTGCAATCTCAATGCCACGCCCACCAATCACTTTCGACCCATTGCCCTATACACGGCCCAAACCCAATTGAAATCGCAGTCGAATCTCAGTCGCGATGTGACCGTCTCCGTGGACAGTTTGTTGACACCGGTGACCCACTGTGATGTCTACCATGGCAAGCGATTTCTGGAGCCCGTGAGCAGCCTGATCGACAACAGTTCCTTCACCAGCAGCATTTGCCACATGCCCACGCCCATCACAACGCCCACGGAGCCTTTGAGTTTCGAGGATATCGATTGGCCAGCCAGGACATTCAGTCAACTGCTGCTCGAACGTTATGGCCACTCGTCGTCGCGGTCGGGCGATGGATCCTCCACAGACAGCAGCAGTCTTAGCCTGGCCAGAATTATCACGCCCACTCCGAGCATCCTGAGTAGCCTCAATGATTTGGCCTCGCCTCTTTTGGGTTCCTTTGGCTCCCAATCGCAGCCCCTGCAATCGGCATTGGGTGCATCCAAGTTCAGTGATTCGGATGCCACCATTTGCTCGGCGGCCTCATCGCTGGAGTCCCTATAAATAATACCCATAAACTAAAATAAAATCCAAATTTATCTATTTAATCTATATGTACTTAGACATTGAATCCTTCACTGCTGTGCAATCAATAATGTTACCTATCGTAGTATCGAATCGAGATCGGATCAGAACACAAATATATATCTGTATCTATAGCTCTTACTCTTAACCCATGTAATATACTACATAATAAACCGTTACTTCTTATAATATTCATATTCAAAATATATAATTAAATTTCTCTCTTTAAATATATCTATTTAAATTGTTAAGTCCAAATTTTACTCCTCAATGTGATTAAAGTTCCAGCGATAAAACTAAATATTTATTCAATTGTTTTACTTGATTCTACATAAAAATAAATACAAAAAATAAAATAAAAATAATTCTACATAGAAATAAATATAAAAAATAAAATAAAAATAATTCTACATAGAAATAAATATAAAGAATAAAATAAAAATAAATTTCCAAACCTAATTGCCATTTAAAACGGTTTTATTTTGTAATTTTTACATTCTACTTTATCTCAGAAAGCTTTAATATAATTTGGAATATTTGTAGAAAACACACAATTCTATCACAATTTATAAAGAGTGAATTTTAGGTCTAGTGTTCAAAAATTACAGAAAATTTTGATAGTGTCATTCTACCATACATGTCATATATTATTAAATGTTTACCGACTGACATAACTATTAATATTAAATAATATTATAATTTAATGAAAGAACTATTTTAAAACTTAGTTTTTTTTTAGAAAAATTAATTATTGGAATATTTCAGATAAGTTGCTAAAGATAAGTCCTTAGCTGAGACATTACCAAATCTGTTAAATCTGACAAAATGTCTAATTTGAAATATAATTTCTTAAGTAAAAAAAAAGTTGTACCATTTAAAAAAAGTCGTTTTAGTTAGAAATTAATTTTGATCAAGGTTATACTGTCAAAACTCCATAGTCCATTAGTTAAAATGCCACCCGATCATGTTCTTTATTAATTAATATTATTAATATTTAAACTTAGTATGTAATTACGAACCGTTGCTGGTTATAGTGCAACTTTTATCCCTACGAAATATCGAAAGCTGGTTACAAGTTCAAAATGTTGAATGGTTCATGGTCACGGAATCGCTCGTTATCAGATAGAAACGACAAGCGACTGCTCTTGGCACATGCAACAAGTTGAGATAATACAAATCAAATACTATGCAACGAGTATTTCTGTTAATTCAAATACAAAAAAAAAAAAACTATTCAAAGAAAATGAATATATTTGCAAATTTCATTTCTGACTTCTGACTTCAGCGGACTTCGGTTGTTGTTGCTGCTGTCGTTGTATCGCCATTCGTTGAGGTGGTATCCGAGTCGAGGACATCTGAGGCAATCTTGAACCTGGTCTGCACATAGAATGTTAGCAAATAAATGATAATAAAGTCAAAGAAGAGTATGATCGTGGCCAGAAGATAATCGTTGATTCGCATTTCCGCAAAACGTCCTCCTGTAATGGTTTGTGCGTGGTACATGACAAACTAAAGGAGAAGCACTTTTAAAATAAATATTCATTCTTTGTAAATAGACTTACCAAGAGCATTATAAGACTAACTATATGTTGGAACATGATAAAACTGTATGGAGCCGTTGTCAGCACATACAACATGAGCAAGAAAATTGACGCAATGAGAAAGACAAAGGATACCACAAATATAACCACAATATCCAGTGTTAGATCGTGCTGAAATAAAGAAGACAATAACTTAAAAATAGATGCAATCAATAAGGAGATTGAGTCTCTAACCGGTATAACGGCACCCACAAGTATGAAGAGGAATAATAACAGGAGGCAGACGATGAACCACATCAACATATCCGCCCACTGGGATCGCGCCACAAGTGCAAATAATCCAATAGTAGCAAACTCAATCTGAAATCCAATTATAGTCATGTCCAGTTAATCACACTCATATTCACTACTTACAATAACTGCAGTTAGCACCCAGTTGAGAACAGGTATAAAGCGCGCTTGCTCGAAGAATATAAAGACCATGACCAAAACGATTGACAGTCCAAAGAATATTACACTTATCCATTCATTATCTCGAAATACATCACCAAGCACCGAGCTGCAGTTCAAAGATAGCTCATACAGCCTATATGTGATAGTTCTAGTTGCAACTTACACCAAGCTCACTGTTAGCCATTGACCAATGGCCAAGACGAGCCAAAGTGCGGTCAGCAAATAGACCATAATGGCAAATCTTCGACGGGCCCTTTGATAGGACCCAATGCGTTCGTCCATCCTCTGGTTTAACTTAAAATTTATACGTACTAAGCTTAAAAATTAAGTAAAAAAAAAAATAGTTAAAATAAAGTTTGTCTAGTTTTAAAAGAAAATTAACTATGGATTTTCTAAGTGTTTGTTGAGTTAACAAAACGTGTGATTCAAGGCAAGTGTGATAAATTAATTGAAAATATTATTAGAATAAATTCCAAAGCTCTTATAATTTAAGCATAAATGGGCGCACTAAACTTGAATTCTTTTAGTTTAATTAAATATACATCCAAAGATTTTTTTATTTTTTAGAAGAATAGTTTTCAAAGAGTTTTTTTAATGTAGAAAGTAAGGCTTGCTTTGGGCTAAGCTTAAACCGAGTTGGCATTTCCCTATGTGATTATATATTTTATACAAATTAATGTTAAAATCAAAACAATTATTTACCAATGGATTCGGCTACTAATGGAGATCGCGCTGATCATGAAAGGAAAATGTCCGAAATAAGGAACACATATAAAGTGACGATAATAATGCTGCTCATTGGTCAAGTTCAGGTCTCGGTCGTTATGGAAATGTAAGCAGCTGATCTACAGATTAACCCCCAGATTACCAAGTCTTAGAAATATAGTTTTGACTTTGCAGTGATAGCATGAAGGAATTTTTGGGAAAGAACTACTATTTAGGTCTGCTGCAGTTTTTCATAAGTTTCTTATCGATACAGCTCTACGTATTCTTTTATCACATTATCGTTCGCACATCGACATGGAAACGCATTTTGGCCGGCATTTGGACAGTAAATAAATTTATTAAAATTTAAATTCATAATTAATATAATTAATTATTAACAATTTAATTCGCAGTACGAGGTAAACACCATTTCCATTATGAAACCCGCCAAAAAGGCGTCGTACACTTGCCTCATTTTATCCTGGCTTCTGACCTTCTTTATCATGGCCGTAAGTGTTGTGTATGGCAATCTGGCCGTTAAGCATCGCCACGGACTCTTTGTAAGTGCATTACTTCCATAATTCTCATATATAATTCCATTCAAATTGTCTAAATTCTCCAGGTCAAACGACATAATTTAATACGCTGGAGTGAGCGTCTCTTTGTCCTGACCAACTTCGGAATTATTCTGTGCTGCGAAATGCGTCGGAATACCATTGAGTTTGCCTCACTCTTTATCTACAGCATGATATCGAATGTTGTAAGACCCAGCAAAAATAGTATAACACTAGCTGACTGGATGAGAACTCACTGAAAGCACATGAAAGCTCCCAGATCGATGATTCAGCATGACAAGAAAGCTTAATTCAATACAACCACTTGACGCATTCCTTCTATGTATTTTAGGCGTGTATGTGCTTCCAAAGCTCATTATTTCAGTCATCTAAAGCTTAAATGCTCTCTCAGCCACTGAAAGCTTTCAAAGGCAAACTATTCAATACCTTGCAGGTGTTATAAGATCTGTTCTAACCGCTTATTCCATGAATTTTGCGAGAGCTTTGTGTTTAACTACTTCCAAATATCTTCGTCACTTGCAGCTTTCATGTGCTTTTAAAAGCTTTTCTCAGTTAGTGCCCCAGACAATTTGATAAATATTCGCCCCATTTGCAGTTTGTGCTAATATTTGCTGCCTCGATACGAAAGCCAAATTTCTATCATCTGGATGCTATTGGCGATCACATACTTATTGGCCAGCTGTATTACCTTAATTTCTTTGCTCTCTACATGGGCTACGTATGGACAACGGAATCTGGATTTGAATTGATTAAATACCATCCCAAATAACTGTTGAATTGAAATTGCAACTGCCATCGCATGGTTGGCAGGGTTGCCTTTCTGAGTTTCGTGTCTTCGGCGCATGTCCACAAACAGCTGTTCCACACACACTCACACACATGGAGACACTGCAACATAACTAATGCTCGATTTCAATCCAGTTTCCCCAGTTAAAAGGGCCAGCTCTCAATGTTTACGTCACAATCGTTCGCCGTGTAAACAGTTGGGTTTGTGTTCCTGGTCGCTAAAAATCGATAAAGTTTTTCCTTTTACAATACAATACAATGTATCTAAGAAATATGTAAATAATAATAACAGTTGTATGATTTCTTTTTCAAGTTTTCTACAAAAATGTTCGCGTTTCTTTGTGGCAAACGTACGTTGTATTACATTTAGTTTAACACCGAAAAAAGTTTACAGCAAAAAACATGCCATTTCATATAAAGTATATATATGTATAAAGTATATAATGTTCCACACATGTTCCACACAAATGTATAAATAATGTAAAGAACAATGTGTATATAGTGGTGTTGTGAGTGTGTGTTGTGTATATAAATTTATATAAATATGCAAAATGTTTCAATGTTTCAACAGACACACACACATTGACATTTCAAATGCCACATTATTATTATTGTTTCTTTTATCGATTTGAATGCCAACGAAGGATTGGCATTTTTGTTGCGTTTACAATACATATACATATGTGAAAATAATGTTTGTTAAACATTTACGAATATTAATATTAATAGTACAATCTGTTTAAGTGTTAATACATAGTTTTAGACACAGTTTCCATAATATATTTTTTTGTTTTGTTTATCTTTTTGCGCATAAGGCCAAAACGAAGGCAACAGAGTTCATAGTTTCCCATTTTCCTTTAAAGTTTTCTGTTTTTTTTCTTTATCTTTTTTTTTTGTTGAATGTTTTTTTCCTTAAGGGGGCGTGCCGAGGGGCGTCTTACGTGCCATGATCAGAGGTGCTGCTGCTGCTCGATGGCAAAGCGCACACTGTAAAAATGTTGAAACAAGAAATGTGATTAGTTTTCAAATTCTTTTCTTAAAGAACCCGCCCTCTTCTTCTTCACATGGCCCACACTCACATGCAAACATACATGTGTATTTACAAGTTATAAAACAAAATTAGCTTGCTGCTAACTTGGCTTATAAACTGGGCAAATAAACAAATTAACACATAGAACACGCAACTAGAATTTTTTACCTTTTCTTAAACTACTTTGTTTAAAGTTGTATATCATTGTCGTTAGATATTAATACACATATGAAAATATACACACATATTTTAGGTGTGTGTGGTAATAGCTGCCTTAGAGTTATGCGTTTGTTGCAAGCTCAACAAGTTGCCTTGTTGCATGTTTATCTATTGGTTTGCTTTTGTCTTTTGCTTATCAATTGTATAACGAGACTGCAAGTAGAAAATAAAAGAAAAACAAAATTTGACAATTTTTCAATAGTTGTTGCCAATCCATCAGTGTTGTGTGTTAGTCAATTGGCCGGGCTAAAACCAACTAACGTTAACCGACACCCAAAATCAGCAAAGACGGACGAAATACAATACCAAAAAAATTAAAATAAAATAAAAATTAAAGTGACGTCATGCGCGTCTTATCAACAAGTTGGTTGCTTATACTAAACATATGTGTGTGTCAGTGTGTGTGTTCCATTGTGTGTTTACAAATGCATATGTGGGTGTGTTTGTGTGTGTGTGTGCCAATATGTGTGTGTCTGTGTTTACTTAAGATTAAACCTTTTAAAGCAAGTGCAATTTTGCATGAGTTTCTTTTGATAAGAAAGATTAGTTTCACTAGGAATTAAATTACTTTAAAAAAATTAAATAATTGAGTAGTAAATATTTTACTTATTAAATGTAAAACTTCTGGCATAACCATTAATAATCAGTTTACTAATTTTATCAAATATAAACTTGTTTTCATGTTATCAATAATTTGATATTTGCAAAAATTATAGCAATTCAATATAATTATTTTTAAGATATTTGAGGAAAGCAGAAATAATTTATTTATTACATGTGAGTTAATGTGTGTGCTAAACCTAAATCAAGACAAAGCTAACCGCAACCGAATAAAATACAGAGCTGACAGCTGACTGCCAAACAATTTAAAAGAAATTGAGTTATTTGGAATACTCGACAAGTAATTGCTGTTAATTTCAAGTAATTACAGCTCTGATATAGCAAGCAAATTAGTCACAAAAAGCATGCCAGAATCCTGGCTTTAACCAACTCCTGTCTTACCTATGATAATGATGAGCAAGATGACCGCAATGACGCCCAAAATGATCATCATCTTCATGTTGGCCCACCATTGTTTGCGCTTCAGTTTGCCGGCCTGTTGCTCGAACTGTGAGGCGCCCTGCTCCAATTGATCGGCACGCTCCCCAAGCTCCGACAATTTCTGGTCACGTTCGAGGACCTTTTCGACATTGACACGCATTATGCCAACGACCTCGTCCACTTTGGCCTGTGTTTGCTGCAGGCGCTTCTGTGCGGCATTGTTGTTGCTGTTGTTGTTGTTGTTGTTCGGCGGTGGCGGAAGTATGGGAAAACTATATAATATTATATGTGTATATGTGACGACGGAAATGAAGCAAAGCGCGACTTGCAGTCCAACGCATGAATGCAATCACAAGTGTGTGTGAATAACCAAGTGAATCATTCAAAGAATTCATTAATTAATTGAGTTCGATTCAATGACATCACAGCAGGATTTTTGTTCTTGTTCTTGTTGTTCTTGCATTTTATGCGTTACACTTGGAAACCAAGGGGAGGCGACACTTACTCATTATTATTGGAACCGGAAGGTGCGGGCGCTTCATTGTTCTCCATCTTTGTGCTGAAAAATGGAATTTCGACTTTTAATTACAAAGAACTCGCATTGTTTAAACAACTAGAAAATGTTGTATACATTTGGAAAAGAAATTCTCTTCAACAAAGCCAATTTACGAGTGCACAACAAGTGCGTTTAATTTCGTTTAAATAACCACACACAAAACGAAAGCAAAGTACATCTTATCTATGCAATATTGTGCTCAGTGAATCATCAACTCCCAAACTTGGACTAGACACAAAAACAGTGATGAGCGTTAATCAAGCACACAGTGACTGTACACACTGATCACGGCAACTAGCGCAAATACAACAATAATTCATTTATATTTACAATGCAGCTGTAGCCTCTCTTACTATATTATTTTCTAGTTTGTTATTTATAACTCAACTTTCCCTGCACTCATTATCTTGCTCAATCTAAACCGCGACTCTTCACTCTGACCGTGACAAAAGTGCCAGCTCCAGTGGATCAAAAAAAAAAATGACTTGTTGCTCGCGCAATTTGCAGCCGCCTGCCAACGCACAATATTTACATTGTGTACTCCACCTTGCCCTATTTATCCAAGACACCACTCACCTGAGAAATGTTTAATGTACAATTAATTTGTTAGTTTTAAAGCTGTTTGCTTGTTGATATTCTGCTTTGCTTTGCTTTTAATTTTCTTTTAATTTTGATTGAAAATGTCCGTATATCGCAACGTTGTTATTAAAGTTGTCATCGATAACACAGAGAGACATCGATGTTTGCAAAACATTTGAAACGAGTGGCTGCTTTGCTTCACAGAAAAAGAGTCACCGATAGTTTTAATAAGTGGCAGCCTTGTAACCATAAAAAATAATCGATAGCTATAAAATTATCCTATTTTGATATCTTCTCTAATTATTAACTTTGTGTGCATTTTTGTTTGAATTTTGTTGAATTTAAAATTTGTTACTTAAATTTAATTTTATAATCTAAAACAACTGTTTTCAAATAAAATTTTTGGTGTCAAATGCGCGCCTGTCCATTTTTAGTTCTGGCGGTTCAGATAGATTGTGGCGGCCGGGCGATTTCTTTTGCATGAGATAATATCGCTGTTAAGTTAACACTGTTAACGCACTGGTAAAGGCTATCGATTATCAGCACTGTTACTTTGTTTTGTACGGCAACGCTTGCATGAACAGTCTGGCAGTGTTTCGCTAGTTGGCGGGATTTTCACTTTCTTTTTTTTGTTGCAGACGTAAATAACAAAGGTAATATGGAAAATGCATAGTTCGCTGGCCTCGAGGTTGCTAGTGCGACTATTGTTGCTGTTTGCACTAGTTACCGTGATATCGATAGCCATACTGACGAAATGGGGCTTCGATGAGCTGACTGCCCAAACGGACAAGGATTCTTCCCATGTGAATCCCAGTGAATCTAATGGATATAATTATATATTAAATGCACGGGATGCAGAAATTGAACGACTGAAGCATGAAGTGCTGACGCTGCGTGCACAACTGGTGTTATTACACACTAATCGAAGCGGTAGCAATGGAATGCCCAACAGGTTGCCAATTCCTGGATTCTCCTCCTCCTCCAGCAGCCACAACAACAACAGCGTGCCTGGCACACAACAGCTGCAGCAACAACAAGCGACACCCGATACAACAGTTGCCTCGCTGACGCATCATTATGACTGCAGCAGCTACATACGCAAACAGGTGGGCGCCGCTGAGATTCTTCACGGTCTGCCGCTGAACAATGAGTACGAGATGATGCCCTTCAATCACTTCACCTTCACGCGTGTCTATCCCATTGATCTTGGCCTGGGCAAGCGTGTGGTGGAGAAGCCCATTGGCTACAGGCGTCGCGATCTCCTGGAGGCCGTCAACAAAGCCCTGGAGAGCCTCAATCGCAATCACACGGCCCGGGCCCGTGCCAAGGGCATCTCCACCACGGATGTGGCCAAGTACACGTTGGACGACTTTGTCGAGGGCATCTATCGGACGGAGCCCACAACTGGCAGCCAATATGAGCTGTATTTCCAGAGCATCAAGCACCAGACGAATGTGGTGCGAAAAGCTTTGATTATGCGTCCATTTGCACCACTGCAGACGGTGCAGTTATCCGAGGTGGCTCCCAGCTCCATCATACATGTGATACTGCCACTTGCGGGTCGCCTGCGCAGCTTTCGCAGCTTCATGCAGATGTTTCAGCATCTGACGGATCGTCGCCTGCAGCTCATCGTCGTCTACTTTGGCGAAACTGGACTCAAAGAGGCCCAAAGAATTGTCAAGGCATCAGATAGGGTTCAGCTCTTAGCGCTGAATGAAACCTTTAGCAGAGGTGGGTAGGAAGTTGTGATGTGAATCCCAGACACTTTTATAACAATTTGTATTACAGCCAAGGCGCTGCGTCTGGGCGCCGAGCACATTCAGCCAGATGCGTTGGAGAAGACGGAGGATGCGCTGCTCTTCATGTGCGACGTGGACATTGTGTTTACGGCCAAATTTCTGGAGCGTTGCCGCTGGAATGCCTCGCCAGGCAAGAAGGTATCTAAGTCAAGGCATCATAATAGTGGCAAATAATACTGGGGATAGGAAAGTTGAGAGAGAAATAGTTAAACACAAATTTAAAATGCTTGAAGAATAATTCTTACTATCAATTTTTATTATAAAAATTTAAAATGAAATTTTATTTTTAATTTTTATAATGAAAATTGAAAAATAACTTTTATTCTATAATTTTTAAATAAAAATTGATAATAAAAGTTTATCCAGTTTCTCATAACTCTTATTTGCGGTCCCTGGATTTTTCTAATTCTTCTATCTTTTTTTACCACATTGAAGCAAAAAGTGAAAAAGTATTTTATTTTATGAAGAGAAGTTTTTAAGGCTAAACTAATTTAATTATAATTTTTGAACTCTGAATCATTTTCATATTTAAATTAGCATAAAAACGGGAACTCCGTTAATTTGTATTTCGCTTTCATTCTCAGGTTTATTATCCGGTTGTGTTCAGCCTTTACAATCCCCATGTGGTGTACACGCTGCAGGGCAAACTGTTGCCCAACGAGGAGGACCAGCTGGTCGTCTCCAGGGACACGGGCTTCTGGCGTGACTTTGGCTACGGCATGACGTGTCAATATCGCTCGGATTTCCTGCAAATTCGCGGCTTCGATGAGGAAATTGTTGGCTGGGGCGGCGAGGATGTAATGCTCTATCGCAAATATGTGCGATCTAAAATCAAAATCATACGCGCCACAGATCCGGGCATTTTCCATCGCTGGCACACAAAGGTAAAGGAAAGCTTGAGGATTAGCTGAAACTATATATTAATATCTGAATCACTTTACAGATTTGCACCAGTTCTTTAAGTGCGGATCAATATCGTGCCTGCATACGATCGCGTGCTCTTAATGAGGCCTCCCATGCCCAGTTGGGTTTCCTGGCGTTTCAGGACGAGATTGCCGCTGCAAGTGCATCCATGTCTGTCTCGTTGGGAAGGACACACTCTTGATATCTCATTGGTATCATTTTGCTTTCGATACTCGACACTCGACACTCGGCCACAATGTGACAATAACTTGTATTTAGCCAATCGTTGAACTAGCATAAAATTGTTAAATCTCTTCTGTTTGCCCAACACTTTGAGAGAGCCTAGATACATACTTAATCCTATGACAAATTGTTCTTCCATGAAGCAAACTAGATGCAATCTTCAAACAATAAGCATACTATACACATATATAAACAAATTTATCATACGCGTATTGTAACATAATGAACTTGTGTACATTAAACACAGCGTCTGCTCGCATTAGATAAACAAATTAAATCGTTTAATTAAACTTGTCGCCGTTTGTTATGGTTTGTTTGGATCTGTATAGTAGACTTGGATGCCAACGACCTCCACGCGGGGTTCACTGCGCATGCAGACGAAGAAGAAGTAGACAAAGAAGATGCCGCAGGAGCAACCACGCAGTTTTCCACTCTAGCGTAAAGTTCACATATGTGGCCTTTATTTTGTTGTACTCTTTATTAGGGTATGATGAATACAACATACATATTGACGTATTGAATTAATAAAGCTCCCATAACTCTGCCAAATCTTGATCGATTTTCATGCGGAATATTAATTTGGTCACTCTTAATTAATTCTCCATCCAAATTTTCTTCATTTTATAAATATTGATATTTTCCAAAATTTTGAATTTTTACAAAAACTTATACGACCCATAACTCTGCCAAAACTTAATCGATATTCATGAGGAATATCAATTTGGACTTCTTCATTATAATTTTCGACATTTGAAACATCTAATTATTTTCCAAAATTTACAATTTTTTCCAAAACTTCACCTTGGCAATTTTTTCAAAACTTTCGTAACCCATTTGCTTATTGTTTGAACTCTTTATTGATTCAAAATCAAAACTTAATTCATTTTCAACATTAAAAATATTAAATCTACAGTTTTTTAAAATTAAAGCTATAATAAACCAACATTTTACATAAAATTTTGAGGCTTTTGATTAGATTGTAGGAACAAAAGGATTTAAAATTAACAAATTTGAGGCAATTTTTCCCCCATTTCACTAAAATTATGATCTTAAAGGGAATTCAGTGATCGCCTTTTTAATACAACTTTTTCAGATTCAATTTTTTTAAGTTCGTTTGCTAAGATAAACCCTTTTCATGGTCACGGTCTTGGATTATGTAAGAGCCCCAAAACTGAACTTGTTCGTTAACAATTTGCAATGCTAATTTCACGCCTTTAATCCACTAAATATTTATATCCCGCTGTTCTGAGTCATAGCTGAGATCGGGCGCCACTCCAAAAAAACCCCAAAAAAAGCCAAAAAGAAAACAATTGTCGACAGTTCGAAGGAATTCGCTTGACCATTACGCAATCCGCAATCCGGGTGGATGGATGCATAATTAGCCGCTGTCGTTGTCGTTGTCGTTGAGGTGTGTATCAGATTAAAGACAGCAGACAGAAATAATGACAGGTCTCTCAGCAAAACATCCTCCTGTCATTCTGCGAATGCCAAACTGACCATGAAAATCTCGAAAATGGAGCGTCTGTTATTTTTTATTTTATTTTGAGCTTGGGGTTGGGAACAACACCCAAGGTGTTGCAGGTGACGCCCGAGCCAAATGCCACACACACCTGTAGTACGCACCACACCCCCTCATCCCGCCCTGACCCCTCGCTCAACTCTGACCCCTCGCTCGTGTCTCGCCGCTTGATCTCGCGCTTCAGTGCGTCTCTCTTCGAGCTCTTTTCGGTCTCGGATTCGGTTCTAAAAACGAACTTTGTGGCTGTTTCAAATAAATACCTCTGGCCCAGACCTGAACATCACATTCGTGATTTGAATTCTGTTGCCAGCGACACGTCGAGCTAATTTTCCTGAGGATTGTGAACCGAACTCTAAAGTGCTAAGCGGAGTTCAAAGGGCACAACACGTGCCTGAAATAAGTTTTGTGCGAGTGATTTTTAATTGAAGTGAAACGACTTCAAAATGCACGTTTTACAATTGGTGAGTTATAATTAAATTTATGGCAGATCATGCAGTAAATGTTAAAGAACAATATAAAACATAACGATTCTAATAATGTGTTGAAAAACCAAAAATAAAATAGGCGAACTCATCATTTGGATGGATTTAAAAAGTTTATATTGCAATTGTCCGAAACAAGTTTTTGAACATGTTTCTGTGTTAATATAAAGTTTATGGCTACAATTGTGTTCCGATAATGATAGAAAGAGAGCGATATTATTTAAAAAGAAGCAGATATATTCAGATTTTATTTTAATTATTACTGTGACATCTTAAAGGCAAGTGGTGGCATAGTAAAGGATTTGATTAAAAATTCACAATTTAAATAAATAATATTAATGCAAGAAAAAGTCAGTTAATATTGTATCGGAATGCGAGTTAATGAAAAAGGTCAGATATACTACATGTCGCAAGCAACAGAGAGAAGGAGAGAGTTATAAATACTCTTCTTTGGTTGCTAAGGTAATAAAATCTTAAACTGACTATTAAATAAATTTGAAATAAATATTTTAAATATGTATTACTGTGCAGTGGGGTTGGGAAACATAGAAAAATAGATTTCCTAATGTTATTTCTCAGTCTGTACAGATTCTTATCGAATTACTTCACATTGTATGACTTTTATTGTGTTTATACATAGACACAATTTATTGATCTTATCGATTATATCAGTAAATAATTTAGCTGCAATATAAAGATTTTTTGGCGTTTAGATATTTTATAGTTATATCTAAGTAAAAAGAGGTAACGTTGGATCAGTTCTAAAAGCGTAAAGAAGTGGTTTGATAAGACTTGATTTACTTGCGATGCATTTAAAAATTTCTATGTTTTTAAACGAATTTAAAATTTTAATGATCTTAATAAATTAAGGAAGCTAAGTAGACAACAGGCATATGTATTGTATATAACATTATATCACTCTACAATAGCTAGGCTTATGCAATCTACTATTGATCATAAGTAAGAATTATAGTTCTTTCCGGATCCAAAATATGCAAATGTCACCAGATCGCTGACCTACCCCTAGCGCAAAACCAATTAATGCAATTCATATGCGTAACTGTTGCTTTATGATGTAATTATTTTCTAAATGATTATAATGCAGATGATATTACGTAAATGCCGAAAATACAAATAAGTATTTTTATGCATAATTCTAACTGAAATCTGTGATGGCAACGATCGTTGGCATACGAGTGTATAGAAATTGTTAACATTTCCATTCATTTTGTTGTTGTCATTTATGAGAAATATAATTGTTCTAATAAAGCGATTCAGCGACAAGTCACGAGCTGCGAGATCCGCACAGAGATTGGCCACTTTTGGTGGTGCTGTATTTTGTTTTTGGCCAGTCTCGACCCCAAGCGGAAGTTGTTCCTGATGCTTGGCTAACAAAGCGTGGCGGAGAGCTCACCACATTCATGATTAACTCTGCTTTTTTTCTCTTTTTTTCATTTTCCACTTTTGAAGGGGGTCGCATATGTGGCCAGAGTTTTGGTTTCATAGCGAGCTTTATGAGTCCAATTCCGCAGGCCATGAATGAAAAAATAAAATGATGTCAATGCTACTTTATGCATATATGAATATGAGTTGATTTTTTAGTTTTTACTTTTTACTCTTTTTTTTTTGTATTCTTTTTTAACCATTTTTCATCCTTTTGTTATTGTTTCTGTTTGAGCGAATTAATTGCGAGCACTTCGAGGTGTAAGCCCTAATCTATGCTATAGTATTATTGCATAATCGAATAGTTGCCAGGTGGAACAGGGCAAGAAGAGAAGGTGGTTAAGAGGAATTCGACGGTGGTTCAACATTGATCATATTTCACGCTCGCTGGCGCCGACTGTCCATTTTTTAATGATGATAATGACGCTGCTGATGATTTCTACACATGGCTTTGTATTTCGACCAGTGCTTTAATACTTTTCTCAATTATGATTGAATGCTGTACATGTGTGTGTGTAAGGGCTTTGGCCCAGTTGATCGTTGGACTGTGAAATCTATCCATAAACAATCAGCTAATGATCATGCAACTTATCTTCTCTCAGCTCATCTAACTCTCTTCTCTTATCTACTTTTCTCATCTCTATTTTTTTAGCTGATCTGCCTGGCCGTTGTCTGTGTCCAGGGTGGTGGAATTCAGGGCCCGGAGGCGCGCAGTGCCACGCCCACTGGCAGTGAGCAGCGAGGGGCTTCGTCGGCTGGCATCCTGGATACAGTGCTTCGGGGCAACGGGAAGAGTCGTCAGTCGCGCTGTGTGAGGTGCTATGAGGATCGTTATTATCCCAGTACAGGCAGCGATCGTTACAGTGGCTACTCAAGTCGTACCGCAGAAGATCCACGCAGTGCCTGGTATTATTCCTACGATCGTTATGAAGATCGCGGCAGCGGAGGTCGCGATCGCGATCGTGACTATGATCGTTACTACAATCGAGATGATCGCTATTCACCGCGCACCTACGATCGCTACGAGGGGCGTGGCTATGATGACTATAGAAGGGGATCCACCTATGGGGATCGTGGCGGATCTGGCTACTCTGGATACTCCGGTTACTCTGCCTACGATAGCAGAGATCGCTATTATGGTGATCGTTACAGTGACAGTTCACGGGGTGAGTCAACTCGTAGCTGAAGAAGTTTGAATTAAAGATTAACTAAATCTTAATTTGGTAATTAAAACAAAAAATTAGATTTTTGTTTTGAGGATCACCATTTATAAGTAATTTTCTAATCATATTGTCGATCATGATGGAGTATTAGTTAAGCTTTCTCTCTGTTCTATACTTCTTCAAATCATATTGATTTTGAACCTGATTTAAATGAATAATTTCTTTTCAGATCGTTATTATGATCGCTCACGTACCGGCTACAACTATGACAAGTACGATCCGTACGATCGCTACTATTCAAGGTATGATTTTCGCAACTATCGTCCATGGGATGAGACCTACAGGTATCGCTATCCTGCTTCTTTACTTTAACTTAACTTCAATAAAGCTATTCGCTGTTTCTCTGTGTGTTTGTAACGCTGTTGTCATTTTTAACCTTGCTCTTTGCCTCTTTACTTACATACAACAACAACAACATAACAACAACAACAACTACAACATCAACAATGCCTACTAATCGCACACATAAATAAACAAACATAACAACAACATGAACTCTGGATACTGATCGCGAATACGAAATCGCACCACTTCACCCACTGTACTGTCCTTTCAACCACCTAATAAACTGCACCCCAAAAACGCACCCACGATTGTCGATTGTCGTTCAACGCCTCCCAGAGGACAGTCGGGCTTCGATAATTCGGGGCGTGGCTATTACTTTGCCGGCAGCGATGACGATGACACTCGTCGTCCCAGTTCGCATCCGTTCTACGATCGCGAACGCGCCTCCTCCGCCTCGTCCCCAGCCTCCCCTGCCTCGCCCTGCGGTCAGCTGATCAGCAACTGTCCCTACGCGGATCGTGGCACAAAGATTTCCTCCTCGGCCATTGGCAGCGATGGTTATCGTGGCGGTCACACCAGTGTCATGGGTGACATGGGCAGCAAGTCAGCCACTGGTCCGGGCAGCTGGACATATCTGGGGGATCAGGACAATAATAAGCAGAGCAACAATGGCGGTGGCAACACAAGTGGTGCCAGCAACACAAGTGGCGGCAGCAGCGGCGGAGGTGGCGGCGGAGGCGGTCGGAATGGGGACAGGGACAGGGAAAGGGAGAGGGATGCACAGAGGTAAGTTGCAGTGGGTGCTGTTGCCACATGCCACGTTCACAAGTTCACCCAACAAAAATATTTCCCAAAAAAAACTATCTCTGCTTATTGCTTGGCTAATTAAACTTGAATGAATTGTTAAAATCATTAAATTAGGTTCGCTCTTCTGTCGCCCCTTGTAGCTCTTCCTATGGTGGCCGACCGCGTCCTCTAGGCGGCAGTTATCTCTTTGATCGGGACAGCAATGCAGTTCCAGAGAGTGCCAGCGATGCCGCTAACGCAACTGGTGATGGTCCTGGTAATGGTCATGGTGATGGTAGCCACAAAATGCCAGCAGCTGCGGCCCAAACGGCGCCTGCTCCCAGCAACGAGTCCCAGCCCAAGGACACTGACAAGGACAAGTCAATGCAGTGAAGGAGAAGGAGAAGTTGCCCCACCGCAATCGCAGCTGCCCCGTAGACGTGGCTTTTTAACTTAATGTCTTCTATTTATGTCTAATTTCTAAGCTTAAACTTGATAAATATCGTATTTAAATGTGTGGCACGTCGAAGCGATTTTGCTCAATAAACAATTCAAAAGGATTCTCAATAAACATACCCTTTCATTCCCACGGTATTCCCAAAACAAACACTTGATGATTAATATTGGAAGTACAGTTTATTGTTAATATTATTTAATAGGAATTCAATTATTGTTTGTTGTCAGCGTTGAACATTCAAAACTTATTATATATTTTTTAAAAAAGAGCCAAGTTTTGGAAGAATGATATTTATTAATATTTCTTGTGGTTAATTCATTACTTTGGGCCTGAGCAAAATGTTTAACGTAACAAAAAATAAATTAAAAGTAATAAATAAACCAAAATTAAAGAAAAAAACAAAAAACAGAAAAAAAAATTGAAAAAGGAAAGTAATTATATAAATTGAATATAAAAAATAAAAAAAACTAATAAAAAATAGAAAAAATAAATCGAACAAGAAAAATAATTATATAAATTCAATTAAAAAAAATAACAAAAATAAAGTACACAAAAAAAAATAAAATAAATTGAACAAGAAAAATAATTATATAAATTCAATTAAAAGAAATAAAAAAAATAAAATACACAAAAAATAGAAAAGTAAATCGAACAAGAAAAATAATTATATAAATTCAATTAAAAAAAATAACAAAAATAAAATGCCCAAAAAATATAAAAAAAAATTGAACAAGAAAAATAATAATATAAATTCAATATAAAAATAACAAAAATAAAATACACAAAAAATAAATTGAACAAGAAAAATAATTATATAAATCCGTTTATAAAAAGGATAACAAAAATAAAATACACAAATCAACGATAAAACTTATTGAAATGATGAAAATTAAGCTAAATAGAAAAAAAATAAATACATAAATTAAATGTAACTAATTGTAATTAAATGAATAATGTATAATTAAAGTAAATAAAGAAATAATGTTAAATAATATTGAAAAAATATGAATTTTAATAAAATGATGTTAAAAAGTTAAAGGAATATATTTAAAAGAATTAAACATAAATAAAAGAAACTAAACATAAGTAAATAAACTAAAACTAAATCTGTGAAAATATATAAAAATGAATAAATAGCTACGCAAATAAAAATTTTGATCAAAGAAAATAAACAAAAAGATTATACAAAGAAAATGAATTCTAAGAAATAATAATTTTTAAAAATCATAAAGATTGCAATCAATATAACAAGAAAGTTAAAAAAAAACAAAAAAAAATATTATGAGGATAAACAAAACAAAATTAAGATTTAAATTAAAAACTTAAAAATGTTTAATTTAAAAAAAACATAAAAAAAAATAAGTAACAAACAAACTGAACTCATACTCAAATTGAAATTGAAATAAAAAATATGAATTTAAAAGGTGTATAGAAAAAATGTAAGTAATTAAAAACAGGACAGTACTGAATTCAAAAAAAACTAAATAAAATAAAATATTAGAAACAAAAAGTACCAATTAAATTAATAAATAAAATTAAAAATAAAACATGAAATTAAAAATTATTAACTTACCCAAAAATTGTAAAGTAACCAAATTGGAAACGGGAAATGAATCGAAGAAATTCCAACATAATCTTTGAAATAAATAATAAATATAAACAAAAAACTTACCAAACGAAAAATGAAAAATAAAATTGAGTAATGAAATTTTTTAAAATAAAAACTAATTCTTTTTGAAACTTAAATAATTAACAAATATTTTTCTTTTATAACAAAAACACGCCTGCTATTGGCAATATACGTCGTTAAAAATTTCGCGATTTTACATTTGGAATTCCTAATGGTTTTTCTTCAAATTTTTTTTTGTTTTGAGTGGAAACTTTCAACAAGAATATTGTTAGACCAACAAATTTATAGCTTTATAACGAAAGTTAACAGAAGACAGCAATTGAAACTAAAAAATCAAACCAAAAAGGCACAACAAAATTAAGTGGTAGTCGTTGACTGGAAGTTATTGTCGGAATGCCTCAGATAAGAAATGGCAATTGTAGATCCAGAATTGCCCATAGATACTCGCTGATGATCCGATTGCAGTGACTCAGTGTTTGTATTGTTAGGTGAGTCAAACATGTTGTTGACTGCGTGTTTTTTAGGTTTTTGGAGACTTCGTTTGGAGTTAACTTGTTGCAGCAAATGTTGTAGAGGTTTTTTAAGAATATCATACATTTACTTTGCTTATATTTTTTTAAGTAAAGTTGAGTCCCATTTTTCATTTGAAGCTAAGTTGTTGTAGATTTTTTTTTTATATAGTAGAATATTTCTTGAGTTGACATGATCCATTTATATAATTTATTTTCTTTTGTAAGAGTGATTGTTGTCGATTTTTTTCGAATATTATTCAATTACATTTTTCTTTCTTTAAATAAGTTGAGACTCATTTTTGATTTGGAGTTAAGTTGTTATAGTGAATGTTAAAATTTTTTTGGAAGATCTCTTGAGTTGACGTTTCCATTTATATTCTTAATTTTCTTTTAATTAAAGTTGAGTTAAGTTGTTAGAGTGAATTTTGTTGATTTGATTTTGTATGGAATATTTCTTAGGTTGGGATGATCCATTTATATGATTTATTTTCTTTTAATTAAAGTTGAGGCCCAATTTCCATTTGGAGTTAAGTTGTTAGAGTGAATACTGAAATTTTTCTTTGAATGTAGTTAATCGATTCACATTTTTTTTTATTTTCCTCTAATTAAAGTTGGGCCTATTTTCCGTTTCCTTGAAGTAAAACATAGTCTCATTTTCGGCATGTTTTTTGATAAAGGCAAGCTGCAGAAAAGTGTCTTATTATTATAATACCAGGCTTGGGTATTACTTAAGCTATACTTACAGTTTTTTTTTTTTATAACTTTTTAAATATTTTTAGCTGTAAAAGAGCTAGCCGCCACCTGGAACTGGCGACGGCTTAGCTGCCTGTTGAATAAAATATTTTCTTTGTTCAAAACTTCTTTGAGTTGTTCTTCACTTGGTAAATCTCCAAACTGAACTGTGCTGGAGTGTCGATCTGACTGACTATTTATAGGCCTAAAAAACCCACCACCAAAAGATAATAGAGTAGGAACAACAGACTCAACAATTGAAAAATACTTTCGCATGAAATGAAAATGTGCACCCAGAACGCAGGCGTGCCCTTGCTACCCGATTCCCATTCCCATTCCCATTCTTATTCCCATTCCCATTCCCTCTTCCCCTTCCCATTCACGGTGGTCTGCGTGCCGTTGGGTCATAACAACAGAGGAGGGTTCAAGATATACGAGCTCAGGAGTATTGAAATGGAAATGTTTATGCTGGTATGCGTGCAAGATCCCAAGAGTAGTTCAGTGGTAGTGCTGCTGGTGACGGTAGTGACGTTGGTGGTGGTTAAAATGCCACAACCGCCAAGATCTATGGGAATGGTTAATTCTTAATGTGCTGTATGGGAAACAACAACCAGTTGATATAGCTAAAAAGGGAAATAATAATAAAAAGTGGAGTGCATATTAATCAGTCAAGATTTGTTGCTCCTTGGCGAACTAGCTTCAATTGTTGAACTGATCGCAAGGTTTTCTCACGGTTTGTAAGGGAGATTTGCCAGCTTTTCACACAGTTCCATTTATTGGGGTGAGATTCAGACATTTGGCTACTGGTGGGCAGCCCCGACAGACAATTTACAACTTATGCTGGTTGCCATTGAATTGTACAATTAATGAGCAGCTACTGCAAAAAAATGCGGGCTCAGAAGTAAAGGGAAGGAGACAGAAGAGACAGCTGCGAGAATACAATCAATACACTAAATACTCAGGTAACTCCATTTAACTTTCAACTTAATCTTACTTACAAATAAATATTTATATTGTCCATTGGGAATGTTTAACTGCTGATAAGCTTGCTTATCTATCGACTGTCTGATAACGCAAGCAATTCCATATTGAAGCTCTCACAACTCTCACAGCACAGTTGAGTTGAGCAGTTCTCACCTGTCTCTCGAGTGGTTCAAGTCATGACAAAATGCTTCGACTTTCGTATCGGCCGAAGTTGAAGCATTTTCTGTTTTTAGTGCTAATCATTTATTTATTCATACTATTCGAGCACTCATTTTTGCGTGTGAGTGCCTAAAAATTATTTAATTTCTCTTTTCTCTCTGTGGTCTTTCTTACTCATATTGTCATATTCGAGTGAAAATCTTTGGCGTGCTTAATGAAATGAAAAATTAATCGAAACGAATCATTTCGTTTGAAAATGAAAGAAAAAGAAACCAAGTAAAATGCGTGAAAAACGTTTTGTGTTTTCTTATTGAAATGGTGGCTACTGCACAGTGGTGCAAGTGTTGAATAAATATGAAATAAACAAAAAATGTTAAAAATTAATTTACGAAAATTAATTAAAATGACTGTTAAAAAGAAATGACTTATAAATTTTATCTTTGTTGACAACTCAATATGTTTGAATAGGTTTTATTCCAAGGTGCGGCCTGGCCATGATAAATAACAACAAATTAATTTGGTCAACAAACATAGATATAAAGTATCTATATATTTCATATATATACATATGCTTACATCTGCATGGACACAGACATAATAATTTTTCTATGGGACAGCCAAGACAAATGGATGGAATGTTTTTTTTTTCTTGGAATATATATTGTTTTTATGTTTTTGTCTATTTTCTTATAAAAATAGCTTGAATTTATAATGTTAAGAAGTGGCACTGACTCACACACACACTTATATACGCACCCACACACACACACACAGATACACAGTTAGTGTGGCACTCCAATTGAGAAACAAAACCTACAAATTATAAAGTCGACTCATGTTGAATTAAAGTGCGTTTACATGCCCCCCCCCCCCCCCACACACACACACAAATACACACTCACAAATCCACACACACTAATACACACACACAAATCCACACAGAGCCCAACCAAACACACAGACAAATATCCAACGCAGCGTTGACGCTGACGCTGACTGCGCTGCTGACGCTGACGCTGCTGTTGCCGACTGCTGATGACGCGAGGACAGAGTCAGCAATGGCGCCAGTTTCATGCGAAACGTACGTTGATTAACTTGTTGCATACGCGTCGCCAAAGTCCTGCCCCAGACACTTGTTGTGCCTCTCCTTATACATACATATATGTATATGTGTGTGTGTGTGTAATTGTGTTTGTTAAAGTGTGTGTGAGTGTGAGTGGGTGCGATAATCATTTGCGTATTGCAGGCGCAAACAACTGTCCCGTCGCGGTCTCTCCCTCTCTCCCTCTTTCTCTCCTTCCGTTTCGATATCTGCGGCAGGTCAGCGTGTGTGCACAAACCACAAAACAAACACTCGCAAAAAAAAAAACAATAATAATATACAACCGTAGAGGAAAGCGCATTAAAATTCAATAAAAACTTATTACAGATAAACTAATGACATTAGCTGCAAGCAAAGGCGGAATAAGCTTGTTAACGAAAAAACTATAGACTCTTTTCACTACGAAAAGTATTGCATTTTCTTCTCTGTTTTAAATTTTTTACTTTATTAATACTGTACATTTGTTAAAAAATGTTTAAGACAAATAATAACGGAGAAAATTATGTTGGTTTTGTAGTTTTCATAAAGGTTCATTAAATAATTTAATAGATTACTGATTTAATTTGGTTTTTAAATGGATTAATATAATTTTTGACCGAGCATTTTAAAATTACAAGCTACTTAAAACTCCTCTAAGTGTAATATATATATTCAGGGGTGCCACAGGAATCGCTTTCGCTTGAATTTGACATAAATTTCATACAAATTTAAGTGGAATTCAAGCTAAAGCGATTTCTGTGGCACCTCTGATTATATTGTTATTGCTTTTTCTTAAACGCTTAGTCTTAGGCATTCAGAAAATAATTTACTTCTAAGATTATTAATAAGTTTCTTCAGCGCAACATTTGCAATTAACTTTAAAAGCTCTTGAAAGCTTTCGTTAATGCAAGTCCTGTTTTTGACTGTTTATTAAATCAAAAAACTAAAATACTATGATCTTTACTGCTTAAAATTCACTTTCAGCTAATGTCATTGTATCACAGCTATAAATTTCTTATGTGCTAAAAGCTTTGTTCTACTTTTGCCTTTGAATTGACAAAGAAATTTCCCATATCGAACTTTCTGTAATTGGTTTTCCTATAATTTCGATCAAAATATACATTTTTAAATTGGGGCCATTGTTTTTACGAGTGTAGCTGGATAGTTGGGCTTTGGTTGGACAAAGAATGTCGAGGTTGGGGATTGTCGTCGATGATGATGACACTGAAAGACGCGCGCGCGTTTGTTGTTGTTTCTATGTGCTGTAAATGACCCCCACTACCCTTCTGAAACCCCCCTTGACCCCTCCCTTGGGCCATGCAGTCCCTGGCTGCCTAGCATGTTATCGTTAATCGATGGCCGCCCATCAACCAAACTGAAAGCAAACAAGCAACAGGAGCCGCTTTGTGGGGGTTGCCTGCGTCGGCGTCGACGTCAACGCCGCTGTTGACGTTTGAAAATAAACAAACAGCGACGCGGCTGAGACGCTGCTGACGTTGGCGCTGACGCTGCTTGTGGCGTTGGCGTTGGCGACTCCTGAACAGCATGACACTTGTAGTCACGAGTGGGCAGCTTGGCGCACAAGTCGCGTAACTGTAATTCACACCTGGACGCCGACCAAACAGGATATATAACAGTAGTTCTTCTAACGTCTAACGGCACTCTACGGCTGCGTACGCCACTCAAGGTCACTCCAAAGTGTGGCACTTTCGGTCAAATACAAATAATTCAATTTTAAATTCAAAAATTTACAAATTCACTTTTATACGGCCGTTCATTAAATTTGTACATATAGATAAGTGAGAGAAGATTTATATCGGAATATATATACTATATTTTGTTGAATTTGTGCAAAAATGTTGGCGGCCCAAGAGAATCGTTTTCAATATGTTTACTTTACGCTCTCCGGTCTGGTGGCATGCACCATGCTAATACTGTTCTATATCTCCATGCGCACAACCATTGTGAGTCTCCTTATAAATTTAAGTGTGTGTGCGAGTGTGTAGTGTGTGTTGTTGACTTCCTTGTCTAATCTTTGTGACAATTGCAGAATGAACGCCTGCGCGAAGATCTCAAGCTGCTGCAGCGTCAACTCATCTACGAGAAACCGAATCCACATTGGAGCTACAACAACAGCTGGCGACGCATTGGGAATGCAACATTGAGGCATGAAATCTACTCGGCGTACTTTGATGTGCGCACGGATATTATAAGTGAGTGACAAATGCAGATTAAATTTTTATTTAAGGAATAAATTTAGTTATAAGTAGATAGATATACGGAGAAGATCTGGGGAAGATGAAGAGACTTGTTGTCCTACTTTCCTCATATGGGAGATGGCTTTAATAAAACTTAATTTCATTAAATTTGTAAATATTTTAAGTCTCAAAAGATTCATGTTTTAGAAATTAATTGCAGATAGAATAATAATATACAAATTCTCTTCAAATCAATATTTTTTGTTGTGAAAAAAAAAAGAAACAAAATATTTTCTTTGATCCCATATGATATGATAATAATATATGATAATATGATAATAACATATAAAACAGTTGAATAAGTCTAAGTTTTCTTTGGATAATGGTGATTCGATTTAGGGAAGTTTGACTGTAATGTACCAAGCAATTGATAACTAATTACAATGCTGGAAAATACATAAAACATAAATGATCATCTTTTAAGTGTGAAGAATTTAAATCAAACAAGTGCAAAGTAATATTTTAAGTATGTAGCTAATTTTTGTTTCTAAAAATGTTGAATAAGAACACCTTGGGTATGATATACATATGTATAACCTAATTTGAGATGTCGCAAATAAATAGTAATAAATAATTTAAATTAGATATGAATAATATGATATATTCAACTCATGGAACCTTTCTCTCATAATTTCAAATAGATTAAGCCATATTTAAATGTGGTTAGATTATATCTATTTTATTATTTCAATTCCAACTCCTCCTCTTCTCCTTCTCCCCCTTCCTTTCTTAGGCAACGTGCAGCTGGATGAGCAACAGTTGACGGTGGGCTCCTTGCGGATCTTTGCCATTCTGCCGGAGCGACTGCGCGACTCGCGGGTCAGTTGCATTGTGAGGTACGCGGACTTCACGAGTCACGAGATCCTGGCCGAGGAGGCGGGTGCGATGCACGATGTGCACAACAACAGCTTTGCGGCATGGAGCATCATGTGCCCGTTGCAGGTGGCGAAAGAGTCGCCGCCGCGGCTGCCACAGTTTGTGGCACTGAGCTATGCCTCCAACCGATTGAGCCACATCAGTCCGAGCTACATACAAATAAGGTGAGTGTTAAAATGGAATAACTTGATACATAAATAATTTACATTTCATTTTCTAATCCACAGTTATCCTCGCAACATGTCGGAGATGTTCAACAAATCGCGTGCCTCAATCTCCGTGTGCGTTGGACCCTTGCAGGAGAATTACTCGAATGTGCTGCGTCTGGTGGAGTTTGTGGAAATGTATCGATTGCAGGGCGCCATGCACTTCTACTTCTACTACGTGGAGGCCAGCGAGGAGGTGAGACGCGTCCTGGACCACTATCAGCGCCTGGGACTCGCCGATGTCTTCGAGTGGAATGTCCAGGCGCATCTCCAGGATGTCCACTATGCTGGAATTGTGGCCCAATTCAACGATTGCGTCTATCGAGCGAATGTCGTGGACAATCATCGCTATGCGGCCGTCGTGGATCTGGATGAGGTGCTGATGCCCCTGAAGCACAATTCTCTGGCGGATTACCTGCGGCAGTGCGACGAGGGTCGCACCTCGGGCTTCGTCTTTCGCAATGTGTTCTTCTACCGTCGCGATAGCAACGATACCTTCAATGCACCCGGCCACATCATGAACCGCGTGCTCTACACACAGTCGAAGGTGCGACGCACGCTGGAGGTGATGCCCGCCTATGTGCGCAGCAAGGTGGTGGTCAACACCCGGGCCATTGTCGAGATGGGCAACCATCAGGTCTATCGCGCAGCTCCCGGCTTCGTCGATCACATAGTGCACCAGACGGTGGGACTGTTGTTCCACTATCGCGACAAGTGCATCAACTGCAAAATGGTGCTGATTGTGGACTACACAGCTCGGCGATTTGGCTCGCTGCTCTTCGATCGCGTCGACGGCACTTGCCTGGAGGTCTTCATGGAACGCCGTGGCATCTGTGCGCTGGCGTAACCCGAACTCGGGGCGATCATGGCATTATCATGGCATCGGCATGGCCTTATCGCCTGGGTAAACGCCCCTCGAATGGACGACGCAGCCAATTGTGTCGCGTCAGTCGTGTGGTGTCTCTCAACCTAAAAACATGCTAAAGTTCTGTTCGCTGCGTCGCGGGAATCGGCCATCAAAGTCCAACTTGATCTCGAATTTGGAGGCGCCTCCGCCCGCTTTCCCCTCCAAACGTGTGTCCAAAAGTGTATGACTCTCTCACATGTTTAGTACCTAAGAAACTGTTTGCCTTTGTCTACTCAATAAAAAAAGAAAATTGTGTGCTTTACTCGTTAGTGAAGTTTAATGGTTGCTTTCGAAACTCATTTGCAGTCCTCGTTGCGCCTGCAGGATGTCACCTTGAGCGATGCACAGCTATTAAATGTGCTCAAGGCTCAGCGTGCACGAGGTCCTTTAATATTGGCACTCAGCAGGTGAGTAACAACGACAGTAATAACAACAATAACAGGTGCTTAATTTGAGCGCTTGCAGCTCAACTGTGAAACCGGAAACGGAAGCTTGCCATCATTGCGGCACGCCATTTTTGACTCGCAAAAGTCAAGCACTTCAAAATGGCGGCACAACAGCGACAGCGACAACGACAGGTGAGCTGTTAACAGTGGCTTAACATAGCGCTAGCATAGGCTTAACAGACCAATGTTGTTGTTGTTGTTGTTAACAGCATGTTGCCAGTGAATTGAATTAATTATGTGCATGAATTTAGTTGGCCAATTCTATGTCAAATACTGATCATGATTTATTTCATTTAATTATTTATTTAACTAACATCATGATTTGTCTCTAATTGCAAATATTATTCTACTTTTAATACTGACAATATTCCGTCCGTATCAAAATTATTTGTATTATTATATTCCTTGTTCCATTCAAAATCAAATAACAAAATTCGATAGCATTTTTTTAATGGTTTTTTATTATTTTCCTTGTTATATTTTCTCTCTTTTCCTTCTCTTATATTTTAACAACAATATTCTGTGTATTTGAACCTTTTATTTTTTTGCTATATATTTAAATTCTTCTTCTATGTTTTATTGCCTTTCTTGTATCAGAAATTTTGGTATAAAATTCCAATATCTGTCTTGTATTTATTTATATTTTCTGCAGTTTCTATCTTTTATATTTGACCTTCTAAAATCTATCTTGTATTTATTTATTTTAACTTTAACCCTTAATTACCTTATATTGCCTTCATATACAATCTTTTCTGTGTCCCTTTCTCTCTCCCTTGCTCACCCCTTCTCCCCAAAGTTCTCTTCTCAGTTTCCCTTTGCTGTTTCTAACCCAATTGACAGGATTTTAACCGTAACAAGCCCATCTCGCTGTCCTGTCAATCGGTTGACAGGCTCAGGCGGCAGCTTCCCTGACAACCGAGAACCGAGAACCGAAGCCTGTCCACGTCCAGCAGTGAGCTCACCACGTGATGTGCTCTTGGGGGAACCTAGAGAACTAGTGAACCTCCCCCTCATATTGTTGTCAATACATATAATAATGTTGGAATGTTGTTGTCGTTAGTCGCTTTTGTTTCTCTCCCCCTGTTAATCCGATGTGTTCAGTGCATAAAAGAAAACAAACCATAAAAAACTATAACAAAAGCTGGAAAAATACAAAAAAATAAAATAAAAGCTATGCAGCACTCGCTGTGGCAATAATAACTGTCGTCGGTCGAGCTGTGCTACAAAGCTGACCCCTTGGCCCCTTTCATATATACTATGTGTATATAGATGTGTTTGCATGCACATATATTGGACTTATGCGCTGTCACAGAGGGAACTCGCCCTTGCCGCTGACTGTTGGAGCTTGACGAAACGCAGAGCGGAAGGGAAGTGACAGGGGCAGGGGCAGGGGGAGAGGGTTGAGTGGACAGTGCTAAAAGCCGGCAACAGGCAAATGCTCATACCCATTAATTTGGCTAATTTGTTATAGAAATTGTAATACTTTAATCTATTTCCTAACACAATTTTAAATGTAGAATCTTAATGGAACCGTCTTCACACCTTTTAAAATCAGTTGAGTTCCTTTCCTTATAAAATTTGATATATAAGCTTCTGAAGAAACAGTTCAGTAAGCTCACTTTATTTTTAAAATCTGGTAAATGCTCTTCTTAACTTAAAAAATTGTTTATCTATTTGAACCTTGTATAAGGTATCTCCCTGTTCATAATACCCAATACAAAAGCGAGGGTGAACAGTGAGAGTTTCTAAGTACGAGTATATTTACACAGAAAAAAAAATCCGGGATATTTAGCCCGGATTCAATCCGAAACGATGTCAAAAGTGGGGTAATCTCGGATTTACTTAAACAAAGTATGAAATACTTGATTTTTTCAATCCCGAATTCAATCCTAAAAATTCTTAAAACAAAGCAAAAAAAAAAAAAATTTTTAACTTTTTTTTTATTCTGGTCGTTTTTTTTTTATTCAAATTTTTTCTTTATTCTTTTTTTATGAATTTTAAACTTTTTTTAATATTTTTTTTAAATTTCCTTTTTTTTATTTTTTTTTTTTTGTTAAACATTTTATATTTATTGTTTTCTTTTAAAGACTTTTTTTTAATGTTTGTGACTGCAATTGACTGGGGGAATCGAACCCAGGTTTTTTTCAAACAGGTCGGCGACTCTAACCACTGAGCTATCGGACCAGTTGAAATGAGAGAGGCCGAGAGAGAATCAAGTAATTTGGGCTTATTTTCCCATATTAATCCCGATACAGGCTTGATTATTCAGATTAATCCTGAAAACATACTTAAAAAATGCAGGCTTGAATCAAGAATTTTAAACTTGATTTTAGAATGGCATTTTTTTTTCTGTGTAGCATTAGGTGGAATACATTCATAATGTATCTTTACACAAAGTCATATCTTTATAACTTTATCATTTGCATTTCATGTATCACATACAATTTTTAACAATCTCTCTTATCGAAAGCACATAAAAATTAATATACGATTGGCTAGCCATATGATTGTACATACTATGTTCATACATGAATAATAGTCAACAATGTTTAATAGAATCAAATGTATTTCATAGATATCAGATATAATCTTATCAACATGCAACTAGAAGTGAAGAACTCTTCGAGCAACCCACGCAACTGACAACGCCACCCGCAATATGCCGTCATTGTCATCATTATGACTCCCCTCCCCTCAGCTCCTCCTCGCTCCACTCCCCACTCCCCACTCTCCCGTTTTATATGCAGTCCCTAAACCAGATGCGCACATGCACGAGTATCATGAGTATGAGTGCTCAGGCGAGTACTCATGTGAGTACGAGTACTCGTACTCATTTGCGGTTGTTTGTTTGGGTTCTTTTGTTTTGTTTTTGCTTTGCTTTGCTTGGCTTGGACAGCCTAACCCATTGATTCAGTGTGTGGAGAGACATAACAACATAGCATGCTCGCCTCCTGCCTGACTCACTCTCCTCCGCACCCTTTTCACACTGTGCATGTGTGTGTGTGTGCATCTGTGTGTGAATTTATGCATACAAATTGGAAAATATCGGATCTGTGGTTCGTGCCCAGCGACGAAACAAACAGAAACAGAAACAGAAAACAGAACATAACAAATCGTCAACAAGTCACGCCAAAGCCGGCAACAGAGCACAGCTCCCAGAGACAGAGACAGAGACAAAATCGGAGGCAGAGGCAGAGCAGGAGGCATAGGCAGAGACAGACGCAGAGTAGACAGTGAGACTGAGTCCCCATAGCACCCACCACTCGCAGTTGCCGTCGCTGTTAGCGCTGGCAGCAACAAGTCAACGTCAAACTAATCAAATGGCAACGTACAGTGGGACAACGTTATGATAATATATGAATATTTAATTGGTTTAGTTAGAGTGAACATTTGTCTCGCTTTAAAATCGGTTAAAGGCCACACTGACAGGAAAAATACTGAAAAATGTATTAAATTTAATAAAGAAAAGTTAAAAATCTAAAACAAACATCTAAAAAGATTTGGTATGCACTTAAAAAGTACATACAAAAGCATAAAAAAAGTGTAAAATTAAGTTTGTTTAAACCAAATGGAGCCATTAAGTAATAAATGTTGGATACCATATGAATACAATATAAATATTTTGATTAAATTTCACAAAAAGTCAATTGCATTCGCTAAATTTACGAAAAGCTTAAAATTTGGGAACCACTGTGCGGCACAGACGCTGCTCAGTCGCTGTCAGCGTGCCTGCGTCGCTGTCGCCAAATACGCCGTTGTTTTGTGCTATACGATACCGTAGGCCCCTGCTATTTAGTTACTACAGAAGTTTTGCCAAGTCAAGTTGTCGGCATCGTCGTCGGCGTCGTCGTCGTCAACAGCGTCGTCTTCGTGAGTCGCAAGTTCGTGTTCGTGAATATTTAACAGCAACAGCAACAACAGAGCATGCGAATGCTGCGTCGATCGCTAAGCTCTCAAGAAGAAGAAGAAGAACAGCAACAACAACAACAACAGCTCAAGTACCAACAACAGTTAAAAAGTGCGCGCGTTTAATTTTGTTTAATCCTCTGGTTTTGTTGTTGCCTTGCAAGTGTGTGTATGTGTGTGTGTGTGTGTTGCAGCTGAAGGCGTTTCCAGCAAACATTTACTCTACCGCACAACAACAACGTGAGTTAATAATTTTTATGGCCCAAGCTATTAATTAACCTTATCAAATTAGCTCGCAAACTGCGAACGCCAAGTTCAGAGTTGAGTTGAGTTTCATTTTCTGTGGCGCGCGCTTTATGACAGTTCTTAACCCCAGTGTGAAAACCGAAATGCAAAGTGTGCTACAAAACTGTTATACGAACACGCATTTGACCAAACGACCTTCGGTTCATTAAATATTTAAATTCAAGTGCGATAAGCACTTTTTAGGAAATTAAGTAATATATTTATTGGGCTTCGATTGAAGGTATAGAAAGATATAACAATATTCGGGTTAATTATGCTCGAATATGATATGATAATACCTATAAATATACACAAAATATGCGCTCCAAATTCTGCATATAAATATTTTATATCTCTCTCACTATTTGTTCATGGATCTAGATAGTTGACTGTGTGCCTCATATGTTTGCTGTGTGTGATTTTAATTCGTTTTAAATTGTACTATACGAGAGTTATTCGAGTCGGCATTTGGTCATAGTTCAATTAATTGTTTAATGACCGGATGCATGGAGGGAGCTTGGCATGCAAATGAAGTTCGCTCAGGTTTGCCTCTGGCCTTTATTTATTTTTTTAATTTTCATTTATTAGAAATTTTCTACAATTATTTTTGAAAGTATTTGGACATGTTTAATTTCACCTGTCGCAGGTCAATCAAATAAACTTTCAATTAATTTATTATAGCGATATTTGGCGCATATTAATTATACGCACTGTTCGCCTCACACGCCGACAAGAAAACCATTGCGATTGTCTATGTATTATTTTATTATTATTATTATTTATTATTCTGCCTTTGTTTACGCTGGCAACACGACGACATGCCACAAATTTTGATAAGACAACCGGCTGAGTTTTGTTATATTTGCGAGTAAAAGTAACTATACTACTTATATATACCTAAACTAAACGAAACTTAGTCTTTTAGCGAGTTTGTCTGTGACTAACAATGGCTCTTAATTGTGTTTAGCACAAGCCAAAAGTTAACTGATAAACATCTCATACAAATATGAAATATGGTCCACAATTGTCTATGATTGGAAGATGGCAGCTGCTCAAAACTTTGAATAAATTTGAAATTAATAAAACATAAAATTTAAACAATTATTGTTTTTCGCATAATGTATAATCTTGAAATTCCTAACTGAATAGAAATATTAATTACATATGAAATATATTTAGAATTAATCTAAAATAAAATTTAAACAATTATTGTTTTTCGCATAATTTATAATATTGAAATGCCTAATTTAATAGAAATATTAATTAAAAATGAAATAAATATTAATTTTAAATAAAAAAATATATTAAAAACATCACAACCTATCTAATAACCTATTACACTCTAATTCAAATCGATAGCAGTCTTTACTTATTGATAAATATCAAAGAAAGTAAGCCATTGAATTTGTAACTTAAAAACCCAAAAAATCAAAGCAGTTGTGAAATTTCCCAGGCAAAATCGTTAAAATTCGAATGGTGACTCAATAGCGTGTTAATACTCAGCCTTTAAGTTCAACACTTTCCTATAAATCAACGGTCATTGGCACTTGAATAAGAAAATATTGAAGAACTTTAAGCCAGTGGCAGTTTAACTGTCGTCGATTGTTGTGGTTTCTGGTTACCTGAGGCTAAGATTGCCTCCGATTTCAGTTGGGGAGTGGAGGGGGAAGTTACAAGTGTCGCTTTAATTACCTGCGAGTCACATTAATTGGGCGTGAAGCATGAATGAGTGATTAAGTTGCATGCCGCACTCAATTAAAGCGGAATTCTCGAAATTGCCTTTGTTCCCAAATGTTGTATCCATATCGTATGGTATTGACCATTTGTAGCGCCCACACTTGACGTTATGGCCTAAACTCGACAGCTATTATTTCATTATTATAATTTTCAAGCGTTTATTATGTCTATCTATAAGTAGTTACTACTGTTGTTGTTGTCGTTGCCACTCAGCTGGCGTCTGATGCTTATTGTTGTTCATTTTTGGCCTTTTTCTCTTTATTTTCTTACCAGTTTTTGTTTTCAATTTTGCTGCCAAAAATCTGAAAAGTCGCATTTTGGCATATGATTCAGAGAACCCGCAGCAATAAATGCGTTGTTTTGTGTTTTTTTTTTATTTTTATTTATTTTTGTATTTTAATTTCAAGCTGAAAGCGAAACAAAATTTGAAATGCAATTAGCAATCATTTGTTATCTATTGACCAAACCATTATTCAAATTCAAAATGCTGGGCGTTTCCCAAAACGCCCATTCTTCTTTTTCGAATTATTATTTTGCATATTTTCAAATTGTTTAGCAATTATTGTCATGTGTAAAGCGATTTTGTATTTGTATTTGTAAATGCACGCGTATATTCTTCAAACTATCATAACTTTGCCAAAACTGATCAGATTTTGAAGCGGAATGTGTTTTTGATCATGTTTTGGCTTCTTAATTCAGTCTGCAGTCAAATTTAATTGTTTCGACTTTTTCGAAACTTTAAAGTTTTTAATTTCAAGTTTAAATATTTAATCAACTGCTTATGTTATTAAGCAAACTTCAGTAAATTATCAATTTTTATATCAATATCAAAAAAAATTATAGATGTATTTTGATTATCAATTATTCCATGTATTTTTACATTATCTTTTACAGTGCATAGTAAATTAGTATAATAAGTAAGGATTAAGTAAGGAAAATTAGCTTAAGATGTGATTAAATATATATGTGATAAATATAATAATAATAATAATAATATGCAAGCAGAGTGTCCGCTAAACGAGCACACTCAATTCTTAATTGATTTATATTTATTTTCTATGCGAAAAGAAACACCAGGCAAATGCCAAATGCTTGATTAAATATTGATAAAAGTACAAAATTCAGCGAACTGGACAAACACACACGCACACACACAAGCTCACTCACACACACAAATTGTATAATCGCATGTAGAACGTTTGTTGTTTCTGCATGTCAGATAAGGTAACATTTTGATTTTAGACTATTATCAAGTATTTTATTTATATTTATACTCTCCCCCTTTTTTTTTTGTCATAATTTTATTTATTTATGTGTATGATTTCATAGCTGAAACCTATAAAAAAAATTAACATTTAAAATCAAAAAAGAAATCCGACAAAGTTGCACTCGTAATTACCGTTCAACCAAAATAAAAAACTAAAGAAAGAAAGCAAATTTAAAAAAATAAAATTCTATACCTGATTAACGAGTGTTAAGTGTGTTTATAAGCGGTTGCTCTTTGTCTTCTCTCTCTCTTTTGCTGACTGTCTCTCTCTCTCTCTCTGTACACTTCCAGCTGATGTTGATGAAATTGAAAGCTGCTTCCAGCTGTCAATAAGATGGCAAAATGCCAAAACCTTCTATTCGCGTGTACCAGGTGCTCAGCAAAACAGCTGGCTTCCTATTACCAATAGAATTCGAATAGAACTTAACACCTTTAATTGCACTTCGAAACTTGAATACCCTTACTTGATTTAAATTGCGATACATTTTATTACCTATTAATATGAAATTACCTTTGTTTTATAAATGTAGTATTGCAATTTTGAGAGAAACGCAAATAATAAATATTAACTTCAACTTGACTAAATTTTAAAATTTCAAATTCAACTTGATATTTTGTTTTTTGAATAATTTATTAATATGTATTAGCAGAATAGTTAAAGTACAGTAAAATTAGTTTATAATTTATATAACTATAGATATTTAAATAATTTGAACAGCTTAGGATTTTTTTAATTATTATTGTGAAGTTAATTTAAAAAAAGGTATCTTGATATTTTTATTTTATGTAAAATTTTTTAAACTAGGCCTTTAAAAGCCTTCTGATTGAGTTTATAGAAAACAAAATAATAAATGGTCTTTAAGTGTTAAGTAATATTTCTGATACATGGAAATTTATCAGAATAATCTTAAAGTTATTATTGAAATTATGTGTATTAAGTAAACTTAGCATGAAGTTTTTCTCTAAGTTGTTATGCTCCTTTTAAAGGTAGTGTAACTTAAAAGACAAGCTTTCCATTGGCGAATTGATTTGAGGTACCAGGAAATCGAACTCATTCAGAGCGGCAGAACAAAGAGAGGCAGATATAGAGAGTGAGACAGAGAGAGAGATGGCAGAGCGAGCGACAATAATTAGCTTTTGTTGAGCACAACAAAACCGCAACAACAACGAAACGTTAAAACAACAACAACAACAATAGACAGTTAACAACTTTGGCAAAACTTATCGTCGCAGTTTCCACTTTTGTTGTTGTTGTTGTTATTGTTGTTGTCGTCTGTGTTTGTCTCTGCTGCTGCTGCTGTCGTTGTCGGGTTGCCAGGTGACAAACACTGTTGTTGGTGTTGTTGCTGTTGTTCTTGTTGTTGTTGTTGGTGTTGTTGTTGTTGGTTGTTTCGTTGACGCACTGGCTGAAGCTTGCCGAAGCTTCAGTTGCCATTAGAACTTCGACTTTGACGTTGTGTCGATCGCGAGCGCGTTCCGTAAACGAAAATACCAAATAGCAATTACACTGCGCTACACAATACAGTATTCGTTGTTAGTTCTTTAGAAATTGAAATGCTATAAATAGCACAACTCAAGTGCGTGTCTGTGTGTGTGTGAGTTTAGTTTTGTTTGTAACTGTAAAGACTTAGAATCAATGCCTGACGCAATGGGCCAAAGTTTTCTTTGCTAATGTGTTTGTTTATTTTGCATACTAAGCGGAAAGACAGGGGGAGGGGTAAATAAAGGGGTGGTAGGGGCAACTGAGGTCATGGTCTAGGGTGGCAAATTTCACAAACTGCAATTAGGCGGCAAATTTTAACAGTTTTGTGCCAAGGCCCGAGAAATGGGCACAGATTGATAAATTTGGCGCTGAGATCATTAGTTGATTTTGAAGGCACTTGAAAATGAATATGATAAGAAAAGCGAATAGGATAGACCAAATGGACAGAGACAAATGTATCTGGCCACACGGTGCACACTGTGCACAGTCCGTTGACCGACAGCTGCCCCTTTTGGGCGCCGTCTCTCTCTCTCTCTCTCACTCTCTCTTTTCCTCATATTGGATTTGGGATTTGGGGATTCAGAGATTTAATTGTAGATTCACATTCAGTTGGCGCACGTACGCGATGCATTGAAGAACGCGACAGAAGAGACTGTAGACTGTAGACCGAAGACTGCAGAAACGTGGCCTTTGATCAGAACCGACAAAATTTCCAATTAATTGAGTACTAAATGCGCCGCTTTAGTTCTTAGTTGCGATTTCTTTTTTTTTACAATTTTTTTGTAAAATGCTTTTGTAAATTGCCGCCTTACGTTGACCTCTCTGGCCAGCGCAAAGCAGCGCTGCTTACGTTGACGCAGGCGTTGCTGTTGCGTGACGTCAGCGTCGACAGCGACAGCCACAGCGACAGCGACTTCGGCGTCGACGTTGCTGTTTGTGGGTGGCGGCAGAGTTGAGAGCGCGCGCGAGCCATAAATTAATGTACTAAATAATTTGTTTGTATTACAACTGTGTGTGTAAGTGTGTGTGAGTGTGCTGTGTAAAAACTAAAGCAGAGAGTGTGCAGGAGAGAGTGGGGGAGAGAGAGAGCGAGTGCGAGCATGCAGCATGTTGCCCAAATCAATTGCGTATACGTAAACAGTAAGGCAACAACAGCAAAAACAGCACCAAAATTGTAGGCAAATGAAGCACCAACAACAACAACAAAACTCTTAAAAATCTATGCTAATTAGCAACAAACAGAAATAACAAAGCTACAGAAACAACAACAACAACAATAAACAACAAAAAGAGCCAAAAGAGAATACACAAATCAATTGGCAATTGAGACTTTTGAGAGCCCCTGTAAAAGTTGGGAAGAATTTCAAGTGTTAAGGAAATTAGGCAAGAGATATTACAGAAAACTCGATAAACGATGTAAGCAGATAATTTTAGAAAATATGATTTGTTGTGATAATTACGCCAAAACTCGAAATCAACTCTATAATTGTGAAAGTTCTATAGTTTCTGTGCTGATCTGAATAGTTAAAAAATTAATTTGTTAAGCGAATATAAATTTATAAAATATTTGTATATTAAATGAACAATAGAGAATTTAATTCACAAGAAGCATAAATTCTCTAATTAAACTCTATCATAAACTTATCTTCTAAAAGTATTCTTCTTAACACAATTCCTACTAAGTTCTTTATAAAAGTTTATATTTCAAACTAAATAATAATATATATAATTTAGCAAAAACAACAACAATTCAACATCATATACACTCCGTTCGTTTCAAATTAAATGTGATTAATTATAAATTCTGATAACATAAAATCAATTTAAATTCCAAGAAAAACCCCTTATTAGCTTTTGCATAATGTGAAGTGATTGTTCGATATTTTGATGTCGTAGTCGTTGTTCAATTTCTGATAAATTTTCGCCCCTAATTTTAACACAGAAAATAAATTTCAATTTTTCGAGAAAACAAACATAGAACCAATGAGAAACCTTATCAGCATTTTCAATGCGATTGCACATGGAAAAAAGATAACTTGAAAGGTTGAGCAGAAAACGAAATGCATATCAATTGCAATTAGTTGTTGTTGTTGTAGTCATTACAGTTGTTGTTGTTGTTGTTACTGATATTAAGTGTAAGTTGCGTAATAATAGAAAATGAAATAAGTAAAATTAGTTCTGAGACTCTTTCTAGACATTTAATGATAGTACTTAAAAGCTGTGGGCAATTCCAAAAAACCACAAAGACAACTGATGCGAAACCAACTGAAATAAACTCAAATGTGGAGATAAAGAAGGGTGAGGGGAAGGTGTTAAGTTCGTTTAATGTCCGTCTGTCTGGCTGAGTCTGAAAATTGCCCGTTTTAATGGGCTTTTAATTAGGTAGCAAATGTTAAGTTTACACATTTTGCTTTGCAGTTCATCTGCGAATTTCTAGAACTCTTGTTAATTCAACTGTGAATTTCTTTGCTCATGCACTTGCTATAGTCATAGTCTGTGCCACTGTGCCACACAGTGTTGCATAATTACAATTCCCTCGCATCACGTGCACATTTCACACATGATTCCCCTGTCCCCTGTCCCTGGCACCTGATCGGGACTCACAGTTCTATTTGTGCCACAAAAATGATCATCATCATGTTACAACAGCAGAAGAAAGAAGTAGTAAAAAGAAGTGGGAAATTAAAGAAAGCAAAAGGAAATTGAAATCCATTAAGTACCTTTAAAAATAAAGCAAATACTACTAACCGCATGGCCCAGTAGAAGCCATCTTACATACAGATATAGATACAGATACATATATAGATACAATACTATATCTTTTACTGGCCGGCACACTTTGCCAGTCGAAAACTGCTTCAATTTCAACTCGTAAGAATTATTCGAGTGTACACATACACACACACACACACAGCCAGACAGACAGCGACCACAAGCTAAAAACAAAACCAAAAAATCAAAAACAAATCGAATGAAATTACGCACAAAAAATATCTTGAAAATGCCATAAGTTGTACATAGATACACACACACACACACTCATACACTTTCATATGGGAAGCAGACAGTGCGCTTTGTATATATATTTCCGTGTTGTGTGTGTGTGTAATTTAAATGCGCTGTAAGCAATTTGTTTGGCCATATTGAGAGGGCTACAGGGAAGGTCAAAAGGGGGGTGGGTGGGGGTCAGAGTGCAAATAGGAAGGGGGAGGGGGTGTGGAGTGAGTAGTTGTTGGATGAAGGTAGCTAAATTGATGCAACAAATAAACATAAATTGATTTTCAAACTAAACAAATTTCTGAATGAAGTTCATTTGAGATGAAATCTAGTTGAAATAATTCTTAAGTTTATAAAAAATATTTTTATTAATATTAAAAATGGATTAAAATTAATTCCTTAATTTATTAAATTTTAAATAAAATTTTTAAAGCCATCAAAAATATTCAAACAAATATCCACGCTCGAATTTTAACACATTTTTTAGCTGCTCATTAAAACTTGAAAAATCATTAAGAAATAGTTTGCTTTAATAAACATTTTAATTTATTGTTTCAAACATATTTTGAGCATTCCTTCTAAAATTTTTTTTGAAAATAAATAGAAATATTTTTGAAACTTGCACAAATTTATTTGTTTGTTGAAAAGTTCAAACAGCTCGAAAACGTTGAGTTCTTCATTTCGACTGGCATATTCATTGAATAAATAAAAACCATTAAATGTGCTCTCCCATCTCAGAATGAACTTGCTGGCAATAATTTAGCTCAAGCTGAAACGAAGCCAAAAAAAATATGTGTATATATAATTAAAGATGACATTATTTGCAGCGCAAAAACATTTGTTCTAAACAACTCAGTTTCAGTTTCTTGTCAGATTTTAATTATAGGATTTTTCTACTTTTAATTCTGCATCAAATATTGTTTGACTTGGTCTTGATTTTGATTTTGGCTTTGTTTATCTATTTATTTATTTATCTGATTTACATATGAGCAACTTTGTCGAGTTGAGACAACGACAACAGCTCTGCATACTCTGTAGTTTGTTTGCTTTGCACTTTAAACACACACTCCTCCTCCCACTCCTCCCACTCCTCCCACTACACTGCCTGCCACTTCCACTTCCACTGCCCCTTCTCCTGCTACAACTTGAAGAACTCCCACTACTTGTGGCAACTGCTGCTCTCAGTTCAATTTGTGCAGACACTGTGCATGTATTTTTAAAATGATCATCAGACGAGCCTCATTATGAATCCTCTCTCTCCCTCTCCGTCTCCCTCTCCTTTTACTTTTACATGTTGTTGTGGGCATTTATCTTAGTTTTTCTTTCGTTTTCCTTGCTTTTTTTCACTTTTCTTCACTCGTATGGGGGCCCGCTTGGCAGCTGGGAGCAGCCCATGGGCCATTCCTTGATCGCCAGTTGAAGAAAACGGGAACACGAGCGCACCGCAAAAACAAAAACTCGGAATATTGTCAGATGAAAATCTCGCCAGAAAATGACGAAATGGCGAACAACAACAAAATCTGGCGCGTTGAGAGCGAAAGTTGAAAACTAAAACGTAGAATTTTCAAATTCAAAATTTCTCTTGTTTTTTTGTGGCCAACAATTACGTGAGATATATATTTATATATATATAGGGTATTTATATATATCAAAATTTTGTGCACCGTCCGACGCGTGTCAAAACTTATGCCGGGCAAATGTTCTGTCGACGTCGCAGTCGCTGTAGACGTTGACGTCGCTGCTTGAAATGCCGGTTGGGCGTTTGGTTAATCGACTGACGGCGCCGCATGGTTCAGTTATTCGGTTTTAGTTGTGTTTCTGCCAGCGACACGAGTGACACAGAGAGAGAAAAATCCCACAAAAAATATACACAACAACATTCAAAAAAAATACGACGACGACAATAATCGAGCAAAAAGTAAACGAATAGAAGCAATTTTTAGATTTAGCTGATTGAAAGCGGCGAACGCGGCGTATGCGTAATAAGCAGACACAGACACTGAATTGCAGCAAACAGGAACAACAAACTCACACACGCAAATAGGAAAAGAATAGTTTATACATACTTGTTGTAGAAACGAAAGCTAGTTATATAAAGACTTTAAGTGTTCGTTGTGGTTTTAGCAAACAGTTTAGCAGGCTTAAACGCGAACTAGACGATGCCAAATAATCGTAATCGGAATCGCAATCGTAATCGTAATAAGCGCAACAAAAATCAAAACGCAAATCAAAATAAACAGCCAACGACTGAGGAGGAGAAACAGGCGGAACAAGAGCAGCAACGGGAGGAGGCAACGACAACAGCAACAACATCATCATCATCATCATCAGCAACAACAACAACAACATTAAAGGCAGCTGACGATCATCATAATGATAATAATGCAAATTCTGGCAACATTTCAAATGGGTCATCAACAGCGAGCGACAGCATCACAGTTGCTGATGGGGCTCCGGCTGGCATAGCGATCACTAGCGACAACAGCAACACGGCGTCAGTGAATCAGCCAGAAGATCAGCCAAGAGATCTTGCTGAAGATCAGCCAGTGAGTCAGCCAAAGAATACGAAAGTTGATCAGCTGGTAGTTCAAACTATAGAATCGTCAGCTGATTGCACTAAAGAGCAGCCTGAAGATCTTGGTGAGGATCGCGCTGAAGATCAGCTGGAAGAGCAGCCAAAACAACCTGAAAATCAACTGATTGAATTGTCTAAAGATCAATCAGTTGATCAAGTTAAAGACAAGCCTGCGAATCTTACCAAAGATCAGTTAACCCACTCTGAGGATCAGCTGCAACAACAACCAAAGGAGCCTGTAGTTCGCTTGGTGCCGGTGTTAGTTGAGAAGGAAGCAAGCTCTTTAAATCAGTTTAAAGATCAGTCAAAAGATCGTTCTGAGGATCAGCCGGAACAGCAGGCGATAGTTCACATAGTTCCAGTGATTGTTGAGAAGAAAGAAGAGGCAGAAGATCAGCTGATCACGCAGCCTAAAAATTATTTAATTGATCAATCTAAAGATCAATCAGAACATCACTCTGAGGATCAGCAGCCCACCGTTCACATAGTGCCTGTGTTTGTTCAGAAGGACGAAAACTGTATAAATCGAAGTGAAGATCAATCTGCAGATCAGTCAGAGAATCAGATTAAAGAGCAACCGAAGGCAGAAGTTCGCGTGATCCCCGTAACTGTAGAGAAGCAGGAAATCTGCGTAAAGGAAGTGCATCATCAAGAAAGCAAGGCAATGGGAGCCAAGAACACCAAGCAGCAGCAGCAACAAGCGGAGTTGCCACAACAACAGCAGCCAGAGTTGCCACAGCAGCCACAGCAGAAGGCGCCAGGCAGTCCGCGTCAAGCAAAGGTCATAGTGCATCGCGTAGTACAAAAGGAAAGCGATCAAATAGATGGACAGCAGCAGCAACAGATTGAAACCCCTCAGCAATCCCCGGAACGGCAGCAACATGCGCCAATTCAGCCGCTGCAACGCAGCACCAAGGTGATAATACATCAGATTCGAGTGGAGACGGATGAGGAGGAACGCGCTCGGAAAGGTAAGCCCACAATTGAGGAGATCAGCAGCACAACGACATCGGCAACATTAGCAACAACTCACAGCAGCAGCAACAGCGGCACATTGTCACCTCCGCCACGTTATCTCGTCGAATCTCCGTCTCCGAAGAACGTGTCGAGTGTCGCACAGTTTGGGAAGTTCGCGCGGGATGTGCAGATTCAGGAGCTGGAGCTGAACAGCGATTGCAGCTCCGGGGAGTTCAACTTCAATGGCATGCAGTCGCCGGTGGTCTGCGAGGTGGACTCGGAGACGGAGGCCACCACGCCCGTGGCTGTGAAGGCGTTCTCGCCAGAGTTGCCGTCCAGCAGCCGTGCGGAGCAACAGGAGCAGCTGCGTCAGAAGCGCGCCCAGAAACGGAATGCACTTGAATCGCACTTTCTGCCGCAGCTGCTCAGTCCGCGCTATCTGGACAGCATTCTGGAGGAGAACAGCGAAGCAACTGCGGGCAGTGATCAGGCCTTGAGTCGCAGCAACTCCACCGCAAGCAATGATCCTGGCAAGACTCGACCCGTTGTCCCGCCCAAGGCAAATGAATCCTTTCCGCGCAGTCAACTTGATTTTAGTCGCCGGCACAAGCGTCGCGAGGAGCCGGTAGCTCTCATGCTGGAAACAAAGCTGCTGGATCAGCCCAGTGATCTGGAGAGCTGCACCCGACTCCAGAGCACGCTATCCCCTCAATCCGAGGACGCCGAACTCGTCTATCTCAGCTCCTCCGCCTCGAGCAGCGTCTCCGATCTAATGGAGCTCGAATTGGAACAGGCTGCAGCCTTGGCCGAACGCGCTCTCATCGATCTCGATACGGATGCCAACAAACTGATCAATCGACCCGACGACGAGCTCAGCAGCACAACGACAATGGAACCCGTCAGCTCCTCCAACGAAACGGAAACTGAGGGAGAGTGCGAGGTTCGTAGTGCTCTACTCGTACTAACCAACTAACTAAAAGAGGGACCCGATTAGGCGGTGAACTAGGGAAGAGAAAAGAGGCTATCAATGGGTAAAATTAAGGGTCTTTTCCAATTGTAGAAATATCATATAATAGATGAATTGACGATAGTGTATTAATTACCTAACGGATAATTTGACAGATGTTATTTTTTGTAAATTGATTACAAATTACGTAACATGTTTTAATTATTTTGCTAATCATTTCTACAATTGCAAAATAATATTAAATTGTTAGAACAGTGTAAAGTTTAACGCTTAAATTTAATCATTGATCGCATACAGTAGTATGCTTCACTGATACTACATACATAATTACTAGCTGACGTTTTTACTGATAAAACCCAAAACATTGATAAGTTAGTTTTTTCGAAAATAAATTTTTATATCACTTTTTGATTGGTTTTTTTTTCTTAAGTTGTGTAGAAGATAAGCATACAATTTAGGCAGTGCATATTTATCGATAAGCCGATAATCAAGCCAAGGGACACACCAAATGTTAGTTTGCAAATGGTTTCTCGTGAAAGCGCCATAAACGCGATGTAGGCTAGAACAGAATACGGCTAACAATTTAATTGAGTAACAAAAATAACAAACAACTTGAGAAATGCAAAAAAACAAACAAACAACAAAAAAACTCTTGCAGGTCGAAACGGAAGTGGACACGGAAACGGAGGCCACTACGCAATCGAGTCGGGAGAGCACACCTGTTAATGCTCATCCAACCAACGAAGAGGCATCGCCGAGCAGCTCGCTTTCATCGCTCCTAAGTGCCGCAACGCCGACAGCGACGCCGACGCCGACGCCAGCAGCGACGCCAACGCCAGCTGAGGCGCCGCCCACGCGAGCGTTTAGTGAGCGCGAAAGAGAGACAAGTTTGGATGAGGTGCCGCCGATGTTGGCCAACGAATTTGGCTCGAACAAATTGGCCAACAGTCGAAGTGCAGCGCCGTCGCTGTCGGCAACGCGCGAGGAATTTGTACGCAGTATGGAAAAAGTGCGCGAATTGATCGAAATGACGCGACGCGAAGAAAACGCAAACGAAAACGCGAGCGCAAATGGAAACGGAAACGGAGACGCGAACGGAAACGGAAATGAAAATCGTAACGACTTGCGCTGTAGGTTAACACCCTCGCCACCACCACCGCCTGTGCCACCACCACCCAGCAGCATGCACTATCCCAACCACACAACCACCGCAACCACTGAAATGCTTCCCATTCTAAATCTTTCCTTGCTCAAGCGCCAGGAATCAAATGATTCGCATTGCTCAGACAGCACACAGCACAGTCAATGCACTGCCATTCATGTGGCCTCACCACCACCCACAAGCCAACCACCCACGCCCCCGCTACGCCAGCAGCCACCCCAACCACAACAACAACAACCACAACAACAACAACCACAACAACAGCAACCCAGACAATTGGAGCTTAGTGCAATTTCACAATTTTCAGGCGAAACGGACGCGGAAAGCATCAAAAAACTGCGTTTGCTATGCACGGAAACCTTGGCCTCGATGCCTTATGGCGAGCAGATGCTTGAGGAGCTCGCTACGGTGGCACAAAACATAACAGACCAACAACAACAGCAACAACAACAACAGCACGCGAGCAACATGCCTTATCCTTTGCCACATTTGCCGCACATCAGCGAGCTGCAACTCTCTTTGGGCGCAGCTAAAGAGGATGCCTGGTTGGGTTTGCCCACCCAGGCAGATCCCAAGTTGTTGGTCTGCCTCTCGCCTGGACAGCGCGCTCTGGTCGAGCAGCAGTCGCAGCAGCAGCAGCAACAGCCCGATCAGCTGCTGGATGCGCACGAAAAGTTCCTGCAACGTCGCGGTTACCATGAGTTGACTGTAGACCAAGTGCGCGCCTTGGACAGCGAGCAGCTGAAACTGGAACAGGAGCAGATACTCAAAACGGCAGCGAAAATGCGCGAATTGCGCAAGAGTCTGACGCCCACATCGCCACCGCCAACGGTAGCAGAAACAGCAGCAACAACGCAGGCACCGCAGCAATTGTCGTCGCCAGTGCCGCCGCCGGTGCCAGTGAAGAGCGCAGAGACAGCGGCCAAGGCAAAGAGTCAGGCAGATGACGCAAGAGAGCGAAGCAACGGCAACTATCAAAAGGTGATCACATCGACGGCGACATCATCATTTGAAAATAAACCAAGACAAGCAGCAGCAAAAGCAGCAGCAGCAGCAGCTGATCCACAGCAGCAATCGTCAGAGCAGTTGCCTTACTCATTTGACCAGCGCACGTCCAGGCGCACAGAGCAACAGCAGAAACATAGCAGCTACGCGAGCAACATTAGCAACAACAGCAGCCACATGAGCAGCAACAACAACACCGACATCTCCAGCCACAGCTCCAAATTTCCAGCCAGCATGGAGAGTGAACTGGCGCGCATGTTTCCCAGCATTGCCCAGCAGGGTGACATCTTTGAGGAGGAGCGCAAACGCTTCTCCAACATCGAGCAGAGCAGTCAACAGAAGCCAGTGCAAAGCAAGCGCTACTCCAACATCGAGACGAGCTCATTTGAGTCGAAGAAACGCACGGAAAATGGACAAGTTGTCTATGATTACAGCAACAGCAGCAGGGAGCAGCAAGAGGAGGGTGAAAAGCCGACAAATGGTGGCAAGTTTCCACTCAAAAAAGAAGAAGCACAGCCCAAGGTGCATCACATAAGTGTGAGAAAGGCAGCTGAGGATGAGGTGGATGATTGTGCACCGCCAGTGCCACCGCCGCCGGCAGCAAATATTATGTCAGCAACCAAATTAAATGGCAAAGCAAACACTTTCATTGATGACGCACAACAGCAATGGCAGCAGCAACAACACATCACTGAGAGCAGCAGCAACAATAGAGAAGAGCAACAACAGATAAACTCAACTGTTGTCAGCTCCAAGGTGAACAGCGTCGGCAGCACTTATGAGGAATTTCGGCAACGTGCCAAGGCAGCAATCGAAGCAATTGGTCAGCCCAACAACAGCAACAACAGCATCATTGGCAGCAGCAGCAACATCAACTCGCAACCTTTGGATAATGAAAAGCTATTCAAGGACTTTGACGCCTTGTCCCAGCAACTCAATGCCGAGCTGCAAACAAGTCGCGATAAGCGCGAACAGCGCGACAAATCCGCCTCCCTCTACGATCTCAGTCGCCTGGGCCACAGCAGCAACATGGCCACTCATGGCCAGCAGCAATTGGAGCAGCTGAAGCGGCAACGTCATGCGCACATGCAGGAACTGGAGCAGGAAATCGAGCGCTCGGCAAAGTCGCGACAGGAGCGTTTATCCTCAGTGCCGAGGAGCACAGAGATTCCCATAGACCTGGCTCCGGATTACGCTGTGCGCTCCCGTCGCGCCGAGTCGCTGTGCAATCTGAATGAGCCACTGCGTCCGCATAGCTCGGCGGAGCATTACCGTGCTGCACCACAGGACGACTGGGCGCGGTATGCGAACGATTTGGGATACTCGGAGAACATAGCGCGTCCCTTTGCCCGCGAGGTGGAGATTTGCTATCAGCGCCAGGGACAGGGACAAGGTCTGGGACAGCGGCAACCACATGCGATACGCGCCCCACGTCTGTCCGTTAGCACCAATGATTTGTCCAGCAGCAGCTACGATAGCTACAATGCTTATGGTGGGGCGCGGAGGCATGCTCCCATGTTGCCGCAGGCGCCGCAGCAACAGAGGCCGCACTACGCCAGCTGCTATTCGATGATCGAACGGGATCCCAATCCCACGTACATCAGCACCACCTCCAGGCGCGGTGTGTCCCCGGCACCACCACAGACACCGCAGTCGCCGCTCCAGCCACCTGCCTACGACAGGCAGCAGCGTCGCGCGTCCTTGCCACGCGAGTTGCACGAACAGCAGCTGAAGTATATTCTCAGCAAGGAGGAGGAGCTGAAGCTGGAGTTCGAGCGATTGCAGCAGGAGAGGCGACGGCTCATGGACGAGATGCAGAGGGCGCCGACGGTGCTGCAGGCGCCACCGCCGCGACGGGAGAGCTACCGACCGGCGCCCAAGTTGCCGACGCTGAGCGAGGACGAGGTGTTCCGCCAGCAGATGGCCGAGGAGTGGATGAACAAGGTGGCGGAGCGGGAGGAGCGGCGTCAGCACAAGATCATCAAGATCTCCAAGATCGAGGATGAGCAGCAACATGCCACCGAGGAGCAGGCGAACATCAGCGACGAGTTCCTGAACCGGGTGAAGGAGCGACGTCACAAGCTCGCGATGCCAGCGGACAGCGACTGGGAAAGTGGCGCGGAGTCCCAACCGATGCACGCCAAGGCGGCGGGCAGCGAATCCGACGTGGAGGCGCCTCCGATGCGCGTCCTGGAGGGTCAGGCGGAGGCGAATCTGCGCGAGCTGCCTCGGCACCTGCGGGAATTCGCCAAGTTCTCCACTTGCGAGCAGCTGGAGGGCGGACAGGGTCAAATGGAGCGACACGAGGAGCAGGAACGCAGCGAGATGGCAACCGATAATTCGCATAGCAGCGCCAGCAAGAAGTCAACTATTGTGAAGACGTACAAGGTGTCCAGGCTGCCGCCTTCTGTCCAGGGTGAGTGTGCCACGGACAAACCGATAGTCGCTGCTAATCGTTATCGTTATCGATCGAATACCGCGAAACTCGTTAGCCATAATGTGCAACTAGGCAACGCTTCTGTAACTAGCTCCCGCCGCTCCCAATCGCCTGACACTGGTTGTGGTTCCGCTTCCAAAGGTTCCTCCTCTCTCTCCCTCTCTCACTCCTCTTCCCACTCCTCTTTCCAGTCCTCTTCTCCAGCACCTCGCACTTCCCATAGCACCCCATCAGCATCCACTGTGCAAACCGATAGCAACAATAACACTACTGATTCACCATCCAGCTCCTCCAATTCAACAGCTGGCAGCATTCTGAGCACTGCTCTCCTGCTCGGCTTGTCCGTGCTGACGGCCTGGCAAAAGTTCAGCTAAACTCCTTTCTATGTACTCCAAGAAGAATCCTTTCCAGATTTTATAGAATTGTCAAGGAGTTTCCATGATACAAAATTTTCTATAGCATACTTTTTGGTGTTTCCTTTTCTTTTCTTTTGTTTTTAAGTCTGAAAAGTATAAAATAATGCTTAAGAAATTCGAACTTTATCAAAAAAATATATTATATATTATTTTAAACATTTCTTTTTATTTAAAATCTTAGAGTTCGCATTTTCTAATCATTTCTTCTTGGTATCATCCAAGAACTATCCTAAAAGTATGCTATTAAATTTTATAGAACACTTGAAATAAAATCTGGAAAGTATCTTAATTTCTCGCAGTATATTTTCAACTCACTGGTGAAGGTTTAAAACACACATCTGTTCATCTCAATAGCACCACATCAATATAAATATATATATTTATCATAAATGTGTTTTGTTGTTGTAGCAACTTTCTCGCTCTCATTCTCTTTGTCTATTTGTGTCTCTCTCTGTGTGTGTCTCTCTCTTTTTGTATATCAAAATTTCTCTCTATCGCCGCCCTTCACACAGACGCCAACAATGAAAACACCAACAACAGCAACATTGACAACAAGAGCTACAGTAACAACAACAGCAATACAACAACAACAACATCTACATCAACAACAAAAAGTTGTCATATAGAACACGAGTCCAACTCCAAAACGAGAGCAACTCCAACAACGCCATCGTCGCCTTCGCCATCGTCGACTTCGCCATTTTTGGGCAATTTGCATAGAAATTTCGATGAGCTGTTTGCCCATTCGCCTTTCCGTTCGAAAATCGTTGAGGAGTTTGACAAATATTGGCGCAATTTTGAGCACACCACGTCCGACAGTTTCTGAATCTGAACCAAAATGCACGCCCAGAAACCTTTGTTAATGGAACCGCAAGAAATGCTTTCACATTAATCAAAACATCCCCAACCTTTGTTAGACCCCAAATATACTCGACCTTGCAGCATGCAGCCTACTTATAACTTAATGAACAAAACAAAATAATCCAAAACTATTTGTTTCAATAAAATGTTGAATAAATGACAAATGATTCTTGTGAAAATTAGTTAATTGTTTTTTTGAAATTAATGTTTATAGTGTTGTTGAATGTTTAATAAATGATAAATTGATTAACCAAAACTCAATTGTTATATTGTCTTTATTATTTTCATTTATGCATGATCCATAAATATACATATTTATCTATATTTATATATATTCTTATCTATGTGATCTAGTTTTAAGTTGTGTCACAGAGAGATTTCGTTTTGTGTTAGCGCTTGTAAATGATGCATTGCTTGATTGACTAATCCCAAATCTATAGTGTAACATATCTTAACTAATAATCATAATCATGAAACAGATATTCACAGTAGTTAAATTTGGGCTCCATTTTTAGATATCATATGCTCTCTTAGTTGAAGAGAAAGCTTAAAAGCGCATTAAAGCTTTCAGATGATGTAAGCTTCTGTTGATAGGAAAAAATGTTGACAGAATAGCTTTCTTATAATTTAAAATCTTTGAAATCACTTCAAGATTTTAAGGCTTACGTCTGTAGAAAGTAGACAAGAGCTTTTAAAGTAAAAGCTCTCACTAGAATCATTTAAACTTATATAAGTTTATTTATTTCCATCCATGTCATAGTTCAAAGCTTAAAGCTCTGTTAGTAGCTAAAATGTGCTTATAATAAGCTCTCATTTCTATCATTAACAATATTTATAAGCTAATTAATACTTAGAACTGTCAGATTAATCAAAAGCTTAAGTGCTATAGACATCGCGTGCTATTGAGCACATAAATAAAAAATGATTGCCATTTATTTATGAGTCATAATTAGGTTGATAACTGAAAGATTCTCATTAGCAAAGGCCATTATTCTAGAATACGTAAAATAAGCTTTAATTTATTTATTTTTGAATACAACTCTGCGCTCAAGTGTTCCACTAGAGAAGTCAATTTTGAATTATAAGCACTCGCTGTACAAGTGCCTCAATCCCAAATCCCCCTCAGCTGCGATGCGTCGGCTTATCTGGGGCAACGCAAGAAATTGCATTGATTGCGAGAGGGGGGGGGGGGGGGGGGTGGGGGATGGAGAGGGGGATAGGGGAATCGGAAGATAGGCAATTGCGATTAAGCGGAAATTTTAATTAATTCCATTCAATTGCATGACAGCAGCGAGCCGAACAAGCAATTCGTTTGTTTTGCACAATTGAGCACAGGGTTCTTAGACTAAGTGCAGCATGTGGCATGCCTCGCAACGAAAAGAAAAGAGAGGAGAAGAGAAGAGAGATAGAGACAGAGAGAGAGCAAGAGCGCACACTAAATGAATGCCAACATTTTGATAGCCATAGCAATTAAAAGCGAGAGGCCGAGACAGCAGCAACAGCAACAAGAGCAACAGCGGCAGCAGCAGCAAGCAGTGACGCCAGCAGCGACGCCAACGTCAACGTCAACGATGACTGTGAAATTGCGTATACGCCCGCAGAAACAGACGCGTTTCCTTCTATCACCGCAGCAGCTGCAGCGACAGCGACGCAGTTGGTCCGAAAGTGATCTGCTCAAGGAGATCGACAATGAGCTGCAGCTGGCCAAGGGCTTTCTCTTTGCCAACGGTCGGTGTAAGCCCTAGACCCCCAACAATATTCCCCTCTTTCTGCCTGTCTCCGTCTCCGTCTGTGTCTATGTCTGCCCTTCAACTGTCTGTTGTCTGTTCTCTGTTTGGAAATGAGCGCAGCTGCTTGCTAATTGGCCAAATTTGTATATGTATATATAATCGAATAACTTAAAAATGTATATATATCGTATTGTAGTTGCGCTCGTTTTCGTTTCGTTTTAATAATCGCATTCGTACTTATGCCATTTTTATTTTTAGCCAAATTAATTTTCACCTGCAGCCGCAAAGTATGCAACACTTTTAGCAGCGATTTGTTAAAATTCAAATTGTGTATACGACGTGAGCAACGCGCGAGCGACTTTTGGTCATTTGGTAAACTGTGAAAATGTATCTTTATCTTTTATCTTTCGCCTGTCGAACAAATTTATGGCCCACTTCAAAAATCTCTCACTCTCACTCATTTTTCTCTCGGTCGCTCTCACTGGCGCTCTTTGTGCTCAAGTGTGAAATAATTTTTGTTGGGTGTTTTTTTTTGTTTTTGTTTTTCCACTTGCCGCGCCACCTTCCTGTCTCTGTTTACGAAAGCATCAGCATTTTGTTTATACTAAAAGCTGAAGAAAAAAATCAAATTTGATGAGGGAACATTCAACGCATTTGTTGTTTTCGCCCGCTCACACAAATTGAGTTTTCTTTTAGCAGCAGCCGAAAATTTAAAGAAGAAAATCCAAGCAACTTGTACAACATTTTCGCCTGGCGTAGTCGTCGTCGTGTTTAAGTCGTGTGCGCAACGCGAAGGCGCGTGAAAAACAAAAAAAGAAAATTATATATACAAATTAAATATATATATAAATATATCATATTTAGCATCATCAGCAACAGAGGCAACGCCAGCGTCAGCGTCATCATTTTCTACATTTCCACTTTCATACCACTGAAAATCGAGATCGAGTTCAAAAAATGGGGCAGGGTTAGTCGACCGTGTTTTCTTTTCAATGGGTTATCCTATGTGTGTGTGTATTGTTGTGATTTCCCCCTAAATTTGTGCAGTGAAAAGTGAAGTGTTTTTATAATTAATTGTCATAATTTTAAAGAGATCATTCTGCAATAATTTTTGCAGAACACACACAAAACTCAACAATGTTTGCGCCTAAATTTAAAGCACGCGCGCCAACTGGCTCAGGTAAAGCACTTCATTTAGCCCAAAGATACTGTATCTCACGGATACAACATATCATTGTGGGCGGGCTGTGCAGTGCAGCTATAAAGTGTGGCACTTCCAGGCAAATCTGGCTAACATGACGTTTTCAATGGGCAGCAGTTTCTGTTCTATAAGCTTGACGAATTCTTTGATGATGTTTTATTGAAGGCCGCGTGCAAATTGAATTTGAATGATTCATTGACAAAAATTAGACTGAATGAATATACTTTCACCTTAACAATAAAAATCCTAAGAAAAAGGTTTTATAACTGAGTGAAATCCCTTTAAATTCATTGTGAATATATGTAATTAATTTCTCTAGAAAATTTGTAGCTAGTATCATTGACTTTTTTCTACAATTAATCATCTTTCCACTTACGTATATCACTTGTTTGATTTCTTTATTTATTTAAGCCAAAATTTCTAATCAACTTTCGTTTTGCTTTTAAGCACTTTTTCCATTTGTGAAAATTTATGGGCACTTATTTATAGATGATTCAGTTAGCTTTGAGTTTAGTTTTCCAGTTCTCATTATGATTGAAATGATGATGAGATGATGTTGATGATATTGTGTACAAATCATTCACTCGTTTGTAGAACTGAACTTGATTTTGTTGGCTCGCAAATGTTTATTTTAAATATTTCACATTAGTTCAAGTTAATTGTGCTGGTCGAAGGCAAACAAAAAAAAACAAAAATTCCTCACTGGAACTGGAGGTTTGCTGTTTTTCCATTTTTCACTTGATATTTTTTTCGGTTACTTTGTGCTAAATATATAAAATGACGTACAATACAAAAATGTTGTTGGCTGAGCAATATTTATTACAATTTATTTGTGTGCAACGGAATTGTTCTTGTTAGACGCGACGCCCACGTCTCGGACTGCCTTTTACAGTATCCATTAAAAATGGCAAATAAACATAAAGAAAATCCAGATGGGGAAATTTCAAATTCGAATTCGAAATGACGACGATCATATAATAGTACCAACCTGATGATGTCCATGAATTTGATTTGTTTGCTCAGTTTTATGCACACCTTATGGCAAATTCAATGTGAATTTTTTGTGTTGGCGTTACTAATCTATCAAAATGCGTATACGCCCCATTGGCCCAGTTGATCCGCGTCACGATGCCTCATCTTTCATCGTCAATCGCAGCCAGCATTAGTCCAATATCATAGAGTTAACTTTGGAAAATGCTTGCTTTTCATTTTCACAGTTCTTTTTTGGGCCATAAAGGCGCCTTTATTTATTTAAAGCATTAATTTGTGCGTTGTTATTTTTAAATCTTTCGCTGAGTTGTTGTTATTGTTTTTTTTTTTGCTTTTTTTTCCGTTTCTGAGGGGAGAATATAATTATATTTATTTTTTGCGGCGACTTTTAGTGACTGAACATAATTTATAGATATTATAAAATCTCTGCTGAGCTTGAACAGCAGCAAATTATTGATATATTTTTATAAATGATACCAAATTGCTGGGATTAAATGGAAGATTAGTTTGTTAGCTAAATAATCTATTAAAAATGGGAAACATAGAGCAAGTTTCTTTATGTAAAAAACTACAATGACCTTTGCAACCTGCCCAACCCTAGCTCAGGTTCTTTCTATGCTCAATATCAAACATCAAACTCGTGCCGCTTTCTAAAGGGCTTAATAGCCATTCCCCTTTCCCCGATAAACTCATCTGTCTACTCTGCATTCACTTCATAAATACTTTGTCCACTTAATAATGTCGTACCAAATAAATCAATTCGAGAATGCTTCTCAATTTGTTGTGCCAAAAACAACAACAACATCAGCAATGTGTGTGTTTGGGGCGCACCTATTGTAGGCTGGGTCACAACGCTCCGGCGACTGCCAGGTCGCGACTCTCCACTCCCTAAGGCGAACTGCCGACCCCATACCTCCAATTTATATCCAATCCCAATCGCCATCCCAATTCCAATCCCAATACCACAAATAAATGGGCGCACGCACAGGTTGCTGTCAGTTTAACGGACAGCGCGCTGTTTCTATGTATTGCAAGGCCATAGGGTAGCACTAAAAATATAGTTGTACTCTTTTTACCCTGTAAACGACTTGTGAGGCAGTGGGGTATTGTGGACTAGCTGAAAACTAGTTTGGTTAACAAATCAATTGAGTTTTGTTAATGAGAAATATGTCAAAATAGATTAATATATATCAATAATATAAAAAAATAAATAATAATAACGATTTTGTAAGATTCTTATGATTCTTGTAGATACCTTAATATCTAAAATTAATATAAATAAAATTTCTATATAATAACTTAACTAATAGTTCAATTCAGCCCGATTTAAGTATTTTAAATTTCAAGCCAACATCTGTTAGTTTAATTATATTAACAGGGGATTTTCCCAGTTACCAGTTAACTACAGTTTTCTGTTTATCAATACATCAGGATCTCCTTAAAGTTGCGCAGCAATTACAGGGTATTTCTGGGTCTTATTGCTTGCTGTAAACTGTTAATGTACTTGTAGCTTATATGCTATTTAAAATTGCAGGTAGAATTGTTGTTGTTGTATTTTTCTATGCACTTAAGGTCTTATGCGATATTTCCATTTGGCAAATCAATAAATTTCACATAAATCGAGAGCAGAGTCAAAGCAAAAGTCAATTTCCTAAGTAAATGCGCTTCTTCACGAACCAGCGCGGGCGCTCCTTGGAACACACCCAATAACAGCAGCAACAACAACAACAGCACCAGCAACAGCGTCAACAGCAACAACAACTAGTTAAACCCATTCCCCTGCCTTGTTTCATTGGCTAACAAAAATTTCCGTTTGATTTATTCTAAAGTGAGTGTAAAAACTGATATAAAAAGCAAACCGGAAGTGCCAAGCCAAACCAGAAAAAATAGAAAAACAAAGAAAAATAGAAAAAAGAACAAACCATTTCACAAAAGCATAACCAAAAGCACAATTGTCTCTTGTCTTTTGTATGTGTTTTGCGTTTAGACAATAAACGCAACTGAAATCATTTTGATTGACTCTTTTGGGGAGTACTCCACTTGCATACTCGCTGAATGAATAGTATTCACGAGTATATTTAGTCGCTTAAGCATCCGTTCCATTTCGCATTGCACGCATAATTGGCGTTCCACCAAAAAAAAACTCTGCCTTTGTCTGGGGACGGTCTCTGGCAGTCCAAAATAACAAATCCAAATAAAAACATAGCAAATAATCAGAGAATAAAAAATAAAACTAAATGTTGAACTGAAGTGAGCGCTTCATCGAGCACGGAGCACGGACAGAGCGCTCCCACATTTGATTGCACTCGTAATTGATCTTCTATTTAAAATCGCTGAACGCAAATAAAGCACGAGGAGGAAATTGTAGGAAAAAGAGAGGGGCACAAATATGTGTAGTTGGAGGAAGGGGTTTTGGAACTGCCTCTGACTGGGTGTGTTTAGCCATTTAGCAGTCGCTTGTGATTTGCGCCTTTTGTTTTTCTTCTTCGCATTTATTTGCTTTTTCCCCTATCCAGCGACGCTTTCCCAAAAATGTAATCATCGAGCTTGCTCTGCTCGACGTTGCCGGCACACGCAAAATTCAGTCGCTTCGAGCCGCGCGCGGAGTCAGCAACTCAGTGAGAACTCGCAACGGTTTTTTAAAATACCTACTCCCGATTCCTAGTACAAAATACAAAAATTAAAAGTGTGTGCCAATTTTTGAAACTTCCTCATCCTTTTATTGGGTAAATTTTATACGATATCGTTGGAAAGTGTGCAGCAAAATACGAGTGCCACGAGTGATTCATTGAATGAATTATAGGAAGGACTGTAATGTTGATTGACACTGGCAAGACTTTGATTCGATTGTATAATTCGATTAAGTGCTGATTGAATTAAGACGTCAGAGCAGCCACCCACAACAATAATAACAACAAATATAAAAACAACAACTAGCCAAAAAATACTATATACACCTATATATAAACCTATATGTTTGATCTGAGCCAAAAGCGAAATACGTGTCAATGTCTAGCGACTATGCGCCTAGAGGGCAGGCAATATCTCGATATCTATCTATCTATCTATCTACAAGTATCTCTAGCTGTATCTATGAGTGTGTGTGTGTGTGTGTGTGTGATATTACAGGTGGCCTATAAATCTGTAGAGTCAAAAATTTTGACTGGGCTGCAGACAGCGAGGGTCGTTTAAAATCTAATCCAGTTTTATCAAAAGAAAGCAAATATTATTTTTTTTTTAATTTTTTAATGAAAATTTTGTTTAATTATCAAAAGTGTGTTTAAAATTAATTTGGCGAGATCTGTCAAAAATTATACAAAATAATTAATAAAGATTTCAGCCTAAGAGGAATTCTTGTTAGTATTTCTTTGGTAAAATTTTAAAACTTTAAAGTTATTTCACATTTTCGATGCTTTTTATAAGATAATTAATAATTTATAAAAATGCATAACTTTAAACTTTAAAATTTCTTATAAACAATTCAGTTGTTGCTTTACTATTATAATTATATAGTATTAAAAATATAATTATAAAAAAATCTTAAGTAAATATTTACTAAATCAAACCTTAATATAGAATCAGGAATCTAATTTATAGAATTTTAGATATATAGTATAAGCTTAAAAGCTATTCATTTTTAAATTATTTAGCACTTTGCCAGGCTTTACTGTACTTAAAAATTGAAACACCTCGTGAGTGTATTTTTTGTTGTACCCTTTGGTCGCTGCGGATTCAAATATAATTTTATATCAGACTCTGTCGTGTATTTATTTATTTTTGTATGCTGTGAAAGTCTTTTTTGTAAATTCTAAACATGCGCCAAATGCTCTGACTCATCCAACAACATTTATATACACATGTACCTATGTGTGTGTGTATGTTTGTGTTGAATGTATTTGTACGCGATAGTTTTTCGGGTTTTTGTGGCCAAATTTTGAATGGCTGCCAAATGCGGCTTCCTTGGTCGTATTAATTATTGCTGTTCAACGTCGCGATGTTTGTTTGTTAATTTGTCTTCTCTCCGTTTGTTGACTGCAACATTTATTTCGGCTAGAAATTGAAACAAAAAATAAAAAAGGAAAGGAAACAGAAACAGACGAGCATAAATTTGTTGACAAGTGTAAATGTCGCAGAGCGTCAGTAAAAAACTCAAAGAATGAAATGAAACCTCAACTCGAAATTGAACTTGCGCCCCTGAAAATGTCATGTGTTGCCATCAGCCACCTGCCATTTTGTCACCTTGCCCCACCATTAGTGTCAGTGTTGCCACCCACACAGCAATCCATTCAAGCAACAATCATTCCCACTCTCGACAGGCGTTTGGACACCCAAAAGTCAGACACCGCACGGCTCCAGCAACGATCTGGACAACTGTTGCTCATCGGCGGCACCGACACCACCGCCACCACCCACACAGCCTGTGTGGACACCACAGCCATCGCCGGCCTTGAGCGGACGCAAGGAGTTCCGTCCCGTGCGCTTTGAATCGCCCACCTTGCCACGACGCTACACGGCCCTGCAACAACAACAACATCAGCAGGAACAGCAACAACAACATCCGCATCCACAGACGACGTCAATACCACCGTGGTCCTACACAAACGGCAGCTGTCCCCCTGTGCCAAGTGCACCACGCAGCACCACCACAAATCTGAGCTCCAACAACTCGGACTACGCCGAAACCGACTGTTCCACCCACTTTGGCCCAGTGGCGCCCTCTGCCAGCGTTTCCGATAAGATTAAAAGTACTGCCCCTCCCTGCAAATAAACACAGATCTCTGTTGAACTGAAGGATAACTGAAGGATAAGCATAGAGCAAAGGGTTTTCTTAATATTCTCATTAAATGTTTCTTTATCCGTCACATATTTATGATTGGAAAATCAATACATTTTCAAAGCAAGGATTTCTTTTAGGCAGTTTTACAACAGATTTGATGTTATTAAGACAGTAATCTGTAAACTAAATTTCAAATCAATTGTCCAAGTAGAGCTTGATTTAAATTACATACCAAATTTCAGCTCAATCGTTCGACTAATTTCTGAAGTTTCAATTCGAACTATCCTTATCTAATTTATACTTATACTTCAAATAACTTCTCTAATGCTACAAAAATCCATTCAATTTATTTAAAAAATATCTCAATATCTTTTCCAAAATGGTTTATTAATTACTTGCTCTTTGTTTATCAGACATTGTAAAATCCATTAGTTTAACAAGTTGTTTATTTGAGTTGAGGATGAAATCGCAAAGATATTAGAGTTTTCCGTGCCAAGTTTTACTCGTATTTTGCTGCTTAAATCTCACTTAGTTGTCTCTTGCAACATTTGCCAATCACTCGCTAATGATACTCATTTCTCTTCCCCCCGCGATTCGCTTGCCAATCCTCTTAACGCTGAAAGCTTTTGAACGCTCGGCTTCCTCAACGGAGCTGAACAGGCCGTTTGTGCGCCGTCAACTGTCTGACTGTAGCCGTCCAGTTTATAGGCCCAATGAAGTCAGTAAGTATTAACTACAGGGTATGACAAGTGTTTACTTAAAATGACCAAAAGATCGCGTCGTTATACACAAGATAAAAACAACCACAACTAAGTACACAGAGAAGGGCAACAATTGTCAATGTAATTGTGTTTAACTGTTGCACAAAACTGTTGCTGTTTTGCCCTGTTTTTTCCAATACACCTTCCCCTGACACCCAACCCAAGCCCAACTGACACCCACACACAAAGTACTAAATGCAATCTACGGTTTACAGTCTACAAAGTCAAGCACGAGTATATGAGCGAACCGGAAACGGAAAGCGATCGTCCGCGCAAAATGGCACAGTTAGGTCGACGGCAATACGAAGGCATCGGTCCGGTGACCAACGATGGAATGCCCATAATACTCAGATCGGTAAAGCTTCGGTTTCCCCTTTTGTTCCTCTTAGCTTCTTTTATACTATCTCTATCTATTTCCCATTGATTGCTACGATCACTGCAGGAAGTCCAGGAGCCGCATCAGCATGAGTGGTACAAGCGACTCTATCAGACCATACATAAGCAGAAGAATGGCGGTAATTGTTGTTGCCATTTGATAAACCCAAACTGAAGCATTGCCAAATATAAAATAATTCCCTATCTATACCAATTCCCAATTCCCATATCTCCCTTGAAGTTCTCTTTTGTAATGCTTCAGTTCTTTGCCTGCTGAAATAGTTCTAATCATTTCTCCAAAAATACTCTCTTTCTTTCTCTAATTGTCTTCTGAAAACTTTGAAATCCATACCACAATCACCCCAAATCCATAAACGCTTTTCTCAAAAATGTTCTGTAAAACGCAAACACCACAGACGATTTCGTGATACGCTACAAGTGTCCCAGAGGTGATTCTATGATTCTTCTAAAACTATATACATATTTTGTAAGCGTATTTGTAATATACTCTAAATTCTGCCTAAGCTTGCCCTGAAAAGTAGTCTGTATCTACCCTATCATATATTTTTTGGTTTTTTATTCGCTTTTCTTTTTTGCTTGTACATAGACAGCGTATCTGCTTTGAGCTACCAGACAAAAATGTCGAGCGACCTTTAATTGGTAGTCGTAATTTCAAAAATTGAGCTTTTTATTTTATTTTATTTGAAATGCATGCAAATTATTATTTTTATATTTCCGTGCTTATCGATATAGAAATATTGGATTGCTTTTACTAAATTTCCACACTAATCGAAACTAATCTAAGGTCTAACTCATGCTCTAAGCTTTGAAACAACGCCCTAACATCATGTCTGCTGAACATAACACACCAAGCAACCACAACAACAACCACAGTGATAATAACAACCACAAGAACAACAACAGCATCAGTAGTAATTTCTAATCTTAACAAATTAAATGTATTTACCATCGTCTAATCAAGTTCTCTTTCCAAAATATAGCTCGTCCATCGTATAAGAGCAATGGTTATGTGTCTGAACCCGAACCCAACTACGATTCCGATTACTCAACTCTAAAGTATCGTACACCGAATCCACTACGCGTTCAGTCGGTTTCCTCGGCTGTCAATGTGCGAAATTTAAGCCAGGACGATAAGTAAGTAATACCCTGAAGAAATCCCGATTAGACCTGTGATAAACCTTCTTTATATCTATAGATTGTATGGTACTATGCCCAATCCCATAAAATCGGCACAGAATTCATACAAAAACCAACCTGGTCGCATTGAGAACTATACAACTGGTCACTCGTCTGTTTCGGAGAAGGAAAAGAAGGAGGCAAGTGCCACAGCACCGAGCTAAAGACATGCGTACACTATTCACGGCGCATCCCTACCAATAACTAACCAATGATAACTCAACAACGCTAAACACTTCCAATTTCATTCATAGTCTCGATACGACATCGATAGCTCGAATTATTTCATTTCCGAAACATTTCACTCAAGCACAATCATTATAATATCTCATCTAAGACCTGATCATAGCACTCATCTCACATCCAAAGTAATCATACAAACGCATAGCAATTATTCTAACTCACAGCTCAATTATCTTATTCACAATTCTAGTGGTGGGACGAAGTGATGGACATCTTTAACGGGGTATGAACTCTAATCTATATATTCCTCTTCTATAGATAACTAATTTTATTTTAGTTATAGATTTTTTTAGAATAAGTGTCCGCTCTCAGATTACTTTTGAGTTCTTTAAATCGTTTTCCGTATATAGAATATTCCCCGTAATCCTCTTACCCAGTAATTAAAAGTATATTTTTTATATTTTTCTCTCTGCCTTTTATTGTATTTCCCCTATTTTGTTATGCTTAACGTAAAGTGGCTCAGGGAACATACACGCATACCGCGTATTATCATAGAATTCGTCGATGATTTTGGTAATTACTCAGTAAGTTTTAGTTATAGTTGTAGTTTAGTTTAGGCATCATTGCGTCCACAAATGAAGAAGGCACCCGAATTACTAATCTTTGCAAGAAAGTAAATCAAATTCCTACGTCGTTTCACTTGGAAAACCCTTTTTTAACTGCATTTTAATAAAAATTATTTCCTTTATTTGAATAGAATTTGGAGCAATCGAAATTATCGCCGCTCTACACAGAAGGCAACTTGTCAAGGTAAAAGAGCTGCCCTAAAAATCTTTAAATGTGTCTTTACTAATATCGTATCATTCTATACAGAGCTCTGGCCAAAGAATCTGGTTACACCAGCGATTCCAATCTAGTCTTCCGCAAAAAAGAGCTACCAGTGAGCAGCCCCCTGAGTCCGGTAGAGCAGAGACAAGCTTACAAGAGTCTGCAGGCGGGTGGAGAACCTCCATTGCTGGGCTTCCGTAAGCCAGCACCCGAGAAACCCAAAGGTAAGACCCCAACGGAAATCTTTAAATTGCAGTTAATATAATATCTAAAAACTAGAGCTAAGTAGCAGTTCTTACTAATTTTTCAAAGGTGTTGGTTCTCTCTTTCTTGCCGGAGTTCTATAACTTTTAACCTTAACTTGATTCTATTCTATTCCTAACTATTTGGTATACTATTCAACACACCCACTGCTATCACTAGAAGTTGTTATCAGCAAAACCAGAGTTACAGCACCGCAGCACTTACCGGGCACCCTCTAAATGTCGCTGCCGTATCGATCCTAATATGACATCTTTCCCCTTCCCAACATAAGAAATTGTGGAAGAATTCGAATTTATACAGATAACGCCGACGCTTACCAAAATACGCGTAAGCACGAAACCGCTTGAAGAAGCTGAGGAAGAATCACAGCAAGTGGCAGTAACAGTACCTCCGCCGCCACCGCCACCGCCACCACCACCGCCTCAATCAGCTACTACTTTAGCAAGCAATAAGATGTTTTCGCATTTTTCCAAGAATCTACCCTCCTTTATACCGCTGAGCAAGAAGCAGCAGCAGCAACAGCAGCTGCAGCAACAGGAGGCGCCTCCTTTGCCACCCAATCGACGATCCTCGTGCACCAAGAGCACTGTGCGTGTGGAGAAAATAACGAGCAGCTGTTCCAAGTCGCGACACGATCAATGCTTTCAACCACCCGGAGGAAGTAATACCCTAACCCTGCGCAAGGTCTCTAGCTCGCGTCGGGAGCCCATTTGTCGGTCGAAGTCGACGGGCGCGGTTTCCACGTTGTTGGCCACGCTGACGGCCACGAAGGAGACGCGCAGCAAGGATGGTTGCCTGCTGCGTGTGCAGCAGCACCAGCAGCAGCATCAGCACCACGCCAGGCTGCGCTCCGTGAGTCCGAGTCGTCGTCCTGCGCGTCTGCTCGCGTTGCGTCACTCGAGCCGAAGTCCCGTGGCCTTTGGCCGGAGCATCTCGAAGGAGCGCAGCTTTGCCGAGGAGAAGAAGCGTCTGGAGAACACGTTGCCAGCGGGTCGCACCAACTTTGAGGCTAGCACGAATATTTTGCGGGATCCCTCGCTGAAGTCGCCGCAGGAGGTGCGTGAGGCGGTGCGTTCCTATGCCACATGCAAGGCGCAACATACGCGCAGCAAGTCCCTGCCGCGCTTGCGTCACAGCACCGTTAGCACTACCACGCGCCACACCATGTGCTTTCCCCAGGTGAGGCCGCAGAACCTACTCGACTGCAGTCGCGCCTTCAAGAAGGTCCTGCCCAAGTGTGGCAAGGCGCAAGTCGTCAAGGCGATTGCCACCGTGCACCGCAGCGCCTCCAACGACAGCTTGCCACGCAGCAACTCCACCTACTCCATTGACTCGATGGTGCGACAGGAGTACGTTCCCATTGCACCACCCAAGACCTATGTGGGCAAATCGAAGCCGACCAAGTCCCTGCCGCCGTTGCAGACCAGTCGCAGTGAGGGTCACGTGCCACGCAAACGTGCCAGCACCACCGTAAAACCAGCCAAAACCACCACGCCGAAGTCAAAGCAACCACCAGCCCTAGCTCGGCAATCCTACAGTGAAACGGTGCGGGAGAAAACCAACTTCTGGAATGATTACAATGCCAAGCAGACAAACCACATTCAAGTCCAAAATCAGACACCGCACTCCCTGCCACAGGCGGCGAACTGTGGTACCACCGAGTACAGGTACAGCTCGCTGCATGAGCCACCCTACGGCGAGGATATCTATGATTATACCGGACAAGGACAAGGCCAAGGACCTCCCAGTTGCATTGAGGATCTCGTGTGGAAGTACGAGAACAAGGGACAGCATTATATTAGACCCGCGGCTGTCACGGACATTGCGCGTCCACAATCGCCGCAGGGCGAGGTGGCTTTGGTGGGTCAGCGACGCTTCTCACCCACCCGGGAGGTGCGCGTGCCACAGGCGCCGCAGCGGGAGGTTCGTTCCCCCTCACGTCGGCGCATCGACAGCCTGCGGTCGAGTCAGCGTCAGGACAAGGACAAGGATCAACAGGTGGTGGCGAGGGCAAGCAGTCTCAGCAGCGCCGACGATCGCAGTAAGCGCCAGACGAGTGGTGCATCATCTAATGGCCTGTATCAGTGTGGTGAGTTGGCGCACAGTGCCACCTCCTTGACGTATCTGGAGCGGCACAGTCCCAGTTGCCGGTATCGCAACAATTGCGAACGCTTCACGGACTTGAATCGCTTCTACAGCACCTTGGAGCGGGTGGGGCAACTGGAGCGTGCCACCTCCGCGAGCAACTTCCACCCACTGCGCAAGGATGCGGAACTTCTGAGCTTTGACGAGTGGCGCAAGGTGCGTCTCCATGAGAGAGCAGAGAAGGAGCTGCAGTATCTGGTGGGCAAATTGCAGGATGATCAGCGGGATCGCGATCTACACTTTCGTTCCAAGGACGTGAACGAGATCAAGTGGCGTCACGATGCGGATCAGGCTCTGCATGCCAAGCAGAAGTCTGTCGAGGATCTGCGGGAGAACTTCGAGCAGCTGCAGCTGCTGAAGCAACAGCGGGCAGAGGCGCAGCTACCTTCTGTTCAGCGTCAATGGCGACGCAATACAGTTGCTGACTTGGCCATTAGCCTGGAGGGAAGGGATCCCCTGCCCAGGGAGCAAAAAGAGACGCAGGATCCACAGCAGCCAGAGCGTCATCTGAGCAATGATTTGGTTAGCACCTTGTCCAAGGATCAAATCAAGAAGATCACCCAACAGTTGAATGAGATCTATGCGGGAAATCGCAAACACGCCTTAGAGGAACACTATGTGGTCACCGTGGAGAAGGGTTCGAAGCCCAGCAGCCATGCAAACACCCTCAAAGTACGCTGCAATTCCAGCATTACCAAGGAACAGCTGCTGGGTCCAGTTCTCCGCAAGCGGGAGGAGCAGCAACCCCAGACATTGCCACGTGCCACACGCAGTCAATCTCCTGTCGTCGTGGCCAGGGAGACACGCGGTGCCATCGCAGCCAAGAACGCCGAACTGACGCTGATGAAACCACCAGATGTGCCGCCACGTCCCAAGCCCAAAAGTGAATCAAAGCCAGTCAAGGCAGAGCCAGAGCCCAAGGAGGAATCCAAGGAGAATCCCATAAACCAGAAGATACAATACTTTGAGGATCGCCAGTTCGAGGAGCCGCCGAAGACCGTCTATCATGCCAGGGAGGATAGCTCGCCGGATGAGGCGGAGGTGATGCGCCTCATCGAGCAGAATATGCAGGCGCGTCAGCAGGCGAGGCACAACCATGTCCATGTCCACACGGAGCTCAGCAACTCCCTGACCGATCTGAGCGGTGTCTTTGGCGAACGTCCCGCGGCCAGGGTAAATTTTCACTTGCACAGCCCGCCCGATCGTCCACCCGAAGCACCAGAAGGAGACGAACAGCAGCGGGAACGGGAACGGGAGCGGGATCAAGAGGATCACGAGCTGCTCAGCTACGAGCATGGTTCTCCCGATGGCAGTCTTGAGCTCTACGATGCCTACTACCGCTCGAGGAGTCTCTCGCCGCATTCGCAGGTCTCCGCCTGCTCCAGCTCCTACTTGCAGAGGGTCTACACCGGGGAGGTGCAGAAGATCAAGCAGAAATTCGAGAGCATTCAGCGGGAGCAATCCAATGAACGGCGGGATTTTTTTGGGCTTAGTTCGCTGCGGAAGGCGCGCAGCGATCCTGAATTCAATGCAGGATCAAAAGACGCCTTGGCCAATGCTACGGAGGCATTGCCGGAGACCACACAAGATGTCACGCACTTGACCCACAAATTTGAGCTGCGTGGTGCAACCCCATCGCCGGAACGCGGCAGGAGAAGGCAGCGCGGTTTGCTGATGCCCCACATCGATATCATCAGCAAGACGGCGGCGCTTAAGCGGGAGTTGTTGCCCCGAGGAAGTCCGACGCGCAGCCACAGCAGCAACAGCTGCACCACCACCGGGCAGGTGCAGAGTCTACGCAGTCGCTACGAGTCACCAGAGCCACCAGCACCACCAGGCGAGTCACAAACTTTGACCCAACGTTACTTGTCCACCTCTTTGGCGGATCTGCGTGATGTTCACGACATTTCTCCGCACTTGAGCGGAGATTGGGTGGCTCACAAGCATCCGGAACGCACGCCGGCTTTGCCAAAGAAACCACTACGAAGTGGTGGCGGTGGTGCAGTGGTGCGTGCCAGTTCCACATCGCCCATCAGGCCAACCAAGTCGCAGAGCAACTTTGGTGACATCTTTGCCAATCAAAAGTTTGATCCACAGATGCATCGTCCCAAGGCCCGTTATGTGCCCGATGGTGCAGATGCAACCACCGCCGCAACAAACACATCGAGGCGTGCTGCTGGTGGTGCCAATACTCTGGAGCGTCTCAAACGCAGCATGGCGGTTACCTTCAAAGGTGACACAGGTAACAGCTTCTCAGTGTTGAAGTGGTGGGTGTGTTTTTAGGGTTACCATGCTTCAGTTGCTCTCTGCTCCTAATCTGGTTTTAAACGGGTTTCCCTTCCCTCAATTGGTTTATTTATTCTCCCAAAATTATCCCTATTGTATTGTTATTGTTGGCGCAGATTTTGACTCGAGTGCCGCACCACCAATCCCACCACAGCCGCCACTCAAGGGCCTGTCGTCCACCGCCAACCACTCGGCCTATGAGGCCTACTCCGCGCACCACACCAACGGTGATCAAGTTGACTCAGGTACAGGTACAGGTGAGTGAGGCGATCGCTCCCTCGATCCGAGCTAAGTGATCTCCCAATTTGAGCTTTGCTGAACTAAATTCGCTGCTTTGAGATGTACTAAAAATTTATGTGCTAAAAACTAAACTCTTAAGAATTTATTTGATTTTCAAATAAGATGAACTAAATATTGTAAGCAGTGAAATTTGGCTCTATTGTTCTTAAATTATATGTACTAAAATATCAGGTTTTTGAATATTTACTTTCATTCCATGTGAATCTTTTTGAAAGTGTACTAAAACTTTGTGAGGCCTACAAACTTCTTTAGATGATCTTAATTTGCAGAAAGTTCAATTCAACCGTAAACTACATTAATTTATCTAAAAAATCATTTCAACCAGTGAATTTATTACCACCCCCTTTTATTGCTTTATCGAAAACTACGCCTCTGCGTGTGCTGGCACATTCAGTGACCTTTGTGAAATCCCATTTGCTTTTTACTACCGCAACAAAATTTCCGCAAATGCAGCAATTTCATTTTGAAGGTGCGGCCGGCATTAGTTGACCAAATTAATCGATAGTACCAATAACAGAGAGGCAGACAGGTGGGCAGTGACAGTGTTGACCCGCTTAGTACGACCACGCGACACCTGTCCAAGGCACGAGCCGAGTCCCGAGCGAGTCTCCATGGTGGAAAGCCACCCCCAAAGCCGGCAACACTTGCCACGCACAGAGAGAGAGCAGGGAGAGACGTTGCCATGGCCAAAATGTGGCAACAAAACAATTGGCCAGAGCCAGAGCGAGGTAAACCGTTAGTCTACAATTCAGTTAGTTTCACTATTCCGTGCCAAAAACGTCAGTATCGTCGTTCCACAGTCGGCCAACGTTTCCTAATTAAATGTGGCAAAAATAGAACGCGTTCCCCTCGCTTACATAATGCCACTTTGAGTGTGTGGCAAGTGCAAAAAAAGCCGAAAAAAGAAAAAAGAATTAGCATAAAAATAATTCAAAGTATGATACATCAAACACTCGCGCCGCGACGCAGCAACACCTACGCAGGCCAGCAACTCCATGGCAACCACAACAGCAACAACAACAACAGCAACATCAACCGGAACAACAGCAGCATCAGCAACAGACGCATTCCCGCAGCAACTGTTGCTGGCGGCAATCGCGTGCATTGGCGACAGACGCAGCAGCAGCAGAAGTTCCATGGCAGCTGCAATGATTTAGAGCTGACAGATGACAACAACACGCACTTGCAACGCCAGCAGCAACGGCAACAGCAGCAGCGTTGGTGGCGCCACAACAACAATGCCAACAATTGGCCGCAGCGACCGTTGAGCAGCGGCGCTGACAGCAGCCACTACAACAACAACAGTGAGAAGATAACACCTGCCACACTTCATCGCAGTGTCTGCGACTTGCCCAACTGTGGCAAGTTGCTCTGGATACGACGCAGCTTTGATTACGAGACAAGTGCCCCGATGTTGCCACCACCGCCAACCGTTGCAACTGCAACTTCAATTCCAACTGCGGCCAGAGATGTGAGCTATCACATTGTCGGCTTGCCACACACGCCGCTGCCGTTGCCGGGGCAGCGTCAGGCGTGTTTGGCCAATCGGCATGCCATTGGCGGCTCCATGCCACTGCTCAGGTGGCAACAGCAACAGTTGCAACAACAACAGCAGCAGCAGCAGCAGCAACAACTACAAGGCAGCAGTTAGTATTCGAAGCAAGAAGAAAGCAAGCAAAAGGCGCAGGCCAGCCCACTTGCCACGCCCCCATACTTTCTCATTCCACTAAACGACCTTCCTCTTGGGCGCTTTCTCACGCTTATTCTCTGTGCAAAAATGAACAAAACTTGTTATCAAGCGATAACGCCAGACAGAGAGAGAGAGAGAGAGAGCGCCAAACAAAGAGAGCTCACGAGATACTACGAGTTAGATAGAGCCTAGTAAGGAGAGCGAGATAGCTTTTTGCCATGCCAATCACGTTTCGAGCAAGCTTTTGATAAAAAGCTTCGTGGTGTAACGATCTTATGACTGATCTTATAATTGGTACAGTGGTGCAAGTACTTACATTACTGACTACAAATTTAAATATAAGCATAAGAGATGGAAATATATATTTCTAGGAAAAATAGTGAGATACTATTATAAAACTAGTGGACGGTGCTACAGTCGAGCATACTCGACTGTCGGAGACCCCGTACTTACTATGGAAAAAAAGTTTTTCATACTAAGACTTGATTTTTGACTAATCGTTCTTATGGCAGCTATATGATATAGTGGTCCGATTCCAACCAAATTTGGTCAGGGTGTATGGGACCATTATACATGCATATTCTGTCAGTTTGGTTGAAATATCTCAAACAGCAAAAAAGTTTTCCATACTAAGACTTGATTTTCAACTGATTGTTCCTATGGGAGCTATATGATATAGTGGTCCGATCCAAAATCTAAAACAAACTCGAACTGCTTGCAATATAGACGAACCTACATACCAAGTCTGGAGTCTCTAGCTCTTATAGTCTCTGAGATCTAGGCGCTCTTACAGACGGACAGACAGACATGCCTATATCAACTCGGCTGTTGATGCTGATCAAGAATATATATACTTTATGGGGTCTGCCACGCCTCCTTCTGCCTGTTACGCACATTTTTTTTTGTGACAAAGTTAATAGACCCCTATACTTTTTTAAAGTACGGGGTCTAAAAATTAAAACAGTATAGGTTAATCAATTTCGGCATTTTCTTAGATATAGCGTTAAACTTGACCAAAAAAGTTACTTCACAAAATTTTTGTTCATTCTTTTTCCATCGCTACTTTCTTTCGCTTACCTTTACTTTTTAAAAGACCTATTTGCAACATTGCGTTTTTTAAAATAAATTTTAAAATAAATAAAATGGTATATTTTGAGAAATTGTGCCTAGTTCTATCTCTTTTTTCTCAGTATATCTTTTTCTACTTCGGTCTTCCAATCGAATCTGTCCCTATCTTTCAATAATTTTATATTTCTCACTTTCCCTTTCCATCTCTCTGCCTAATCTAAAATCTTAAAATGAGTCAAACAATTTTTCAAAGCCTTAATTATCCTCTAAAAAGATACACCACAAAAAGAAAACTACAAACCATTTTTAACAGTTTTTATTACATTTAAATTAATTAATATGAATGTTAATTCTTATCAAAGGCGTAGACGTCTCTGCTGCTTGTGCTATTTGACCCACTGTAAGCCGTGAGTAATTCAGACAACAACAATAAAACTTGACAAGTGGAGAGAGAAGAAGAAGCAACTGGAATTGTCGGAATACTAAACGTGAGGTTCGAGGGCGCCCAAATGAAACGGCATTCGTAGTATTTACGACGATAACTAAACGATTTACTCAACCGAAGACTTTTGGCGCTCAATCTGCAAGTTGCTCAGTCTCTCAATTGCTCAGTCTTTCAGTTTCATTCAGTTTCAATTTCAATTTCAGTTTCAGTTTCAGTTGAGCGCCACGCGTGCTGCAGTCAAGTTGGGTACGTGCCGCATCGCGAGAGGAAGATAGAAAAGCATCAAAGTGATCGTAAAATCGTAGAATCGGATTCGGTTTCAGGTTCGAGACTGGTCGTTGGGTTTATCAGCTGGTCGAGTGTAGCCTTCCCAGCTACTTAACTATTGGCTTGTTGTTCTGATTTTGATTGATTGAAAGTGTGACTAAGCGAAGGGGAGAAGGCGAAGAAGAAGGAGAAAAGCGGATAACAAAGCAAAAACTAAAATAATATCCAATTGTCTGGCTCTTTAGCATATTAACAATTAACAGGAAAAGCCGCAGAAAAGCCGGCACGACTGGTTGTTGTATGCATGTGTAGTGTAGTGCTGTCTATGTGTGTGTAGTGTAGTGTAGTGTATGTGCAGTGAAAGATGAAAATCGGCAACACTTTCAAAACGCTGCAATTTGCGGCGCCACAAAAACACAAATCAGTGAAAGTGAAAAATCTCCTCAAGTGACAATTAAACTTTTTGTTGTACAACAATTTGTTGTTGTACTTGGTGCTGTTGTTGTTTTGTGACGCTTTATGCTTCATAGTTTATGGCCTTTTTTCGGCATTTTGTCACTGTGTAAACACAAATATTTGTGCAGTTGCTCAAGTTTTTTGTGTCCCCCAAATAAGTTACCATGAAATTGTCTCTTCGAAAATTGTACAAAAAGAAATTTCCAATTTATTTGTTTGGTGATATATGGGTGCAAAGGGGGAGATGAGGAGAGGGGGAGGAAGGGAGTCTAAGGCGCTTTGATGTAATGTCAGCTGCGCAATTATTTTAAATGCGTGCATTCTTAATTGATTTGTAACGCATTTATAGTATTCATATTCATTCATATCAGCTGAGTTCTATTCGCCTATAATTCACTCTCAAGTTCGTGAATAACTCGCCAAGTTTATGTAAATTTGTTTAAATATCTTGCTACTCTGCCAAACAAGGTCGTGACAGATAGTTAATTTAACTTAAAGTTTGTTAACTTTTTGTTTAGACATCTTGTTAGCCTCATAAATCAACACAGCGAGATGAGTTGTTGGAGGTTTATTTTGTTGTGGATTACAGTTACTTATGGCAGCTGATTAACCGAGCTTTTTGGCACTCTAGGATATCAAAAAGGGGTGTTGCTAAAAGAAAGATACCCTGTAATTGGCTAGGAATTACATAAACAAGTTGGGAATTATATTAGGATATTACAAAGGGGTGTTGCTATACGTAAGATACCCTGTAATTGACTAGGAATTGCATAAACAAGTCAGCTCGATCCTTGAATATCATAATACGTATTTAATTGTCAACAGTGTTTCGTCTTCAAGAGACTCGCAAATGCTGTAAATACTCTGTAATTGGTTTATAATATTTTTAAGTATTAGCTGGAGTTTATTAAAGACAGACTGGTAGATTAAATTAATAGGATTTATAAAAACAGCTTTTTCATCACTTTAAGCTGTTATTGCTGTAAAATGAAGATGCACTATAATTTTTCTACACATCAATTTATAGTATACTTGATCTATCCGTACATTTTCCACAATTTCTCAGCATTCGAATTGACTCATCTAACTTGTCTAGTACTTGTATTCAAATTACACTTTTGATTGCCCGGGTTACAGATAAAAAACCACTAAAAGCAATAAGTCAATTAGCACTTGCTGTCAGTTTGGTCACCCACTCAAACCACTCAAGCCACTCCCCACCAGTGTTGCACCACTTTGTCTCAATTTGGCTATCAGTGGAAACCTAACGAGCATTATCTTCAATTGCGGCTCATTTTCGATACAATGGAGAAATGTTAATTCAATTTTCAAATTGTAAACGCGCTACTCTCACACATTACTCTTCCATCTCTATCGCCATCTCTGTCTTCCCCAGTTGGACTTGGGTTGTTGGGTAATCTCTGATCTATCTGGTTAGCGAGGCGTGCGATCAACAGCATTCAACACACAGACTTAGATGGAGACAGTGTCAGCTAACGTTGTTTATTTGCAAGCCAATTGGCATGCACAACTCGAGCCATAACTATAACAGCTACGGCTACAGTTAGAGATACAGATACGCAGACAGTTGCAGATACAGATACAGCTACAGCTACAGTTAGTGATAGAGATAGAGATAAGAAGAGCGAAGCTCCTACGGTTTCATAACAACGGCGACTATTTTATTTTGCGGTTAGCTCGTCTTACACTTGCTGTTGCTATTTTTAGTGTCAACAGTAAATATACCTCGTAATTAACAGAGTCTGCTTTAAGAGTATAAACATTTCTTATCATTTTGAACATTATTAGAACATTATTTATTAAAATGCTATTTACATCGTTAAAAAAAAAACTTTTTCTCTTAGTTTTCTTCACTCTTGTCTGCAGGGTATTTTCTTAGTCGAGCAGGGAGAACCAACACACCCACAAAAATCTATTGATAACGCAACTGAATTTTGGCTATTGCTTTTGGCCTTTGCTTTGATCAAATCGAACTAAATGCATATATGTATTCTCTATATAATCTAATTATTATTCCGACACAGACGTGAATATACACTTCAAGACACCGTTGAGGCATGAGTATAAACAGAACCTATCCGAAGAGGAATTAGCCACACGACAAGCGGAGCATATGCAGAAATTGTATCACGAGGAGCGCAGACGGAAGTATCTACAGGAGCTGCAGGACATGAATTCGCGACGACACACCGACAACTTTACACCCTCACAGAAGTCGCCGATTGCTTTAAATCGCTACGATGATTTCCCCACAGACGTGACACTCAAATCGCTGGTGGGACCCAAAACAGTCGCCAGGGCGCTCTTCAATTTCCAGGGACAGACTTCCAAGTAAGCTGCAAAATTAATTATCCGTCAGTCATTTTGAACGCTCTACATTTTCCAGGGAGCTTTCGTTCCGCAAGGGCGACACCATCTATATAAGGCGTCAGATCGATCCCAACTGGTATGAGGGCGAACACAATGCGATGATTGGTTTGCTGCCCGCCAGCTACGTCGAGGTGGGTTCAAGTTTTCCCAGCCTGGATTTCTATTACGAGTATATCTTCATCTGCTAAATTGATGATCTCTCCCTTCCTGCACAGATTGTGAGCCGCGATGGCGCTCGTACCCCCGCCAGACGTCCCTCGGAGGGTCAGGCACGTGCCAAGTACAACTTCCAGGCTCAGTCCGGCGTGGAACTCTCCCTCAACAAGGGCGAGCTGGTCACACTGACACGGCGAGTCGACGGCAATTGGTTCGAGGGCAAAATTGCCAATCGCAAGGGCATTTTCCCAGTCTCCTATGTTGAGGTAGGTTCCCCTATAATACTACAAAAATGTATCCATTAGATTTACTATATTTCTAAGTGAAGTTTTGAATGTAAAACCATTGATTTATTGACGTTTATAAATAAAATAATTTTGTAACTTTTCATTGAGCAAAAACTCTTTAGTCAATATCAAAAATCTTAGATCTTAAGAAGAATCAAGTTCTCTACAGTTTCCAATTTTTTACAAATAAAATTGTATAAAAATGTTTATAATATTTTTCGGATATTAAAAAAAAAAATATAAAATTAAATATAAAATTAAATTTCTTTATTTATAAATGAGATTATTGTAGTAAATTTAAATTTATTATTATTTATTATTATTGAAATTGAATCTCTCATCTTTCTGCAGGTGCTAACCGATATTGGAGCCGAGGATATTGCGGCCAGAACCACGACGGTCATCAGCAGTCAGAGCACGACAAATCTGCGTCCGAATCTGGACGTGTTGCGCACAAATATTAACAACGAGTTCAACACGCTGACACAGAATGGATCCCAGCCACCGAATGGTATCCTGAAGGATACCAGGACGCTGCACAAGACAGATGCGCTCCACGTGGACACCAGCTCCGAGCCATTGACGTGAGTTGGCTTCAATTTAAATAAATAATAATTATGTTAACTAATGTTGTTTGATTTGATTGCAGTTATCGCGCACTCTACAAGTATCGACCACAGAACTCGGATGAGCTAGAGATCTTCGAGGGGGATCTGGTGCATGTGCTGGAGAAGTGCGACGATGGTTGGTTTGTGGGCACCTCGCAGCGCACCGGCTGCTTTGGCACATTCCCCGGCAACTATGTGGAGCGTGCCTGAATCGGATCTAGAGATCCCGTCGAGAACCGTTGAGATATTTGCTTTGTTTTGGCCGAGAAAAAAAGGCGGAAAACCTGAAGAAAGCGAAGTGAAAAACTATGCAAAGGTTTATTTCTAATCTTAATGAATTTGTAGTCTAATAACTTGAACCGCAGCCAAGGCAATAGCAATTATTAATTATTTATTTGAATAACAATTCATCAAAAAAAAAAAAATAATAATAATTTTAATTGTTGTTATCTTTGCCGATTGCCGATGAAGTGTTTTCTCTTTAATTTAAATAATGTACAACTATTTATTTATTTTTAAAGAAAATGTTGAAATTATGTTAATTTATAAAACCAAAAAAAAAAGAAAAAATAATATATAATTATTAACCAGAAGTTTTTCCCACAACCACACACACACATACACACCAAATATCACCAGCGATATTTTATATAATTTTTCTTTAATTTCGTTTAACTACTAATTTTAACTAGTCACAGCTAATTTCCAAAAACAAAAAAACTGATAATAAAAAAATCACCAGAAATAAAAATATATAAAAATGTTAAAGGTAATAGTTAAACACAAAAGTGCCTTGAAAATTAAATGTTTAATGACTTAAAAAAAAAAACAAAATAATAATAATAATAATTAATTAATGAAACAACAAAAAAGTGCCCTTCGACTAATAATTAAATATTAATAATAATATTGAAGAACTTAAAACAAAATGCAAGAAAATCATTTGTATTTTTATGATCGTTTTAATAATACACAGACACCTGTTGCAAGCGAATGCGTATTAAGTAAATAAATTAAACAAAAACACCAACAACAACAACAGAAACAACAACTCGAGTTTTCTTTTGCAAAATACAATTTATTATTGTTTATTGTAAGTAGTTCCACAATCAGCTTAAATTAAAGGCAAATGCCCAAGTTTACACGTGAACGATAACGTGAAGACCCAGTACAAATTGCGCTGTTTATACGATGAATATTATTGTGAACTGGCAGATGTTAGGCCAAATTAAATGCAGAATTGCTCTTATTTTTATATAAATATGTTCACTAAGTAGTTTTAAAAATCAATACTTAATCATAACTTTAAAACCAAAAAATCCCTTCAATAGATCACAATTTACATCACGTTATCGTTCACGTGTAAACTGAAATCACGTTGGTGCCAATTTCCGTTTCCGTTCCTGTTTGAGCTCCCGCTTGACAGCTCGCTGTTCCAGCTCCTCGGTGTACTCGGCGTACATGGCGAGCAGCGACGGATAGAACTTGTGATAGTGACGCAAATCCTCGACAGTCACCTGCATGTTGTCGAAGGCAATGGCCACGTGCTGCATGTCCTCGGTGCTGGGCAGGCGGGGACACTTGGCATAGCGCTGCGAGAAGTGGGTGAGAATGATGTGCTTGGCCTGCATGTTCCTGCCCTGCTGAATGGCCTGCGAGATGGTGCTGTGCGTCTTGATGCGCGCCTCCTCCTCCAGATCGTCCTCCATGGTTGCCTCGTGTATCAGCACCGTTGAGTTGCGGCCCAGCTCAACCAAGTCGACGCAGGGCATCGTGTCGCCGCTGTAGGTAACCTTGATGGGAGCTCCCTCGTGCTGTGCCCGCAGAGTTAGACTCAGGCCAAAGGCATTGGGACAATGCCGCACCAGGCAGGTGGCAATCGAGGCAATGCCCAGCCGTTCCACGTCCTCGCCCGTCAGTGGATGCTCCAGCAGCTCTCCATTGGCCACCAGCGTGTAGGCATCCGCAATGGATTCAATTTGACGATTGTAAAACTGCAGCCAAGGCTCGATTTGACGTGGTGCCAACAACAGCAGAGGTTGCTCCGGCTCCAGCTGCTGGCGCTCGGTCAACAAGGCAATGAGTCCAATGTGATGATCCGCATGCAAATGGGAGACATAAACCGCCTGCAGCTGTCGCATGATCTCCCGCGCACGCTCCCTTCCATAGAGGCGCACAATCTGACCATGGGTGCCCTCGCCACAGTCGAGCAGCATAAACGCCTCCGCCGCCGTCTGGATGAGAATGGAGCTGACATTGCGCGTTTTGTTTGGAATGCAGGAACCTGTGCCCAGGAATATGATGCGTGGATAGCTGTCGTCCGTCGCCTGGCAGCCTTCTGTTTCACTCTTGAGCTGAGCGAGCAGCTCCGACACTCCCTCCACCGCGTGTATCTCTTTAACGTACTCCTCGGGCGTCAGCTTCGATTCCAGCGTGCGATCCAAACCTGAATGAAGTAATCGATGAGATACTCCTGATTCTAGCAGTATATAATCGTTGACTCACCTTTCTTGGGTCGCAAATGAAAGCTGGTCATGGAAACCACACCCTGATCAGTTTCTTTCGCTGCATCCTTACACTCGGACTTGATATCCGCCTCCTTTTCTTCCTCCAACTTGGTTTTCTTCAAGCTGTGGCTAAGATTTGTGCTTGGACAGCTTTGCTGCAATTCCACGGACTCCGCCAGCAAGGGAAACACCTGAGGAGCCAGCTGATGGAGCTGATACTGAATGCGATGGGCAGCTGCATAGCCGGAAAAGGGATTCCTCTCCGAGTTGAGATAAATATGCTGCGTGCACTGGGAAAAGTTGACATCCATAAACTTGCCATACTTCACATGATTCGTCAGCTCGGGAGGACTGAAGTGCACCACCAGGGCCACCTCCGTGAGCTCTGATGCCGCCAGCTGCTTGTAATGCTGGGATTGTGCCTCCAGAGATGCGAAGTAATCCAAGCTGGGCACATCGATGAACACAAAGGAAAGCGCCGTCTCGCCGGGTTCGGTGACATCCGAGGAGCGCACCGCCTTCCCACACGGCAGCGTCACATCCTGTCCATTTTTGAGCTGTCCCAGCAGAGGACCTGGTGGAACTCCCTGCTCCACGCACTTGACGAGATTGAGGGCACCTGGACGTGGCTTCAGTTTGCAGATGTAGCTGATGACTGGTTTCTCTGGCTGCTCCTCGCTGCGAAGCACCACAGACTCCACACTCAGTATGGAGTCCTCAAATTGGCCACAGATCGTGCTGTCTATCGTCTGCATCTGCAGATTCTTGAGCACCACAAAGCGACGCATGCTCTGGAGCATTGTGTCCAGGTGGGGAGGTCCATGCAGTCCCACATTACGCACCCCAGCATCTTGTATGGTCAACGCCAGTCCAGGCAATCCGCCCACAGTCGTCCACGTGTTGCGCGTCACAAAAATCTGTTCCAATCGCGACAGACGCGTCTTGTGCTCATGTGCCAGACGCTGTGTGCCCTCGCCGCAGTTGAAGAGATAGCGCGACTGGTCCGTAAACAGGTAAACTGCACTGGGAGCACCGTTGGCGCCTGCTCCCAGCACCTGGAGATTCACAGAGCCCGGAACGACAGACGACAGTTTCTTGCGCAACACATTCGGCTGACGCTCATATTTGGCCGGCTGCATTTGCTGGCCAGTATCTTTGGCAGCTGCTGTCACTGGTGTACTGCTCATCCTAAAGCTGCGTCCTGTCACCTTTCGAATAGCTCCATGCAAACTTTGGCGTTGGAATTTCAACACAGACAGCCACATTGCGCCACAGCTGTTGAGCAGCTCGCCGATTACATTTAATCGGCTCATCGATAGCAACAATGATGAATTTCCTCCCAACAGTTGTGAGACTGTTGACAAGCGCGAACGTGCGTGTAAGTTATCGATTAACGATAAGCAGTATAGAATGTAGCAGCTGTGATAAACAGTTGATAAATAAAACAGCACGCACATGCGATTATCTGGCTTACAGATTTGTTGACAATTATGTTGTCCTTTAGGTGCAATATTTGCAGAAAGTGCATGATAAAATCAGCCATAAATAAGCACTACCATTTGATATGCCGGTTCGAATCGAAGAAGTTGACCTGCATGAACTGCCTGAACACCTTCTACGGGGAAGCGTATTTAGGACATAACAAGTGCTTTTCGGTAGATCAAAGGAAAAAGAAGAAAGCCCAAGAGCAGAAGAGGTGGATAGACATTATACGTTCTGTATTGGATAACACTGAGTATCAGCTGTCGCCGCAGCTGAGAGGTGCCTTCCAGTCACTACTGCATAGGGTGGACGTTTCGCAGAAGAGAAAGAGTTTCATGAACATCATCATTCATAACATGAAAATGTCCGAAAGTCAGGCCACTGAGATGTGGAACATACTCCTTAAGGAGCTTGAGAAAATTGACGAATCGTTCGGAAAGGCTGAATTCTCAGTAAGAAGGCATATAGCAGATGCGGAAACAGTTCCTGAAGCTGATGTGCCGTCCATGAGAAGGATCAATGTGGAGAATGGTGAAGCGACGCAAGGAGAGGAAACAGTTCAGAAAGCTGATATGCTTATCCGGCGTGTATCGACCTATAAGTGCAATATTTGCGGGGAGCGTGTGAAAAGGTTGAAAGTAAAGGGGCACAACGATATGATAAGCCGGAAAAGAAAGAACAAAAAAAATACAAAAGTGTCCTGCAAAAACTGCCTAAACACCTTCTACGGGGACGCGTATTTGGGGCACGTCAAGTGCTTTTTGGTGGATCAGGAGAGTTGGATGAATATAATACGATTTGTATTGGATAACACTGAATGTCAGCTGACGGCGCAGCTGAGAGGTGCCTTCCAGTCACTACTGCGGAAGGACGTTTCGCAGAAGAGAAAGAATTTTATAAACATCATTATTCATGACATGAAAATGTCCGAAAGTCAGGCCACTGAGATGTGGAACATACTCTATAAGGAGCTTGAGAAAATTTACGAATCGTTTGAAAAAGCTGAACTCTCAGTAAGGAAGCAGATAGCAGATGCGGAAACAGTTCCTGAAGCTGATGTGCCGTCTATGAGAAGGATCAAGTTGGAGGATGGGGAAGCGAGGCTAACAAAAACAGAGGACAAAGTTCCTGAAGCTGTGCCGCCAGTGAAAAGGATCAAGATGGAGTTAGAAGAGGCAACGCAAGCAGAGGAAGCAGTTTCTGAATCTGAAGCGACGGGAATAGAGGAAACTGTTCCTAGAGCTGATGTACCGCTCATGAGAAGGATCAAGATGGAGAAAATGGAGTCGACGCAAACAGAGACGTCGGAGACAGATCCTGAACCTAATGTGCCGCCCATGAAAAGGATCAAGTTGGAGAATGGAGAAGCGGCTCAAACAGACAACGAGGCAGCAGCAGCAGCAACTGAGGAGACTAGTGACTTTGACTGGGCTGCTCAGTTCACGAAACTGGTGGTCAAGCAACCCGATGGCATCGTTCTGAAAAAGCTCAAGAAGAAGCTGGCCAAGAAGTACACAAGGCATTTATCTGTGACGGAGCTGAGTGAGAAGCAATCGAAGAAGTTCGACAAACGCTTCAACAAGCAGCTCAAGAAACTGATGATGGAAGGGGATCTGGTGAAATAATGCTGACCTCGAATTCAGATTAATGTTTCTAACTAAATTTAAGCACTTATACACCTGTTGATACACATTAAACTTGTAAGCACAATAATGTGTTTTTTTTTTTTTGGGTGCTTTAGTTAGAAAACAGCTGGTCCGTAGCTAGAGATGGTAACATTTAATAAAGCTTGATGAATTCAAAGATAAATTTCCCTTAACAGTGGCAAAACTGTTGACAAGCGCGAACGTGACTCCGATTATTACTGAGGCTCAAGAGATATCGATGAACGATAGTCAGTGCATAAATAAAACACTGAGCGCGCACGTGGGACTATTCGGCGTTCTGCTTTTGTTACAAAAATGGTGTTCTTTACATGCAACATTTGCGGAGAGTCTGTGAAAAAGCCGGCCGTAGAGAAGCACTACCAAACGAGATGCCGGGGCAAGACAAAGAGCGTGTCCTGCATGGACTGCCTGAAAGACTTCTACGAGGAGGAGTATGTGGCGCACACCAAGTGCATTTCGGAGGCACAGAAGTACTCGAATCAGAGCTTTGTGCCCAAGGAGCCCAGGAACAAGAATGCCCAGAAGCAGGAGAGCTGGATGGACATAATACGTGCTATCTTGGATAGCACTGAGTACCAGTTGACGCCGCAGCTGAGAAACGCCTTCCAGAGACTGCAGAGTGTGGACAATGTGCCGCGCAAGAAGGCGAAGTTCGAGAACTTCGTGGGCAACTGCATGAGAATGCCCAGAAACCAGGCCACTGAGGTGTGGGACATACTCGAGAAGGAGCTCAACAAAATGAAGGAGGCCAAACAAGCTGAATTGGCAGCAGCAAAGGGAGCAAAGCAGAAGAATATAGAGGCGGAAACGGAGACAGTTTCTGAAGAGAATATGCCGCCCAAGAAGAAGTCCAAGCTGGGGAATGGAGAAGCGGCTCAAACAGAGACGGAGGCAGCAGCAGCAGCAACTGAGGAGACTAACGACTTTGACTGGGCTGCTCAGTTGATGAAACTGGTGGCCAAGCAACCCGATGGCATCTTTCTGGAGAAGCTCAAGAAGAAGCTGGCCAAGAAGTACACAAAGCATTTATCTGTGACGGAGCTGAGTGAGAAGCAATCGAAGAAGTTCGACAAACGCTTCGACAAGCAGCTGAAGAAATGCGATGGATTGCAGCTGGACGGGGATCTGGTGAAGCAATGCTGATCCCGAATTCCGAATTAAGTTTCTAGCGTAATTTTAACTGACTCGTAACTGTAGGCAACCATTAAATTTGTAAGCAACAATAAGTCATCTTTGTACTCAACCTTGATAAGTTGTTTATCTGAATCTGTGCTGACCATGTTGGACTCACTGACTCCTCAGCCTGAGCCTAGGCCGAGCAAAGGCTTCCAAGTCCACCCAAGATGCTGATTAAACTGGAATCGATTGATTTGCCTTTATTTCACTTTCAACCAGCAGCGACATCTTTAGGATTTATATTTCAGATACTCCATGCACTGACGCAGTTGATCCCTCGTAACCCGACATTGAGGAGAGTTGTGAAATCTTTGGGCCGGACAGTTGAGAATCATCTCGTTGGCCACGCACTCCAGCACCAGACCGGGATAAGCATGACAGCCATGAGGAGCTAGACGCTTGGCCAACGATTGCACTGCCTTGTGACTGAGTAGTCCAAGAGCTGGAGAGTATTAGCTAGTGAATTTCGAGGCAGACTGCAGATAGTTTCAATTGCAATCTCACCATGCTTGTCACACTTTACATAGGTTTCAAAGAGCAACGTTTCATCCGCCTCGTTGTCCAGCTGCTGGGACAAGTGCTCCTTGATCCTGTACAGATTCAGAGACTGACGATTGGCAGCCAGATACTCTGTTGCATTATAGGTGCACTCTGCCGTGCACTGCAGCAAAAAGAGGTGTAGAATTGTGGATCGTGGATCTTTGCTTGAATTAGAAGTGTACTCACAAACATGTACGCCTGCTCCAAGTGCTCGTTGTTGGGCTCCAGCTGCTCGTGCCAGTCCATTTGGCACTCGACAAACTCTGGCGACTCATCGTGGAGAGCACAGCAAAAGTCGTGCTTTAAGTTGGAGTTGGCCTTAGAGTTGGTGGGGGATAAGTGAGTAGAGAGCACTTCTTACCATGGTATCTGCTGCATTCAGCTCGCAATCCTCGTCCAGCTGTGGTTTCCCCTGCACCAGGAGAGGGAGAAGTAAACCACAGCACAGCTGAGAGCATATCCAGAGCATTTTCAATGGGTTTTACTAGTTGTTAGTCAACCTACACTGGACTTTTATAAGCCAACAACACTCAGAACAGACGTGAGTTAATTTGGCGTAACATTTAACGACTTTTAATTACGGGCCTAATTTAATTTTGTAATTATTCAGCTGAAATTTGATTTGATGGAGGCAGTTGTGGAAGAGATCGAAGAAGAGGAAGCAGGGGAGGGAGAGGGAAAGGGAGAAGCGACTCTGGAAGATGTTCTGCTCCAATTCCGGGAAACCGTTGCATTTTCACGTGCAACTCCCGGCAAGATAAATGATGAAAAGAAGTCACATATATAAAGGCATCCATCCATCACCGATCAAGCAGCAAGAATAAATGTGACAGCAAGAAACGAAGTCTCTTGGGAGACGGAGTTGGAAATGCAGTTGGAGTTGGAAATGGACGTGGGTTGGGAACGGAGGGAAGGGAGTGCAGTTGGATGCGGAAGCACATTCCCTTTCCTTTCAGCTGCAACTAATTAAGCGAGAAATACATACATCATAAATAGCACAAACGATACGACAAGATGAGCATTGTGTACATATGTATGAATGTATGTACCTATGTAGATTCCAATCCCATTTTTAAGACTTTGTCTTCGTCATCATCCGTCAAGATCCGTCCCAGGCGCAGACGTTGCGTCGCTGCCTCAGAAGTTCCCATTTGTTTATTTTTGACTGCAACCCCCTCCCACTCCCTGCCTCAAAGGGGAGTGTGGGGAGGGGAATCAGTGTGTGGCAAGTAGTGAGAGTTGCGTCTGCGTCTGCGGCGCTTCATGGTGGCATGCAACAAGACAAGCAGCGCAGCGCAGCGCAATCATGCGGCACGTGCCTTGCCCGAAGTTCATTTCGATGGAATTGGAACGCGCCCAGCAAACGATTTGTGTTTTGATTTCATTTTTGGGGTCGCCCTAGTATCATCATCATCTCCACCCCCACCCGTATCCCTTGTGGTTACCACACCTACAATGTGAACAATTTATGAACTCCCTTTGCTTTGAATCTTGGCCAACAAACACCCGTAGTTGGAGTTGTAAAAAGATCATTAAATTGCTGAATATTATTACGTAAGCGGATCATTTCCTTGGAACTGAGTTCATATAATAAAATTAATAATTCACAATTTTTATTGGTAAAAAAATTAGTCTTACTTTGTTTCTCAAATTTTTTTATATTATTATAGTTGCTAACGGTTCTCAGGACAAGCTTAAAATCAAATAACGAGTTTCAGTAAGTCAAAACTATTTTCAAAAATAAAAAAATTGTAATATTAATTATAATATTCTTGCACTTTTATTCAGCTCCGATCTCAAAAGTATTAAATTACGTAGTGAATATTTAATAATTAGATTATGATAGACTATATGTTACTTACTATATTTTTATATGCCATTTATACAGTTCCTATCAGTAAAAATTAATTATTTTATTTTGAAAAATTCAAAATTGATCATTAAAAACCCTCTTTAAATAATTCTTAACAAACAATTTCGAATGCTTTCCTTCTGCTTAACAAACTAAAAGTCAACATTATGGCAACTACTATTTTAGCTTTTTATATGGCCTCATCTTTTATTCCACTCTTTTCCGACATTTTCGAGTTATTTGCGAAAAATGCTTTCGGCCTTAATGCGTGTGGATAATAAATGTCAACAGCGTCGGCGAATTGTCATAAATAAATAAGCAAATCAGAAAGATTCGCTGTCTATCTGCTGTCGCTCTCCCACTCCACCGCTCTCTCTCTCGCATGCTCCTTGTGCTCTTGGGATCAACTGCATGTAAAATGCATGTAAGTTAACAGAGTGCATTTTGTGGATGCTATGTTTACAGCACATGCAGACTCCAGCACACGCAAAGCCAACACTCACGCACACACACGCACTCATAGGCGAGCAGTATAATGTTAGGTGGAACCGAAGCAAAGAGCATCCAATTGAGCAGAGCTGCGATTCAGTCAAGAATTTACTGCCAGCGCGTGCGGTTCGCTTTCTTCGTTCGCTCGTCTGAAGAATCGGAATCGCCACGATCAAGTGGAGAGAAGAGAAGGCAAACAGGCAGGAAGGCGTTTCGTGTCGCCGCTTCCAAGACACTGTTCCAAAAACTACAAACATATACCTATAGAACTATAGATATTCAGTTCTCAAGCATTTTATTTATAAATCTGATATTTTTGGATCAAAAAACTGAGTGGCCAGACAGAGTGCTGGCCAAGTGTTTAGCTTACAGTTTTACAGTTATAGCGTGTGTGTGTGTAATTTGGTGAAAATGTTGTTCGCGAAATTGTAAAGCACAGGACATAATTCACATAAAATATAAAAATATTTTATAAGAAATTTAATTCAAAATTAAAATCAGTTGTGAAATGAAGACATTTAATCAAAAATTGAGCACGCTGCTGGCGTCGCTGCTGCTGCTCTGCAGCGCAGGTCCTCAGCTGGCCAACGGCCAATACGAGCATTACCTGGACTCGCTGCAGTCCAACGAGTTGTACGAGTTCCAAGAGGGCCAAGAGGGCAGCATCCAGTATCTGGCCAAGGGCAACAGCGAGCGGACGCTGCTCCAATTGGAGCAGCCCGTCAATTTCTATGGCGAGCAATACGAACAGATCTATGTAAGTATCTGTATCTATATTTGTATCTGTATATGGCGGCATTATCTGATAGATTCGACAACAAAGTAGCTTTAGAATTTTTGCGCTGAATGAAGTTGCATTTAGCTGCTGCTGATAACAGAAGGCACTGAGCAACTGATAAGGTTCAGTCATAAGTCATATCAATAGACTTTATGCAAATAGTTGTTTCAGTTCAATCAAGATGCATTATTTAAAAACTCAGCAAGTGTATGTGTGTGTGTGTGTGGGAGTGTATCTATGTGTGTATGGTTTATTAATAGATCAAGGGACAAACAGAGATCGACATTAATTTTCGGCAAAACATGACAGGCAAGACAAGATGATTTCGACACGAGAACTGTGTAATCATTGGGACACCAAATGAAAATTAAAATGAAAATGTATCTTTGAGATACATTTACGACGACGCGTCGTCGCAAAACCAATTCGCACGCACTCAACCCGAATACCGAATACCAAACCACTTTGGGGGTGGTCCACAGCACAGGAGACGCCACAAATAAATAGCAAAGAACAGAAAGAAGTCAACCCATTGATGTGTTTTTCGTGTTCCGTCCGTCGTGTTTGTGTCGCTATACCGCCTTGGCACATGCCCAAACTCTTAGCCGCCTTTTTGCTGTATACCCTGTAAACAGACAGATGTCGAAAGTGTCATTCAACACTCAATAAGAATCGAAGAATTGTACAAAAAATTGCACAAGTACTATCTACTTGATAACTCCGTTTTCAGACAAAAAAATATAAAGGAAATCTAAATTTTAATTAATTAAAATTAATTTTTTGTATAAATTTTGAATCAAATTTCACAAATTATAATTTCTCATATGCTTATTCTGATAATTGCATAGCAATAACTTTACAGCGTATCTGTGAGTCGATCTTTTCGACTTGTTTTCGCCTTTTTTTGGGTTCAGAAATTATGATCGCTCTTAGCGCTGCGTTCGAGGCGAAAGTGTCGCCTATTTTTGTTAGTTAATTAACTAAATTTATGTGTCTGACGTCGAAAAATAGCACGCGGCACAAAATGTGTGGCATTAAGAGTATTATGGCCATACAAATGCATAAATTTCCTCAAATTTCTCAGAAAGTATAAGCAAAGCCTCATTTTCCAGATAAAAACACATTATTCAGTTTAATTATTTTTGAGCGCATCAATGTTTATACGACAAGTATAAATAGATGTGTCAAATCCTATGAAGTCTGTGGATAATTAAAATATACAATTTAAAAATTAGATATTGGGGTTATAAGGTTAGCTGAGATTTAAGATGTTTCTATATATTTTAATGGAAAATGTGATCTTTATCAGGGTTCTATGGCGATTCAAAGAAGATCGCTGACTGTGAAACCTTTTGCGAATAAGAGATAAAATAGAACACAATAATTTACTTGTTTTATACTTAAATTTTTCTTATAATTTCTTTTTTTTTATAAAGTAGAAATTATTACAAATTATGTATATGAATTTTGTAGTATACTTTTTGGGTTTCTTTTATGCCTGAACTTCCCTTTAACTTATTCCCTTTTAAAATCTAGTAATTTTATTCCTTTCAAGTTCTTGCCAAATGTGCTGCCTCGCAGTTTAAAAACATATTAAGCATTCTGTTTGTTTGAAATTCCACATTTGTGTAGTCTTTGCACTCGTTTACATTCATTTCCATTCATTCGATGGCTCTGGCAAATATTTCCACACATTTTCACCCGCTGAGTCTGAAAATTAAGTGGAGGCTCCCGTGGTGTTAAATTGATTTATGCGGTGCCACAAGAACAAAAACCACACAAATAGAACTCGAATTTCAAACACCTGTGCTCCAATTCCCAACATTCAAAATACCAAATTCAGAATATTGGAAATTTTAAAATTTTCTTTTGTTTATTTAGGCAAAAATGCAGCAATTGAGAGATTTGTGCACTCAAAGAAAAATGCGCAATGCTGCAAAGTTGTGCAAGTGGGAAAGTGAAAAGAAAGGAATTTTAAAACAGAGCAGGATAAAGATAAATATAAAGAGGAGGCTGAGGTTGAGGAGGCAACGCAGCTGGAGATGGTCGGCGTCAGTCGTTGAACTAATTTTAGAGGCGTCTTGCGGATGTTCCCGACACGGAACTCAATTAGGAAAAGTCATTAGAAGGCGAGGGCGGAGTGCCTAATGAAGTGTCTAATGATCATTGAAGGCCTTGTTAATGGTTTGTTGTTGTTTAGTTTCTGCCAGGGAGATTGTTAAGTGGCCTGTTGGCACTTCACAGGCGGAGCTACTTAATTGATGCACTCGCCATATGCACTTCATTTTAAGGCACTCTCTTTTACACCTCTTCCGTCTCTTATTAATCCTCCCTCTCCTTTCCTCTTCTTTGCAGATCAACACGAATGGCATTTTGACATTCAACGTGGAGTTCGCCGAGTACTTGAACCAACCCTTTCCCCTGGAGTATCCCTCCATAGCGGCCTTCTACTCCAACGTGGACACCTCGAACAGTGCCGATGATGACAGCAACATTTCCCTCTTCCAAACCCGCGATCCCGCAACTTTGGAGCGTGCCCAGAGACTGGTGCAATATGCCTACAGTGAGGAGCTGGAATTTGTGGCCGAGCAATTGATTGTGGCCACATGGCGCAATGTGGGCTACTTCAACTCGAAGACGGACAGGCTGAACACCTTCCAGGTGGCGTTGATTGCCAGCGAGAGGAGCACCTTCGTGCACTTCATCTATCCCCAGGGCGGACTCAACTGGCTGCAGGGCGAGACGGGGGAACTGGGACTGCCCGACATCCGGGCACAGGCGGGATTCGTGGCCGAGGATGGACGCTTCTACAATCTGAATGGTTCCGGATCTGAGAACGTAAGCATGGATAGTCTAAGTATATCTCTAATTTTATATATTTTATTTTTATTTTAAACTTTAAAAATACATTTTTTAATGTTTTTTTTTTTTAACTTTAATTTGAAAATTTTTAAATATCTTGACAAAAGAGTTGGATACTTGGATTTACCAAATAATTATAAAAACTTAAAATAATAATCATTAAAAAAGAATCCGAATTCACTGTTCTCTAATCAATTTGTAATTTTTGTTTGCAAATATTTAAAATAAATTGTTGTTTTTTTTGTGTACTAAATTTGAATTTTCAAATCAGAATTTGAATAAATTTAAATAATTTTTGTCTTAAATTTTGAAAATTTAAATGGAAAATCAATGTGAACTACCAAAAAACTTGCACTTAATTATAAATTTTAATCAGATCAAAAATGATAATTATTTTTAATTTTAATACCTACTTTTATATCTCCCATCTCTCGCTCTCTCTCTCTCTGTAGGCTCGCTTCCTCAGCGAGAGCACGAATCTGGGTGTGCCTGGTGTCTGGCTGTACCGCGTGGCGCCTCTCAATCCCGGCGAGAATGTGCAGGAGCCCAACAACGCCGAGACACGCACCGAGTCTCCAGCCCTGGCCCAGAGCTGTGGCGGTAGTGGACACCAGTGTGACAGCCACGCCCAGTGCTTTGACAAGTCCGAGGGCTACTGCTGCGTCTGCTCTCCTGGCTACTATGGCAACGGACGCACCTGTCTGGCCAATGATCTGCCCATCCGTGTGACCGGCACCTTGTCCGGCCATATCAATGGCCAGGCCGTGGACGAGGAGGCCAAGCTGCAGTCGTATGTGGTGACCTCCGATGCGCGCTCCTACACCACCATCAATCCCGTGCGGGACGAGCTGGCCTCCCAGCTGCGTCTGGCGCTGCCCCTGCTGACCTCCGTGGGCTGGCTCTTCGCCAAGTCGATCAACGGAGCGGCGAATGGATACCAGCTGACTGGGGGTCAGTACGAGCACATCTCCCGACTGCAGTTCGAGTCGGGGGAGTCGCTGCTGGTGACGCAGTTCTTCGAGGGACTCAACTACTGGGACCAGCTGACTGTGCGCATACAGTTGAACGGCACTGTGCCGCGAGTGTCGCACGCCACGACGCTGCATCTGCCCGACTACACGGACGAGTATCGCTTTGTGCGTCCCGGCGAGCTCTTCTCCCTGCAACCCCACAAGCTGGAGCTGGTCGAGGAGCAGCGCGTGGTTGGCTTCCAGCTGGACCAGCGCATCATCTACAGCAGCTGCCTGCGCGACGATGACGCCGATCCCACCAACAACGCTGTGCTCCAGAAGGTCTCGAAGATCACGCTCGACTACTCGGACCGGGATCAGGCTGTCCGCACCAGCGCCCTCAGCAAGATCGGCGTCGACGCCGAGTCCAATGCCTGCACCGACGGAACCGCCCAGTGTGCCGAGAATGCCATCTGTGTGCCCTACGAGGACACCTATCGCTGTGACTGCCAACACGGCTTCACCGCCCAGCTGGACGAGCGCCAGGTGGAGATCTGTGTGGACATCGACGAGTGCTCCCTCGGCAGACACGTGTGCGACGCGAACGCCCTCTGCTCCAACAACGAGGGCGGCTTCAGCTGCGTCTGCGTCGAGGGATTCGAGGGCAACGGATACCGCTGTCTGGCCAACAATTCCGTCGACAACATCGAGTACTCCACAGCCACTCCCACTCCCACAGCTGCCGACAACTCCGACAACTACCCAGCCACCCAGGAGCCCCCACAGCAACCCGAGCCTCAGCCGCAGCCCCAGCAGCCGGAATATGTTGAGCCCGGTTATCCTCTGCCTGGCGAACAAGTCGACTATCCGCCTCAGGAGGCAAATACTCAGCATCTGGATGAGTGCTATGTAAGTACAGTATTTAAATTCCAGTCGACAGGAAATACAACCCATAGAAATGATTTCTAGACAGGTCGAAGGTATGACCAACTTTTAACTTCCATAACTCTGTCAAAACTGAAGACATTTTCAGGTGGAATCTCAGTTTCATCATAGTATAATTATTTCCCTTTTTAAGGGAGACAATTCCAAATTGTTAATCTCAAATCTCCACATTCAAGTCAACTCATTTCGTAATTAACTGAACTTAATCCTGCAAATGAACTACGACGAACAAACTCCAGAAGGTTGTCAATACTTGCTTAAAATTTAATATATAACCTCGATTGATATTCAAACGAATCCTAGATTGGTAGTCAGCTTACCTGTTAAATTTCGATTCGAATTACTAATCAATTAGATTATTTTTTGAAATAATCGTAATCACTGTTGAAAAATTTGTGATTATTAAATGACTACGATTACAAAAAATCAGAAATATTCTAAAATTATTACAATTATTCAAGAAAGTCTAAAATAATCAAAAGAAAATCAAAAATAATCTTTTAATCTTTTTTCGGATTATTTTAGATTTTATTCTGATTATTTCTGATTACTTATGACTATTTAGTAAAAATCAAATTATTTTAAATTTTCGCAATCAAAGTCCCTCTATAATCAAAATCTTTGGCTACTTTGATTTTGAAAATTTAAAATAATTTGATTATGATTACTAATCATTATTTATCAGGTATGGGAGTCAATAAAATGATCTAGTTTACGTACCTGAAAATCGAGTTGAGTGGGGAAAATACAGAAATTACAGGGTATTTCACAGTCTTAAGTTATTCTCTGTAAATTTTCCGATGCACTTTGACATCAAAATCCAAAACTATTCCCCGAAATAAAAGTGCAGTGAGTTGCCCTGACTATGGATATTTTTTATAATATTTTTAACACTGACTAGATGGAACGTAATAATATTATATGATTTATAATTGCAGCGCTGTTCGCCGGATGCGGATTGCTACGAGGGACGCTGCGGGTGCCGCGAAGGCTTCTCCGGAGACGGCTACAGCTGCGATCACATCTGCGGACACGACGAGGTGTGGGAGCATGGACGCTGTGTGCCCATTTTGCTGGACGATCACGAGGTGGAATCCAGATGCAATTTCATGGGTGACTGCAGCTGTCCCGAGGGCTACGACCTGACCGAGGATAGGAAGAGCTGTCGCTATGCGGGCGCCTATGATGTGGAGAAGAACGAGGATCTGGTGCCCTGCGACGTGGACTCCAACTGCCATGTGGACGCCAAGTGTTTCTGGGATGAGCACGAGATGCGTCACATTTGCACCTGCAACACGGGATTCAGCGGCGACGGCTACAACTGTGAGCCCATCGAGGACTCTTGTGCTATTGTGAGTAGTGCGAGGAGTATCGCTTGGAATGTTGACTTAATCCGATACCCTGTTTTCTATGATAGAGACCGGATATCTGCGATTCACACGCTGTTTGCAGCTTCAACGAGCAGCTGGGCAAATCCGAGTGCGTCTGTCATCGTGGTTATACCGGAGATGGCTATCGCTGCCAACTGGCTCCGGAGTGCCAGCAAGCTGCCGACTGTGGCGAGAACGCCTTCTGCGATGGAGGAGTCTGTCAATGCCACGACGGATTCGAGAGGGATCTGAGCGACGTCTGTGTCCCGGCTGGTCGCTGTGGCAGCGTCTTCTGCGGCTCGAACGCCATCTGCAGATGGGACAATACCCTGGACGTACAGTTCTGCGACTGCATCGAGGGCTATCAGGGCGATGCCCTCGTTGGCTGTCTCAGCATCCCCACACCTTGCAACGTGCGCAACAATTGCGGCATTCATGCCACCTGCGAACCCACCGAGTGAGTTTAAATAAAACCACATGATCAACTGGTCCACTTGAAGATAACCCCGTGCTCTCTAGGGATCCTGCCAACTATACCTGCCAATGCATTGCCGGGTTCCATGGCGACGGCTACGTGTGCATCGAGGAACAAAACTGCCTCAACAATCCAACTCTCTGCGACATGAATGCCAAGTGCCACTCCACCAACTCGGGACTCGTCTGTGTCTGCAATCAAGGTAAACTATTGCTCGGACTGGTTTGTCTGCGGTCCTGCTTGTGGTCCCTCCTCGGGACACGAAGCACACGAGTTGATGAAGCAGAAGCTAAAGATGGCCAGTGCCAGGACCACGTTCAGATACCCATTGTTGCGATCCCAGGTCAGGGGATGCATAAAGAATTCCCTCATGGACTGCAGCGTGGATGGCTTCCGCATGTGACTCACATCCTGGGCAAAGCGATAGGGCTGTCCCTGTTGCACCATCATAGTTCCCCTTGCAGCCAGTCCCTTCCTGATGCCCTGGGCACCCACCTCCCGCATCACGCCCATTCGCGATGTCCTCATCCACAAACCGTTGGCTGCACGCATCATTTTCTATGATATTTTGTGTTTTTCTGATTTTCTATCAAAATGATCACTTGAAATTTTGCTCGAAAATAGTGCCCAACAACAGTGTTGGTGTTAGCCCAATGAATTTTGAAACCAACGCCTGCTAAGACTAATTAGAAAAGTCGAATTAAGAGCACAGTTTCCAATACTTTAAATTGCCTTCAAAAATGTTCTGTAATTGTGCAATTACAGAGAAGAAAGTGCAAGATTCCACTGATTTTCAGCTGTTTAATTACTAAACATGTGGCACTTTTTCAATTACCTGAATAATTACAGAACTGGCTACAAGTTATTTTTGTATAAAGTGTCGAGTCCTTACAAATTTGTGTTTACTACCGTAATTCCCATTTCTACCTAAAACTCTTCTATTGATTACTGATCAGGCAACAGGTAAAATAAGGTTTTTTACCCCACAGCTTGGCGGTTTTGGAGAAAACGCTTATAACGATTTTACTAAAATGTTTGATTTTAATATGAAACATATCTGATTTTAATAATAAATATAGTTGATTTTAATATAAAAAATATTTGATTTCAATATGAAAAATAGTTGATTTTAATATAAAACATATTTGATTTGAATATGAAACATAGTTGAGGTTTTTATTATAATATTTTCAATAAACGTGCATACTTTCTTGAGTAATTGTTGTAATTACCATTTAGATATTTTCAATTACTTGAGTAATTACAATTTGTAACCAATATTAATTGAGTAATTCCATAATTTCTATCTATAGGATTACATTTCCTTGTGTGATTACTTAACTCCCACATAAATAGCAACAATACTCGAGTAATTATAAATAATTCTCTCAGGTTTCTATGGCAATGGCTCCGTGTGCTTCGAGAGGCAACAACACGACTCGGACTTCCTGCTTGTCAGCCAAGGCGTTGTGATCGCACGCGTTCCGTTGAACGGACGCAATGTGCAGCCCATAAAGGTGACCTCGATGGCCATTGGCCTGGACAAGGACTGTGTGGAGGGCCGTGTCTACTGGGGCGACATTTCAGCGAAGAAGATACTGAGCGCCAAGTACGATGGCACCGATGAGCGTCCATTTATCACCACAGGTAAAGCCAAGGAATTGTTATCATGAAGACTTTTCTGAGTTTCTGATGATTCCTTATTATTCTAGACATTGAATCGCCGGAGGGCATTGCCATTGACTCCATCTCACGTCGTCTGTACTGGACGGATTCGGTGAAGGACACTATTGAGGTGGCCAGTCTGGATGACCCCTCACTCCGCGCTGTCATCATCAACAAAAATCTGGTGAATCCTCGCGGCATTGCGGTTGATCCCTACAGAGAGTGAGTTTCTAGAGAGAATGTAAAGATTTCGGATTTTATTTCACACTGTATTCCTTGTTCAGGAAACTCTACTGGTCCGACTGGGATCGCTCGAATCCAAAGATTGAGTTCTCTGATCTGGATGGCACTGGTCGGGAGCTGCTCTTGGGCTCCGACGCCGTCCAGCTGCCCAACTCGCTGGTGGTGCTGGAGCACAGTGGTGAGCTGTGCTATGCGGACGCTGGCACCAAGAAGGTGGAGTGCATCGATGTGGCCAACCGTCAGATTCGCACCATTTCCCAGGAGCTCAGCTATCCATTTGGCGTGACTTTTACGCACGATCAATTCTACTGGACCGACTGGACGACGTAAGTGTGAAATTATATTGATATTATAATCAGATTTCCTCAACTTCGCCTTTTCAATTTCACAGCAAGAAACTGGAGATCTCGGACAGCGAAGGCGTTCGCCAGAAGCCCATCCAGACGCCCTTCTTTGGCAGCCACAAGATGTACGCAATGACCGCCGTGGTGCAGAACTGTCCGCAGTACCAGAGCCTCTGCCAGATCAACAACGGAGGCTGCACCGATGCCCGCCTCTGTCTGGTCAACCGGAAGGCTCCGTCCGGCAAGAGCTGCAAGTGCACCAGTGCCTCCACCACCTGCACAGTGTCCTCTTCACCCTATGCCTTTGCTCAGCCACGCAAATAAAAATCTATCATACACTTAAATTAATTAACTCAACAAGAAATGAAATTATCATATAATAAAAAAATCATATTTTTGTATACGTTTAACAGAGATAACTAAGAACAGGAACCAAAAACAAACCAAATATTAAATATATACTAATGTCTGTGCCATTTTTTGTAAATCTACTCAATCTAATAAATCTCTATATATAAAACTGATATATCGTCTCACCGATTACCAATCACCGAACTCACCAATTACCGCTTAATTTCGACCTATTTTCAATGCTGCCCGCCAGCTAATTTTTCAGCGGAAAGAGGATTTTTCGACCTATTTTATTTTATGTTTTATTGATCTTTGACTTAGCCAATTTTTTACCCATTTCGACCTAAGCCCATAAGAATAAACTCGAGTGTTTTTGCTTTGTTTTTTTGTTCAGTTTTCATCAACTATATTTTGAATTTATTGTAAGTTTCATGTTGTCTGCCTTAAAGATCAGAGTTAAATATTACAGCAAGTTTTATAATCTAACCATAATATGCTCTTAATAGCAATTATACCATATTAAATAACTACATTTGTTGTATTTGTTAATGTTGCTTGTTCTTCTTGCTGTTTATTATTTTTAGTTGGTTGTGGTTCTTTTTTTATCATGTTTAGTTTTGTAGGCATTGCCTTCCTCTGCATTTTGTACATTGAGACATTTACTAATTGCTAATTGTTTAAGTGGCTGCTAAGTATTACTTAGTTTTAAATATATAGATACTATATGTATGTTAAGTGTGCTAAGCTTAGGCTTATCTAGGCGTGCATGTCGCAGCATGCACACATCTGTAGGTTCTTGAGACACTGGAATGCATATCATGATCATACACGAGTATTTTTATTAACATCTTCAACTTCAACTCCTTCAATATGATCGAGTAAAATTCACTTATAAAACTGTCTGTGCTCTAGATTTCTTAAGGTGTGTGTGTATTGTGTGTTGTGTGTGTGTGTAGGTACATTGTATAGACTAATTAATAAATTTCCTGGTTTTTTTTTGGGACGTGTCTGGGTTCTATTAAGGTGCCTCCTTTAATACTACTTTAGTTAGGTGAGTTAAACACACAAGTATATTTATATATACAGTTTTTTCGGGATACTGACTATATGTTTGTGTATAGCTCATTGGAATTTGGTACAGTTTTAGTATAGCTATAGGCTTGGGCTTTGAGCACGACCCTACACCAAACTAAGTACTTAGCGACTATATTAGTATTGTAATTACTACAAATAAGTTCTGTTGTTTTGCGCTTTTTATTTTAAGTTCTAATAGTTTGTTTTGCAGCAGTTCCTTGAAATGCTCAGATCTTAAATATATATATCTACTATATACAGTTACTACATAGTATAGTTTACCTTTTGAATTTATGATTTTCATCGTATATACTTTGTTGTTTCTTGTAAAGCATTAGAGTATACCAAAGCCGTTCTGAAAACCGTTTTCTCTACACATTTTCAAGTTTTATTTTTCGTCTCTTTTCGAAAAGAATAGAACTTCGCAGGTGTGTGGTACGAAAACATTGATAGCACCTTTATTAACGTAATTAAGGAAAAATATTAAAGTGAGAACTGTGCAAAATATGAAACCTAAGGAAGTTGCTCTGAGAACTGACTATAAATATTGCATACAATTGAAATAAAATCAATTATTAATGAAACTTTTATATTTGTCTATTACTAAGTTATATACATAATTTGTTTTTATTTTTCGCTAAAAGCTTTCTAAATTTTTGTTGTACTTAACATTTTTTTTTTTAGTAATTTTTAATGCCCTCTATTTTGTTTTGAGCCTCTTTGTTTTTGGGGCAGCTAATTTTCATTAGAGATATGCTAGAAATGAATCGACTTTTGCTTATAACTATTGAATGCATTATCAACTAATACATATATAAATATTTATATATACGTGTAAGTATATATACAGCTAGCTAAATGGTTAATACCTCATTCATGCCAATAGTTTAACTACTTTGTTGTTCCCAAAAACACATTTGCCTCATATGAATAAAGCATACCGAACGAATTTCGAATATAATTTATTGCTACTCATATAATAAGCATATTTTATAAGCAAAACGATAAGCACATCATCAACATAATTATCTTCACTTGACACACCTAATAAATTTTATAAAGGCTACGTTCGTTACTTAGGCAAATTAATAGGGGGAGGGCAGGAATTGGGGGAGATACGCCTCTAGAGGCGATACTAGAGTTAACACATTAGCTGAGACATATTAGCTGAGACACACACCACAGACACTGACAGGCTGCTATCGGGTGGGTTGGGTTAATTGTTTCGACAGCTAGAGATGGTCGCGTGTCACGAAAGTGAATTTAAATTGTGAAAAAAAGAATAGGAAATTATAGAAATAAAGGAAGAATAGATGAATAAACTGGATGAAAGTTAAATAGTTTAAGAAGTAAGCTGAAGATAAAGAATAAATGCGTGAAATGAAAGAAAAGAATATATAAAAGAAGAAAAAAACCAGATAATAGATGTTCAGAAGTAGAAGTACTATATATTAGGTTTTAACAAAAACAAGAAAAAAATAGATAAAGAAATATATGCACATTGTATAAAGCAACTATACGATAAAGATTTGAATCTTAGATTGGTCTTAAATCTAATAGTACTCCTCTTATGCCTTTCCCACTATTTCTCAATTCCCATTTCGTGTCACGCGATCATCGCTAGCTCGTATATACAATCTAATTAGTAGTGGATTGGGTTAGCAGCTTTGTCTGACAACACAAGTTGCTCTTAGAACTTATCTCTACGTCTGTGTGTGCTGGCCGTATTCTATATCCATTTGTTTTTCGACATCGAGGAGCGGAGTCGGCGACCCCACATCAGGTTGTATCATACAATCGTGCCCTGCAAGTGCTGCGGCGACGACACCTGCGACGACTGTGGCAACGAGTCCTGTGCCTGCAACGTGGCCCCAGACGATGTGCTCGGTCCAGGTCCCAGGTCTGCCGTGTTTATCGCCAGCGAGGAACTGGCGCCCAACATGCCACCGCCCGAGCTGCCGCCCAAGGCGGAGGGATTAATGCCGCCCACACCGCCGCCTCCCAGCATACAAGGTACGCCCAACATGGGCGTCGGTTCCTCCGGCGGCGTGACCTGCAATGAAATTTGATTCTGCAAGCGGCATGAGTTGATAACAAGATAAGGAGTAGGATAGATAGTTATACATATATCGATTGATAGCCTACCTCCATGCCTATGCTGCCATTGAGTGAGATCTTGATGGGATTGCTGTGATTCGTTGCCTGCATGAGCGTTGTGAAGTGACTGATGCCGATCTCCTCCAGGGAGGACTTCCGCCTTCCGTGACTCACCCCCACGCTGGGCAATCCTTGGCGCAGCGAGGAGGAGCGCCGCAATAGAATATCATTATCGATCTGCAAGCATAAAGATAAGGAAATTCCAACCGAAATTGGCGCACATTAGCCAACAATTTGTGGGAGCCAAACAAATGGCCCAAAACTCAAGAAACACACATAAATTACACAAACAAATTGGCAAATTGGCTACAAGTTTTTTTCATTCTTTTTTTGCAAACCAAGGCAACACACATTGAACTCAACTCCGTGCTGCACGCTTGGGAATTCTTTTTTTATTAATTCTATTTGTTTTTTTTTTTTGTTTTTTGGTGCATCCAACACGATTAACGGAAACGGAAACGTGATGTGGTTTAATCCGTTGCGAGCGTGCTTTTTATGGTTATGAATGGTTGCTAAACTTGTTGTTGTTGTTGTTCTTGCTGTTGATGATGGTTCTTGTTGTTGTTGTTGAATCGCATGGTTGTTGTAGTTGTTCGTCTTACGGCTGTTGAGTGCTGCGGCTTTGATTCACGACTTTTATTTTGTGAAATGATTTTGCGAGTATTTCCAATCAGAAGGCAACCAAATTTTGATGCTCTATCTTAACGTGTATGTGTGAGTGCGCAAATTTGTGTGTGTGTGCATGTGTGTGATTGTGTTGCCTTTTACAATCTGGCAACATAAATCTAAGTGTTGTGTTAGCCAATTGGTAATTAAAATGAGTTAAATAATAAACAAACTTCGAAGTGCCGAAGTTACATTTTGCAGAGCTAAGGAAATATATGCACTAGAGTTTATGTATAGCTGCGAATTTGATAGATATTTAATAATGAAATGATCATAATTATTTTTTTAAATATAATGCACAATTAAATATCATTATATGAACAATTAAATCTTTAGATTGGTTGTTCTTCCCTCTCCTTTTTTTCATATCGGAAAATATTAGGCAATACCTTCTATACTTTGTAAGTACTTCTCAATTAACATACTATAAATACCTTAGTTTCTGCAAAGTTTTTACGAAATTAAAGTATGTATGTAGTTTCGTATTGCTGCTGACAGTTGTGCATCTATTGAGCGCCAGAGTTGCCATACTTGGCATGCTAAACGTATATAATGATGGCAACTCTGGCAATTGCTAAATACACACACAGTAATCGGCTCTGCTTTTTTGGTTACAGTTTTGTTAACTCAAATGAAGATTTAAAGTGTCGATCAACGTGAACAGAAACTTGAAATAGGGAAGGTGGAAAGTGGAAAAACAGAGAGACAGAGTGGGTGATAGAGAGACAGAGACAGAGAGAGAGAGAGGGATAGAGAGTAATAGCCAACCCGCAATGAGTTACTCCTGCCGCGCTGTGAGCCAACCACCGTCGGACTGTCGGGTAGAGAAAGAGAATTCGATTTAATTTGCTGCATCGGGGGAGTACAGCGCTGCGATGATCCATACCCGGCCAATGTCTGAACACTCTGCATTTGCATGGGGTTCAAACCGGCGATGCCGGAGCCGCCACGCGAGCCAGCTCCGACGGCGGTGTTGGGCATATTTGGCATTTGTGGACCGCAGGTGGCGCCCAAGTTGATGTTCGAGCAGAACGAGATGTTCGACTTGCGCCTCGAATTGTGACGCTCAAATGTCTTTTGGGCCGAAAACGGTGAGGGCCGTACCAAATAGCTGTGAATTGGACAGAAACAAACATTATCATTATTATTATAATTATCATAAGAAATACCATTATTAATATTAGCATTAGCATGATGAGCAATAATATTAGCATTAATATTTGAATTAGAATTAGCATTAGCACTAGCATTAGCATTAGCATTAGCATTAGCATTAGAATCAGCATTAGCATTAGCATTAGCATTAGCATTAGCATTAGCATTAGCATTAGCATTAGCATTAGCATTAGCATTAGCATTAGCATTAGCATTAGCATTAGCATTAGCATTTGCATTAGCATTAGCATTAGCATTAGCATTAGCATTAGCATTAGCATTAGCATTAGCATTAGCACTAGCAATATCATTAGCATTACCATTAGCATTTGCATTAGCATTAGCATTAGCATTAGTGTAATCAGAACTCACATGAGATCACCCTCCTCCAGCTTAAGATCACAGCTAGGATTGATTATCACATAGGACAAATGATTGCGCTTCTCGCTGACATCGTCATAGTCAATGGTGGGCAGATTCAACGATTCCATGCGACTCCTCACCAGATTGGCGATTTCCGCTCTTTCGATTTGTTGGGCGTGATTATCGCGTGCCTCATCCGCTAAATTAATCGAGTACTGCAAGGGATAACAATATGAGTTAATGAAATTGGGCCACAACTTATCATACACACATTTATTAAACTATGTTATTCACAGTTGAAATGTGTCTTTTTGTATGTGTGTGTGTATACAGGGGTGTGTGTGTGTGCAACTAATGAGACGATCTCGTGATGTTTGAGTGGCATCCATTATCCAAGAGCATGCTGCAAAAGCGTTCCAGAAATATAACCAAACCAAACGAAACCAAAGGAACCTACCTCACGGATGTGTTTTCGTGTGGAGCATTTGCTATGGACGAGTTGGGGTATGATGGTGAGATACTTACGGAAGATCCCTTGCGGTCCGAGCAGCCACCCAGACAGTTGACCGACTTCTGGCGGGGACGGTAACTGCCTGTGCCAGTGGCGCCACCTGATGAAGGCGGTCGATATGTAACACCTCGCAGCATTTCCGAGCTGTCCTTCGTGGAATCAGGGGTGCCAGTTTCCTCATCGTACTGTGCACGACAAACAAATCCACAAACATTCGAATCGATTCGATGTGGTTGTTGTTGTTGTTGTTGTGGTATGCAAATTTGAGTGAATTTCGGTTAAACACAAAATGATTAACATCTTTAATTGATTTTTAATTGAAATGGCAGATTGTTAAAACATTATCTATGGATGATGGATTCTTTGTAAGTTACAACAAAAAAAGTTTATCTCGGGCGCCGCTTTTATGTTCATTTAATGTTAACGATGTTTCCATTTTATTTTTAATGTTTTCTATTTGTTTTTTTTTTGTGCTTTTAAACAATGTAACATTTAATGTGTGTTAACTGCAAACATGCCAGTTGCGAGTAAGGTTAAAACAATTACAACTAAAAGCCATAAAACATGTCAAACGAAATTTAAGTACGAGTATTGTTTTTGTATTTTAAAATAAATTCAATGAAATAAAAATTAAAAGACAAAAAGCATTTTTATTGTGTGTTATTTCGGTTAAAAAGCAATCCATAAAAAGTAATAATCGAATTTAAGTAAAGTATATTTTATTAAAGGTGCCTGCAAAGCGCATTTTTTTTCTATTTAATTGTTCTCTACATAGGATAAGCTAAAAAATACTAATTAACACTAAGTGAGTCCGTTGTTTCAACTTGAATTCAACCCAGCTTTATTGATTTTTTTTCTAGTTTGCTTTTTGTAATTAGCATTTGCACTCAAGTGTTTAAAGCAGCGGAAAATTTTCTGCAATTTGCAAAATATGACGAAAAGTGAAATTTTTCAATTGATGTAAAAAGACAGAAACAGATGTTCGACATGATAAAATACGTGTCGTTATATTTAAATCTGTATTTTAAAGGCATTAAGATTCTTTATAGGATAGGGGATCAATTCTTTTACTTGTTATAGACATATGTAAAGTGTACGAACTTCATTTCCGACCAATGAAAAGAAGTATTATCAATAGTTCTATATCCAGAGAGCAATAGGAGATTTAAATCAAATCCATTGGGAAAACAGTGCAATCTATTGCTAGAATATTTAAACCAAAAACTAAAATATGAGGAAAGAAGTAGATAATATCGAAATAATTTTTACTTGCAACTGTGGCATGTGGGAAATGCTATGTGGCACGACACGTAAACTAAACACGAACACGAGGGAACAACTGTGAGAAGAGAGAAAGCGAAAGAGGGGGAATGAGTTTTGTATTAAAGCGCCTATTGATAATGCTCTTTGTGTGTTGTATGTGTTTGTGTGTGTTGTGTGTGTGTGTGTGTGACCAGCTATTGTCCTGTGCTGCAGGACGCACAACAAGCAAATGCAATCAACTAATTAAACGCCAGCATGCAAAACTAAGCAAACAAACAGAATAAAAAACACAAAAAGAAAAACCGAAAGAGAACAACAGCAAATTGAGGTGGGCGCTGGGCGAAGAGAAGAGCGATAAGAAGAGAAAGTGAAAAGTCATGCAAGCATTCCTAACTAACTGGTCAACTACGGAACTAAGAACTGTGGAACTACAACACGAGTACATTCAAACAGGCATGCAGAGGGAGTAGGTATTTCAGTAGCACACACATGAACACGTCAAGCAAAATGCATTTAACAAAAGAATTTGGCCAATAGCAATTAACTGGGACTAATGAGGCAGGCAACGTGAGAAGTATTTGTATGAAATGTTTTCGTTTCGTTTTGATTTGATTTGATTTAAGTATTCGATTTTATTCGATAATTCGACTAGGCTATAAAAATATATATATCATCATCACTCACTGCGTGCGTGTGCGTTTTTTTTCTTTTTTGGTTTCAATTGCTGGTCAAGTCCAATACAAACGCAATATTTAATTAGTTTAGTTTTCGCTTTCGCTTGACACATTTACACAAATGTTAACGGTTCGTATGCGTAATTTTTTATTCATATCAATCTTATCTTTGGTTTTATTGCTCACACAAAATCAATTGTTAGTAGGAAAGGGGGTAGGGAGGGGCTTTGTGTTAATTTGTGGGCCACTTTAATAATCATAGTAATGGAATAAGGCAGACAGAAGGGGGAATAAAAAATGTTTATGAAAAATATAATCGACTACTTCTTTTTGATTTATATACAAAAAATGGATACTAAATCAGCACGCTATGCTTTTTTAAATTGAAATGATTGATTCATATAAATATATATATTAGAGAAATGGGGTTGGGTGGGGATCTTTCGTCTAAGCATATGAATAAAAACTCTAGAAATCTTTCAAAAGCAATTTAGAATTACGTTAATGTTAAGTTCAAAATCCACAAGATCTTTAGTTTTTGTTTACGAGTACGTTATAGGTATTAGTTGAAAATAGTTTGTATATATATATATTAGCTGAGTAGTAGTATAGTAGTATAAGAGTACTTATAATTTAAGTATAAGAATTTTGTATAATATTTATATATAATATGCAAATGAAGTAGTTTTAAAGTTTGGCGCAGACTCTTCTCAAATGCAGTTAGTATCGAAGCGTAAGCGTGTGATTTAAACAAGGGACAATAAATAAACTAAAACTAAAACCGAAATGATATGAAATTATTAACAATTATAATACCTTCTGATTGATTAATAAATTATAAATACAAATTGAAATGCTAACTTAAATTAATTTGAGAACTGTGTACCTAATTTGTAAGGCGAATCGATCACAAATCAATCGAAATTATGTGAGCAAGAGAGGTAGTAAGAAAGAGAGAGAGACAGAAAGACAGAGAGAAGGAGACAGGCTGTGTGTGTGGATTTGGGTGGAGTGAAGAAACAGTGTAGATGTGTGTGTGTGTATTAGTTTTGTGCTGCCAACTTCAAATTGGCTAAACTGAAATTGAAAATCCTTTTTTTTCATAGTATTTTCTTATTTTTTTGTGGCCCAAAGTTGAAAGTAAACTGTTTCTATAGAAACTGTTTTTTTTTATGAGCTGTTGCTGTAGTTTTTGTTGCATTTGTTTTGGACTCACCGATGGACGCAAGCGCACACAATGCCTGCTGAAGGCGGAGAAGGGTCCCCATCTCTCGACCGGCGAGTTACTCACATGTGAAGTGTCCGCATTCGAAGTGTCCTGAGTGCGATAAATGCCAATCGGAATTTCGCAGGTTGTCGAGCAGAGTTTCTGGTACAGGCGTCCATAGGTACGAATCCACATGTCATCCTTGGTTATGCGCATCTGTCAAGACAGCCACGTTAACCAAGTCTATGTTAGAGAGGGGAATCTATCTGCTTACCGAGGTGAGAAATCCACTGCCCGGCGCCTGGTCGATGCCCAGCAGCAATCGCACGAACGTAATCACATAATCCTTGACAAACGCCTGGTAGAGCAGCGTGTCCAGCATCGAGGCACTGAAGACCGCGCCGGCGGCAAACGGCAGTCGGAACATGTACGAGATGTGAGAGCCGCGCTCCTTCTCGCGCTGCAATTAAGTGAGCGGCAAATTAACCAATGACAACTGCAGCGGACACCCCACTGGGACCCCCCGTTACCGACCTTCTCCATCTTGCTGAGGTGCAGTGCGTACTTGTCGTGCGCCCGGAACTGCATGAAGCGCATGTTCGAGCTCTGGGACAGCTCCGTGATGCTCTTGATGCTCGGGAAGAATCTGTCGAGGAACCAGCACGGAAAGAGCGCGGGATTTTATCATATTACACGGTTTATAATTTCATATACCTTAAACGGCAACTCTGTTCAACAAAATTCTGCATTTAACAACTAAAAAATTGCATAACTTTGCAAAAACTGAAAAGATTTCCAAGGGGAATATCTGAATGTTTGGACTCTAAATTCATTATGCATTAGAATTTAATTAATTTCGAGGGACTTTTAACTTTTCGATAATTCAAAATTTTAAATGTCTTGTTTAAACATTTCTTAATACTATCTAATAAAATCTCTGCTACTTACTTGAACATATTCTGCACAGCGACAATTGTGTTGCAGTCGGAGAGGGAATCCTCCTCGGCGGAGTTGGAAAGCTCCTTGTTGACGACGACAACACTCTCAGCCAGCGTAATCCCCGCACGCAGCAGATCATCCAGGCAGTCAATGGAGCCGAGCATCCAATAAACCTGCCAAGTAGGGAAATCTTTTGATTAAGAGCAGGAGAACAACTTGAGAAAGGCGAAAACTCACCAGCGGAAAGTAGGAGAGTGCGTCGAGAAAGGCGACATCCGGACGACGTTCCAGCAGCAAAATGATGGGATTCAATGAGGTCTTGGAACGGAAGTGAGCACGCAGTGGAATAATGAAGTTATAAATGCCATTCGATGCATAGTCAGCGGCCAGAATGATGGTCTTGTTCTGCCACTGATATTCCTTGGCATTGCGATAGCTGCAGTGCTCGCAGACCTGAACCGAGTTGAGTTGAAAAGTTGAGGAAATAAATTGAAAGTTGGTCAAGTGATTGAACTGCCACTCACCTGGGCCAACTGCAGACAGCAAAGTGGTTTCTTCTCTTTGAGCAGGTAACAGAGTGTCGGACTGACACCGATGAAGGGCGACACGGGTGGAAATCCTTTGACAATGCTGAAATGTACAATTGGAGCAAACAGAGGTGTGAAAACTGTCGCAGCGCATTTGCCTTGGCTGGTCAAAACTAAGCAGAAAGGTAAAGCGCTTGTCGTGTGTTAGCCAAACAAAAACCATAATACAAAAAAGGTGCAGGGAATAAGTATGAGCATTGACAACAACAGGCAAGGAATATGTTTTCCAGGGAACTTGAACTTGCAACAAACTACGAGCGCAAATGTTTCGCTTTAATTTGTCTTATTTCACAATGTTTTCTCTGTCTGATGTATGATGTGCATGCAATCAATGTGTCGCTGAGACTTTTCCCCAAGTAAGTTGAAAACATTTGACTTTTCTTGTGGCAAGAACAACCTAAATGAACAACAACAACAACGTTAATCTCAACCCTTGATGACAACTGCGAAGCGACAACTTTTTGTTTGAATGCAAAAATGCAACGCAGTCAAAGCAAAGCAAACAAAACCAAAAATAAATGGAAGCTGAAGTTGAAGCAGAAGCACTAGAAGCAGCAGCAACAACAACAAAACTAGAAAACTATAGTCGTGCATGAACGACAATTGAATACTCTAAAAATTAAAAGATGTGTATTTTTCAGGGATTAAAACAGAAACGAATATCGGTTTCAGTTACGGTTACGGTTTTCGGTTACGCAAAATCTTTGAATAAAGGTTTCGTAAGGGTGAACCGCTTTTAGTATGTTTCGGTTTTGAAATACCGGTATGGTTTCGGTTCACAAGAAAACAATTTTTTTGCAAAAATATAATTATATTAATAATATAAAATTAAAAATAATTAAAAAGGCATTACTTTCTTAATGTTTCATTCACACATTTCTTTCACATATTCTTCAGTTTAATTATAGTTTAGTTACATTTCAACAATTTTAATATTTAATTTAAATAAAAATTCAAAATTAAACATATGAAAGTCAAAAATCAAAATTAAAAAGGAAAAATAATTTCTTTTTTGGATGAATGAAAAGCCGAAATTAACCCTTATAAATGAAACGGTTACTAAACGGTTATTTTGGTTTACAGAGTTTCGGTCTTATGGTTTCGGTCAAATGAAATTTTTTTTTCGGTTACAGTTTCAGTTATGTTTTTACCTGTTAAAGGTTACGGTTTCGGTTAGGGCTTTAATACCTGGTATTTTTGTATATCGAGAACTTTGTTAGAGGATATAAAATATACTCATTAAAAATAAAGTACTCTTGTAAGATATTGCCCAACAAAGCGTCGTTGCAATATACCCCACTTACAGGGTATATGGCTAACTAGCAGGCAGATGGCACTGAGAGCAGCATCATCAGCAAATCTCGAGTAGTTACGGGGCACGTTCAAGGTAAACGCTGCGTTGCAAGTCATTAAAAAATGCCCCGTGGCAAGGCAAACAAAACATTGAATAAGCAACTGCAACTGCAACAACAACAATGGCAACAATAACAACAATGACAACAGAGCGACAACAGCAAAGGCAACGGATAACGGATAACGGTTAAGAACTCTTCAACAATGGAACACATTCCAAAAACGTCAGCCCAGCTGGTTTACTTTAGTCGAGGCGCCTCCAACAAAGGGAGAAGGGAGACGCCACACGGCAACTGGCGGCAACTTACCCGGAATAGTCGGCGGCCCAAACCGGACGACGCGAATGTCGCCGCGTTTCGCCGGAGCCGGAGCTGCTTGAGGTGAATGCAAACGGAGGAGGAGGAGGAGGCAGTTGGCCAGTGGTGGCTGTGCTGCAGTTGCTCATTTGTGGCAGCGCAGCAGCTGCTGTGCTTGTTGTGGTGCTGGAGGTGCTGCCGCTGTCGTGGGAGCAACTGCAGCAGCCACGCTGCAACTGACGCCGTCGAGCCGCCAGCACCGCCAACGTGCCACCACCCGGACCCAGACCCACACCTGAACTCATTCCCACTCCCATTCCCACTGTCATGCCCATTCCCAATCCCAGTCGTTGACTCGTGGGCATTGTGCACTCGCTGTCGCAGCTGTAGCTCTTCTTCATCACACGCCTGCGCAGCGGTGCATTCGGTGGGGCAGGTGGTACAGGTGGTGCAGGAGCAGGTGGTGCAGTGGCATTGCAGTAGCCACAGAAGCCAGCGGATCCAACACGCGGATACGAGTCCTCCGAGGAGCTCATGATGAGCGAATATGTTCGCGATTGTGGAAAGTGCCCGCCCAAGCAACTGTTGTCAAGGTTAAGGAGTTCTTGGACAGTTAGTTGACTGGGTCTAAGCAACGGTACATTTCAGAGCTCTCTCTTGGCTGAGAGTAAAGGTTAGGATAGGGATTCGAATTCAATTCGTGTACAGCCAATACGACATTTAAATATACATACAGGGAGAGTTGCAAGTGATATTTTTAGCATTGTCTAAGAAAAAGTATTTTTATCGTGTGGTATAAAATGTATACTAGTTATATTGTACTTTTGAAATTTAGAAAATGTTTAAGTTAGAATAGAGCTTAGATCGTGACTTGTAATTATTTTGCTGAAAATATCGCTTATTTACTTGCAAGGCTGCAAACTGATTTTATGTTGTGATTGATTGAACTGATTTATGTTTTAAACTACATTTATATATTGTGTAATTGCTAAACTAATGTTTATATATATTGTACTTATTTATTTCCTTACTAACTTTTTCCAGAAAAAAATCAATATTTTATTGAAGATTTTAAGGAAAATTAAACTGGTTTGGACACTGCTTTTTCAATTCGATTTCATAATATTGATTGAACTTTTGAGTTGAAAAATAAGATAAAATAAAAGTGATTATTAAAAAGAGCTAACGCAATTTTAAAAGCTAATTTTACTTTAATTTCTAACTGTGGTAAATAGGAGAATTAATTTATTAATTGAATTAAATAATTACAGTTTTGCAGCCTTGCTTAGTTGAGCTATGTACATGTAGTAGGTATAACTAATATAGTTAGTTACAGTTTGGAATACATATCTAGTTGTCAGCTAGGTGATTTGGATATGCGTTGCACAATTGGATTGTTGGGTGTACACAGAATACAGTTAGGGATACAGTTAGTTACGAGTAGAGTTGCTAAATATATGTACATATAGAGGGGGAAGGAGGAGGAAAAGTGCCTCGATTATCAGTTAGTTAATAAACAAATCAAAATTCCGTGTTACTTCTCAACACAACTCATGGAAGGGGCAGTGGGCGAGAGAGAGGGGCTGTGGGGGAGGGGGAACTTACGCAATTTTCTCGGAGGGGGAACGCCAGGGCATCTCATCATCGATTTCGTCGTCGCTCTCGTCTCCCTCTTCGCCATCATCGTTGCCGGCAATGCTGAAGGACGAGGAGGTGAACATATCGGGCACGGGCAAAATTGAGGGACGTCGACTGCCTGTTTTTGTGGGGAGAGAGAAAGTTGGCCGAAAGTAAATCCAAAATAAAGTTAGAGACAGAGAGAGAGAGAGAAATGTTAAACTTACCTCGACGCTGATTGAGCACATCGGGACTGAGCAGATTGGGATTGTTGGCATATCCAGGCACGTCCAGGTGATTCCCCGTTGTGGTCAGTGTGGCAGGTGTGACACTTAAAGAGGTGCCCATATTCAAGCCCGCTCCCAAGCCACCACTGCTGCTGCTTCCCGCCTGCACCACTCCGGAAGATCCACTCGCTCCACCTCCACCTCCGCCTAAGGTCAGTGGCAACGTTGTTGTTGCTACTGCCGTCGTTGTTGTTGCCATTTGCGTTGTCGTGCTCACCGTTGTGTCCCTAAGATTTTGCCTGGAGTCCGATATTATCACAGCCGTTGGGTTGTCGTTGGCTACGCACAAATAAATTTAGCAAATTTGTAAATTCTTTTTTGTTTTAAAGCATTTTCAGCGCGATTTGACTTCAATTAGGTACAAAATTTACGCTACTTGAACAAAGTTTTCAAAAATCTCTAAAATATCAGCTGATTAACAACAACAACTAGACTGAAAGAAGCAAAAGCAGATGGCGTACACAAGAAGGAAAGAGAGAGAGAGTAAGCAAAATAGAAAGAGAGAGAGAGAGCGAAGAAAACGACGTGCAAGAAAATGACCTGACGAACTCATTAAAAGTCCTTGCGAATTGCGACCAAAATGTGCAGTTGCAAAACTTGGCAAAACTTGGAAAAGGTTAACTGAAATCATTATTTGCCCATGGCCCAATGACACTGGCTTAAAGTAGCTTTTAAACTGAAGTAAAATCTGCGGAGCATTCTTATAAAAATATATTTTTTAGCACAAAGCTTTAATGTGCTTTCAAAACTGTTTGTATGAAAAGCACCATAATAATCAAATTCTACAAGCTGTTAATTAATAAGCTCAAATTATCAAATAATTTGTCTTAGAGCTTTAATGTGCTTTTTGGCATCTTGGAAATAAACACAGCTTTAATTTTAATATTTTAAAAGCATATAAAAAAGCTCGAAAAGGTAGTCAAGTATTTTTTTTGCTTGCCATTAAAAGCTAACTGATAAAGCTTTAATAAAACTTGCACATACTCTTCAATCCAATATTGAGTTGCAATTCATTAACTAGTCTCATTAGAATTTTAGTGCTGCAACATTTTGCCAAACTATAAACGTTAGTTGAAGCTTGAAGTTGTGGAACTGAACTCAATTACGCTTGTTCATACACCAAACAAAAGTGAAAGCGAAATGGGAAAGGGAAAGCAAAGGGGAAAGTGAAAGCACAAGTTGACTTGCCTAATGACTTTGGCTCATTTGTCGTCGCTTGTTTCGCTTTAATTATACATTTTTACCGAATAGCGAAAGCAACTTTGTACTAAATACACATTTTCAGCAATAGTTTAATTTTTTTTTTTGGCTGTGGCATGCCACAGTTACAACGAGTACTTAGTTGCTGGTGGCAAACACAACGCGGCGTATACTCAATGTTGATGTTGAGTGAGAAGTTAGAGGCAACAAATTGTTGCGTGCCCCGTGCACGTATAATTTACAATTGACAGGGGACTTTGGACAGGGGGAGAACAAAACACCAGGAGAGCAATAACTAGCGTCAATAAAGGTGCACAGTCAACAACAACAAAGACAAAAACGGAAAAGAGAAAACATAGAGAACGTGGTGCAATATGAGAACATGCGATAAAAATTGTACAATATGTGCAAAAGCAAGAAAATGAAGCAAAGACAAAAATAGCATCGCGGAAGTAACCAAAGAAATTTGCTCAACCGGATGTGTGTGTGTGTGTGTGTGAGGTAAGATGACAAGGTGTGTGTGCGAAGGTGTGTGTGTGAGTGAGTGTGTGTGGTTGTGTGAAACTTTACGCTAATGGCTTTCGAAGAGCAGAAATAAATTCAGGGTAGCATTTTAAGTGTGTCTAGCGGCATTTACAAGCGCAAAATTGAACATAGACAGTTAGAGAAAGAGAGAGAGAGAGACAGAGTTAGAGTTGGAGCTAGAGAAAGAGCGGAATATATAAAAAGAGATGGAGCTTGTATGTATGTAAGTGTGTAATGTTTTAAGTCATATTTAAAAAAAGGGGCTGATTAATATTTTTGTTTTGCTTCATTTTTGTTGGTTTTGAATTTCTTTTGATTTCATTCCTTTGATGGGGGGAGGTTTTATTTTTATTTTTAATTTCATTTATTTATTTAGTTGACTTTGAGGGGGCGGGCGGGGGTAGATTTTTGGAGTCACACTCACGCACAAATAGTGTTGTATAGTCACTGTCACATGTTTGTTGTAGTTGTTGTTGTTGTTGTAGTTGCAGTTGTTGCATTTGCGGATACGGATACGGTGGCGGATACGGATACGGTTGCAAGTGCTGCCTCTCGGAATGGGGCGTGCCGGCGCCTGAGTCATAACTGGGACTGTGGGGCACACGAACACAAACAGACGGCACTGGTGCAATTGCGGTTGTTGTTGCCGTTGTTGTTGCTGTTGTTGCCGTTGCTGTTGTTGTTGTCGATAACATTGATGCTGATGCTGATAATAATGTTGATGATGTGAGAGTCGTGCTAATTGTTGTTGTTACTGTTGTTGTTGCATGTATTGTTGTTGATGTTGTTGCTGTTGTTGTGGTATTGGCTACACATACATTATACGATATGACATTATATATATATATATATATACTATATATATAAGTGCAAGTGTGTGTGTGTGCGTGTGTGTGTGGGGTATATCCGTGTGAATGTTTCAATGCTGTGTAATATTTTTATTTTTATTTTCTGTGCATTCGTCAGTCAAATGTGGCAACAGTTGACCAGCAAATTGGTTTTAACAGAGTTTTTCAACTTCAACTCAGCTCTAATTGACTGCAGCTAGTTCTATATAAGTTTGAAACCATTTTGAATAACTTATACCAACTTTTAATACGATTAAAAGTAGAAAGCCATTTCCAGAATAAATGTAATTCTTAATAAAAAAACTAAAATTTAAATATTTTTAAGAATTAACGAAATTATAATTTAAGTTCACAAGATAATTAAAATGTTTATTTTTTTATAATTTTTTTTTGCTTTAAAAAAAATAAATTTGATCCTAATGAAATAATTAAAATAATACAATAATATTTACTTTTTCCATATATTTTGTGACTTCTGAATTGAATGTCAGGAAATGGCTTAAATTTCTAATATTAATTCAGCTACATCTCGCTATAATCTATCAGGAATGTAATAAGTATTTATTCTTTTTTTTTTAATTCGCAACAAGAGAAAAATATAAACAAACAGGCAATTTGAGTAGATAATTGTAAATAAATTTAAGAAAAGTTGTAAAAGTTCAGAGGAACAGAGAGAGAGGCAGAGAGAGCGAGAGCGAGAGAGAGAGATATAGAAAGAGAGTGGAGCAAGAAGATTGTACAAACATAACAAAGCTGTGTCTTCAGTTTAATTATTTGATTTAGACTGTTTTCATTTGAAGCGTTTGCTTTGAGACGAGTTTCAGCACAAGATAATTAATTAATGGAAATTATAATAATAATAATAAAAAGGCAACTTTCAAGACCAAATTAATTATATTATTTACGCACACACATTGAAAGCGTTTTATTTTTAAATATTTTTCCCAGACAAATTGACAACCGCAACGAGATTAAATTAAAAAGAATTAATTAAATAACGAAACGAAGAGACAGATTAAAGTGTTTTTTTTTTCATTTTATATATATATCAGATCAAAATGGCAGCCTCAAAAAATAACATATAATACGAAATAAAAATGAGGAGCAAAAAACTTGTTGCTGAATAAAATAATTGTTCACATTTTGCACAAGAGACCATTCAACATTCAGACTCATTCATTCATTCGTTCGCTCGTGTTGTTGTTGCTCTGTAGTTTGTAATTTCATTTGATGACACACACACACACACACAAGCACACACACACATATATGCATATGTAGAGTCATTGTACCCACCAGTTGCTGCATGAGTGTGTGAGGAGGAGCCAGGGTTGCCACCGTCCTTGGCAGCTGCCGTTGTATCCGTCGTAGTTTGATTTTGATTAACGACAAATGCCGAATTCTCCTCCTTGGTAATGCTCATATAATAGCACGTGTCATCCTTTTTCATAATGTGCCTGGGTCCTGGATTTAGTAGAATGGTATCCTCATAGAATTCCGGCAACTCAGCCGGACGTACGCCCACCAAAGCAACACCATACCTTTTATTTACAAAATAAATAAATATTAAAAGATGAAAATGTTTAGCAGTTTTGGCATTTTACATAAATTTGTGTTTGAATTGGGGACGAATGGCGTCTAAATAAATAAATAAATAAATATGAAAGACGTAAGTTTGTGTTGGCATTCACTTATTTATGCCCAACCATCCATCGACCACTCAAACTTATTCGTAGTCCCCATTCAAACGTCAGGCTATTCATTCATTCATTCATTCATTCAGCACACATAGAACATGTCTGTTAAGTGTTTTTTTGAACTTACTTGCGATGCGAATGAAAACTGGCATAGGTAAAACTTTTACCCTCGTACTCCCCGAAGAAGCGACTGTCTCCGAGCACAATGTGATAAATTTCATTGCCCGAACATTTGCCATAGAGACGGTGCCATTCCTCTGGCGATTGTTGACCTTCCCTGTGAAGAGACGAAATTTAAGTCAATATCTCGACTCAAATGTGAATTAAGTTTCAAGTTTTAATTGTTCAGATTTTTGCCCGCCAGCCACAAAAATTTAAAACGCTTCTCCATTTGCTTGCTCTTGTTTTCTTTTCCATCCCCTACCATCATTTAATTACTAATTAGAATTCTTTAGTCTACTAATGCGTCAAGTTATACGCTGCGTATGATTAATCTGGCTTGCGTGTCGCTTGCCACAAACACAAAACACGGCCGCAAATTAAAGCCGCAAAGAACGTTCGCATTTTATTCATTTATTCTTTTATTTTTAATTTGTAATTTGTGCACTCGACGACAAGCGAAATTAGCATAAAACACAGTTTGATGTCGGAAACATTTGCGCATTAAATTTAATTAAAATACTCGCACTTCATATTGACGCCAGGCTCGTTTCCCTCATTTCCCTCCTCGTGCTTTTGGCACAGGTGTGTCGTAGTTTGAATACCTTAATATAACTGTTAAGCTATTCTCATGGAACTTAAGTGCTTTCCGAGAATCATTTGGCAAAAGGTTAACCAACCTACATATATTTAATATAATATGTTGGCCATAAAAGAAGGGGAAAAAGAAGTCCTTTTTTTTTTAATGAGTCAACTTAAGTAGCTTTGAATTTGTTAGGAGTTAGTCAGACTATTATTAATAAAATTTTAACAAACTAGGACCACTAAATTAATTTTTTTCACTATCCAAAAACTCACTTGCAAATCTAAAACTTAATAAATTTTTTATTAACTTAATAACTAGTAACTTTTTAAAATATTACTCTAATTTTTACCTTAATTTAAATCAAATGTCACCAAATGTTAAAGTTCTTAGCTCCTTACTATCTTAGTGCTGCTGATTAAGTGATTTCCACTATCTTAACGTAAGTACTTGCTGAATAATAAATAAATTGCGAGTGACATAGAAAAGTGGACAACAGACACCGTGAACAGTTTACTGTGAAGAACTGTGCTGACGCATGTGAGTTAAATGTTTTATTTGTTTTTCTCCTTTATTTTCTCCATTTTTTTTTTGCAGGCCATTAACAGTTGACTGGGCATTATAGTGGGTATATAAGATACTATATACGTACTGTCCGCGTGACGTGTGCAGGAGGAGGGTGACCAATGTGCTGGCTCCCGGACAGGTGCAATTGTTGGCCAACAGCGCGTACTTGAATTCATCCTCGCAGACCACGTGCTCGGCGAACTTCACATGCAGCTTGTGCTCCGGTCTGGCCACAGCGAATTTCCGCAGGATATGCAGTCGATGAGCATACATATACATAAGTATAGAGATATAGAGAGAGTTGTATATATTGGTTGTGTGGCACGCACAACGCGAAAACAACGCCAAAATAGTGAAAGAAATCCAAATCGAATTAACTGAGGCGTGACAAAAAGTGCTCGACAGTACTCTGCCTCGAAAACTCACCGGAATATTTGAACATACTGTGGCACATTCGGCGCAAAGTCCTTGACGGCCCAGGATCTTAGTATAGTGTGCTCATCGGCTGCCGTTTTGTCCGCATAGTTGCGAGCTGCCAATATGAAGCACGCTTCCGCCTCATTCATTCGCGCCCTCGCCAAATCGCCATCCTTCAGACAGGACCCCTACAAGCGTGCGCAAGTTCAAATGCCAAATGCAGTGCGAAATGTCAATGTCAGAAAAACACATCCAAAATTCGAAACTCAAATCAAATCACGAGTTGTCAAATATTTAACCAACCTGAATGTAGATGACGCGCTGCGCCCAAATGGGCACCTGCAATATCATACGCATCGTTGTATCCAATTCCATGGGACTCAGCAGCACCACGTAGAAGTCCTGCAGCAGGGGATGTGCATAGAACTCGTTCAGGAAATCCATTATGGTGTCCGCATGCAGCGTTGTCGAGCACACAACCACATGCTTCTCGCTCTGCGCCCGATGCGAGGAATAACTTCCACCCAGCTTCTGTCTCTCCATCCAGGTGAAGGCCAATTGCTCAAACTACACGGGAGAGAAAACAAGAAAGAGAATGATAGAGAAATTTAAATAAATATGAAAATGGAGAGTGCTTTGGATTTAATTTGGTATCACTTTTGTTTCTAATTTGCCATTCTTTTAAATCAACTCTAATCATTTCTAATATGAGCTTGAGATCGCTGAGATCTTCAGAGAGAGAAATCCAAAGTTTCATTCCTAACAAACCTGATGAATTCCGAAACAGTCTGAGTTGGAAACAGTTTTGCACTTGGGTTTATGTAAATTTTTTTTAAAGAAAAATTAAAAAAAAAATATATATATAAATTTTGAAAGTGTTTTGGCTTCGATTTAAAAAAAAAAAAATAATGAGTAAAGCATGATGTTAACTTCTTTTTTTATGAATTAACTGATCCATTATCATCAAAAAATCTGTTGCATGTTCAAGTTAAATTTTTAAGCCATTTTAATTAAAGAAATCACAGCTCAAATCTGAAAGAAAGCAATTTGCTAAGCCAAATTAAAAGTTGTTTGTAAATAGTTTTGCAGTTTGTAGTTTAAAATGTCAGTTCTTCCAGTTTCTTTAAAAGTATTTATATACATTGTCAAGCTTAACATTCATTGAAATATTGATGGGACTGAGCATTGACAGCATTTTGTGTAACTCGATTGCAATTTGGTTTGCAGCATTAATAATTTCAATTAAATTTAAGTGCTTTGCTTCCGTTCACACACACACACAATTTGGTTACAATGTTGCTGCATGTATTTGTTATTGTTGTCGTTGTTATGGATGGTCATAAATTTTTGGTACGCGACGCGTACATTGACATGCAGCTTGAATCAAGCGCTTGAATCGCCTGCAGCCCCAAAAAGTAAGCTACGAAAAAAGTCGCAAAAAGTGTTTGATTGATGCTTTTGTTTGGTTTGCTTTGGTTAACAGCAGCCATGTTGTTGGCCATAGAACTTTTAGCTGCTGTCGAGTGTAGTACTAACAATTGCTCGTTAATTGTCGAAGCCAGTCGAAGTCGAGCTGACTGACCATGACTCATATTTATACAGATTGATGACCAGAAGTTGTCCCAGTCGTAGTCTTAGTTGCTGTTATCGTTGTCGTCTCATCTGTTAATAGCCAAATTGATTGATGGACATGAAATGTGGCAGCTAAGCAGCTTAAAGCTTGCTTGAGCGTATACCTTAGCCAGAGAAGACTGTACTCATAACGCAGCTAAGCCCATGTAACTTTGTAACTCTCTGAGTCCATTGAGGCATTAAATGCATTCACCATTCACTTCACTCACCTGCGTGGGCAGCACAATCAACGCCACACAAATCATGATGACCATATACAACTGGGATGGCCAAATGTCTGGCACTAAATCGCCGTAACCAACCGTGGAGAAGGTCACAACCACGTAATAGGTGCTCTGAAACAGATTCAAATGTCGATGCCCAGCGCGCTGAAAATGCTGAATGCCGCAAACACTAAAAGAGACAGAAGGAAGAGAATACAGATTGAGTAAAAGAGACGGCTAAAAATATAAGGACTGGATAAAGTCGTCGCTTACCTGGTGAAAACAAGACATAACAACGTTGCCGACAATATCGTCAACTGTTGTGACAAAGCCGACTGCGATTTTTGCATCGCACGATGCAAATCGTTCTGTGAAAAAAATAAATTGTTGCAACAATTCCATTTTTATTTAGTTGCTTAACCAAAACAAATTTATTGTTACTTACAAACATGTTCTCCAGCGAACGTTTGGCCAGCCAACAGTTCAGGAAAATAGGAATGAAAAGATTGCGCAACGGCGAATGCACAATCTATTAAATAAATATCCATTAAAATATATTATTATTGATTAAACTTGCATTAAGGAGTACTTACCGTTAGTGCAAAGGGTATTGTCGTTACTAATTCTAGTATAAAGTGAAATGAGAGTATTTGCTGCCATATGTTGCCCTGTGAAAGAGGAAGTTGCAAAAGAAGTTATCATAAAAAGAACAGAATTAAATACAGAAAAAAGGGTAAAAAAATTAATTCATTTAATTTAAAATTGCATAACCTATTAAAATAGTTTTTAAATGAATGGAATTTTAGATTTAGAGGTTTTCAAATGATTCCAACATTAAATGGCCAGATTAATATTGGTAATTTTTTATATAAATTTAAAAAAATTACCTTATAGCCTAGATATGTTAGAACCAAGGATTGAGTTAATGACACCATGGCCAGCAGTAATTGTAGCACCCAGAGCACCGTGGGTCGATTGACCCAGAGTATTGCATCCCAGTTAATAATCGGATGCTCCTGGAATTCCTCCTCCGTTAGCTTGGCAGAGATAATGAACTCTGTCTTATTGGCCACTTCGCAGCCATAGCTAAGCAGGAACCAAGAAAATTGTGATATTGATTGACATTAAATTGAGTTGTTGTTGGCTTTTTTAGCTTACCATGTTATAAATGTTGGATTTTTATCCAATATCACACGTATTATGTAGAGAACACACGACAGTAACTTAAGGAATAAATCGGCAATTCGTATGCGTAAGCCTTGAACGAGAACGAGAAAGTAGCACAACAAATTTGGGTCAAATATTTAACTAATTTGTGTTCATGGTCAATTCCCTTTCACCTTTTACCAACTGAACTGAACTGAATTGAGCTGAACCTGACTATATTTATCTGTTTACCTGTCTACCTACATATGTATGTGTGTGTGTATGTATATATCCATTGCTTATGCTTATCAACCCTCTGTCTGTTTACCTGCACAATTATTTCCTGTCCTGGTCGAATCAATATTTACTCAAGTATATTGCGTCTGCTTTGTAATGTCATTCGCATTCCTCATCATGTTCTTACACCTGTTATTCCAATTGATTCAATTTCTGTTATTGTTGTTGTTTTGACAGCCGAACAAAACTTTAATCGGTTTGATACAAGTGCAAGTCCAAACAATCCGGCTATCTGGTCTCTCTCTATTTATCTGTCTCTGATTGGTTTGTTCAAGCAGAGGCCAATTCAATTAACTACTTGTAATTAAGTTAAATAATCGTACAGTCAAACTTGTCTAAAATGAAACTAACTATAAATAAATAAAGCTGGTTATGAAGTCATTTCAGTTAGTTGAGACAGAGAGACGTTTCTCTTAGTTGCTTTTTCAGAAGCTCAAATGTTCTTCAGATTTTCTCAGAGAGAATTTTCTCTAGGAAAAGTTCACAAAAGAAAAGTTGGTTAGAGTAAAGTTTTTAAAAAGAACTTAAAGAAGTGACTAGTATAGAAGTATCTTTTGGAGAAGTTGTTTGATTTTTTAAAGAAGTACTTTGAGGATTATATTCGAGACAACAATTTAGACTCTATTTATTTCAATGAATTGTACGACTAGTTGTTGGATTAAATAAGGGAAATACAATACATTTTAAATGATACAATTTGGATAGTAAATGGTATTTTAATAAGATATACTTTTGTTATACTCACTTGAACGCTGATTCTTAATGAAATAGAGTTGCAGTCTTTCTTTGAATGTGTTTTCATTCACATAGTACTCCACACGCACTCTGCAAAATAAGACAAAATACAAATTCGTATTATAAATAGGTATAAATGTAATTCAATTGCAAAGGTGCCACAAAAGCCTCTTAACAATGTACCGGGAATTTTCAATGGTATTGCCTGTACTGTAAATACAAATTGATGCATTGTAAAAATGCTTTTCCATTGATTGAACAGCGATAAAATGGCAATCGAGTCGACGCTTTTCCGCTGCACTTGACAATTGATGCGCTTACTTATCGCATTATATGGAGCATAAAACGACAGCCAGCTGCAACAGTGCCTCACGCTTTTATCCTTACACTCTTGCAGTTCTCTTACATTTCTATTGCGGAGTTGCGTGCAACGCGTGTCAGGCAAGGAACTTATTAAAATGTCAGTTCGAGTTGAGTGCTCGTGTTAGAGACACACAACAACTGCGGTTTTCTGCTGGAAAACCAACAATGACACTAGCCTTAAAATTAAGCCTTAAATGTGGGATTAATCCCGTAAAAGTATTTAGGGCAGACATCAGAAATATATACACAGAATGTTTAATTTAAGAAAGACTTAATCTTATTAAAGCTGAAAAAGATTTTAATAAATTTAAACTAATTTATTTATATACATTATATAATTATTTTATTTGCTAAAAAATATTTAAACTAGTGTCATTTCACTTAAACCAACTGCTTTAATTTTTTTTTGTAAGAGAAAACTTGGCAAGAGATTTTAAAAGAGTTTTAAAGGGTTAAGCTGATTAGGTGAAGTCTGAAAGCGTCCCCAAAAAACCATTTAAGCCTGTATCATTTTCTAGAAAACTCGATTCCTTGTTTCTTGTTGCTTCCTCAGTTTCTGCTTTATTTATTGGTCCCAGCTGTTGGGGAAGTTGAACATTGAGCGAGCAACGTGGCGTATGAGCAACGAAATAAAAATGTTCCTTCCAGCAATAACACTGCAGCTGACAAGTTGAAGGCTAAATGCACTGAAAACTCTGAAACACAGCAAAAACCGCAAGATAAATACCAGACTATATTATTCTTCAGTTTATTCAAGTTGGACATGTACGAGATTGTACGAGTATTTGACCATAACTCAAATGTTTCTCGAGTGCTCGGCAAAGACAAAAACAAGGCGTTTAAGCTGACTAAAAACACTTGACTGCTCCTGACAGGATTTGATTGTCTGTCTCGAGTTGTTGTGACTCAAGTAATTAAAGGTGACGCATTTGCCGAGACAAAAGAGCATTCAGTTTTTGGCACCTTGCACCGTTGTTTGGTTTTGTTTGGTTCATAGAGAACTAGACAAACTCTGAGTTTTCGTGAATATTCATGTCAAGGTTAATGTACGCACAGATAAAGCGTATGCCGGAATAAATGACTCCCGTGTGGCAAGTGGCAAGTGGCATTGACTGCAATGCGTGGTAAAATTAACAGTTCGCACAGTTCGCTAGTGACCAATCAGTTATGGCACAGCACTTTGAACAACCAACAACTGACAACCAACAACCGCACCGTGCCACTGCATACAATCAACTCTGACCTCCAATTTGATTCAGCGATGCCAGACGGAAATTCGTTCTTTTTTTGGGTTCGTTCCACTCGGCCATTGAACGCGGCATAATAATTTGCAGCTGGTTGTAAATTTCGGCTTTTGGTTTTGTGTTCTAGTCGAGGCAACTTGCAACACTCGCAACACTCTGCCAATCAAAGGGCAACAAGCTGATCCCAGCTGACAGCACACAACATCTTGGCATCTTAAGCATTTGTTGGGGCAAGAAAACAATGCCAAAGTTCAGCAAACAGCAGTTGAACCCAAGGCATCTTTGATGTTCGCCCGCAGCTTTAATTCTAGCAACTAATCAAAAATTGTGAGCATGCAATTTGTTATGGTGCAATGACACTGGGATTAAACACTTGATTATGATTTGTCAGAAGAGCAAAAACATAAATGACTCAAGAGAACAAAAGTGAGAGGAAGCTTGGGAGTTTTTAGACAAAGTTTAACGTATTTTCAACTTAAGCGGAAGTTTTTACTAGAGTTCAAAGCCATTAAAAGGTTAACATATAATTCTTGCAGTGCAATGACATTAAGCTTAAGCACTTGTGTATGATTTGTAAGAGTGAGTACCTTAAAAGGGAGAATAAAAGAGAGAAGGAGTTGATTGTAGATTCAACTTAAAATAAAGTAAACTTAATGTTATAGCTTCCTTAAAGAGATGTTTACTGATAAAGTTGGCTATCTGGCGATTTACTGATCAAGTTTCACTGACTTTAATATAAAGAAACATAGTGTACTCGAATATTCTTAGGCTTTTATTTTACACCAAGCAACTATTCATGAAGCGAATTTACTCATAATAAAAAGATAAAAAACATATAACTTTTATTTATTTAAAACTCGCCATCAGTTTCATTGAGTTATTTCAAATTGAAATCATATTTACAATTTGTATGCATACATTTTTTTAACAAAACTCCCATTGAACTTTCTATAAACCATAAATACGATATATTGATTTTCATATGTATCTTTTTTTTTATGGGAGGCAACTCGATGCAAATATTTACACAAGTTTTTTAGAAAAATTAAGTAAACTAAACTTTGTTGCTGTTAAAGTTGCTGTGAAAGTTCTGGCAAACACAATATGTGTACATATATGTACAATTTATGATTGCACACAGTGCGTATGCGTAATGCGAGTCAGACACATATAGAAACTCATCTAAATGATTGCATCGCACTTGTTTGCCTCATCAAGTGCTTGTGCACTTGTATCCAAATTGTGAATTTTAGGCTTTGCCAACTTCATTCCCTACATTTTCTCATTTTTTGTTGTGATTTGGCTTTTTTCTCTTTCCCGAGCACTTATCGTAATGTTTGCCTTGTGGCAGAGCAAATTGCGCGTTAATGTGTTTTTGTTGTTCCATCATTTGATTACGACGGACAAATTTAATGTTGATATTGAATTTAAAGCCTGTCCCGACTCTGTTCATCTCTTTTTGTCTCTCTGTATCTCTGTCTCTGTCTCTTTTTGTGTATTGTTTTACCTTTATTGATTTTTAAATGTGATTTTCCTCTTCCTGGCATTTAGGATAGATTGAGAGCTGGCTCACATTTCTATTAGCAACAGCATCATGTTTACGAGCGCTCAGATTTGATTACAAAACTTGATTAAATTTCACTTCAATTCCAAAAAAAAAGAATTTTAAGGCACATTTTCGCATGGGGACAACACAACAAAGCGCTCTATGAAATACCTGACATCACAAAGGATCTGCCTTTGTTGTTGTTGCTCATTCCGCAGGCAGCATAAAAGGCCTCCGTGTCACAAAGGCCTCAGTATGGCCTAAACATGCATCGACTCCACCAAGTTGTGTGCCAGGAGTCGTGCTTGATGGCTGAATGGGTCAAAATCCAATTGAGAAGCTGCCACAACTGGTTTGGTACGTTGTCGACAACTCTTTTGGCCAGAATGTGATATGATATACCAGAGCTCTCCAAGAGTATATAAAACAAAAAGCGCATGACTCTTAAAATTATACCGAAACCGTGCTCAACTTAAACAGAACAAAACAGAACTGTGTCGGTTCTGTGCTGCGTTAAGTGCCGAATGCGCAGCTATTGCCCAAAGACATTCACATTGATTGTGGCTCATAAAAAGTGAAGAGCTCTTATAAATAGTAAAGACGCCTCAGCAAGCACATAATTACAGCCAAACTGCAGATGAAAGTCAATGAACAATTTTTAATGCGCTTTGCCAGAAACATTGCAGAAAAACTTTTTTTTATTTTAAGTTCTTGCTGATAGAAAAATCGTAGCATACTTTTCGGCACCACACAAATCTGTTTTAAATATTAAAAAAATCATAGCATGCTTTTCAGCGCACCAAATTTAAAGTTAAACTGAATTTTCAGCTGTTGTTATTTGAACTAAAAATAAAATTGTCTGTAAATTGTCAGAGAGTGTTTTCAGCATTTTCTTAACACTATTGTCTTGCTTTCTCTCTGTTGTCTCTGTGCGATGTGTGCTTTTAGTTGGAATTTTATTAGATTTGATTGCTAATGGCAATCGAGTTATGATTGCTACTTAAATGCTTTTCTATTTGCTATCAAATTTAGTTCACGCTCTGCACTCTGCTTTAAAATCAATATGACAAAAATTGAATTAGCTACAACGCTGCGTATACGTAATTCGATTTGCAGCTGACAGCATTTGGCATCAGTTGAACAGAGGACAGAGGGAAGGGAAATGGACTCCTCTGTACGTAGGAGTATATTAGATGTTACATACCTGGGTATACGATCGTAGGAGTCCCAGGATGATAGACAATTGTAGGACGAGTTGCGACTGTTGCCGGCCATATTGCATAATAGATGATCCATTGGCCAGTCGTTTTCAATTAGATTGCACACGCACACGCACACAATTCACACATACATATACACCCAGAGTTGTATGTGAATTTATTAAATATACTTCTATTTTTTTAGTGCACAACTTTTTCGCGGTATTATGTTTTAGTTATAAAATTTTGCATGTGGCAAATGAGGCTTTTAGTTTAATTGCCATTACAATATGGACGGGTTCGGGCGGAGGGACTATTTTAAATGCCGTTTGCTGTTATCGATATTTGATTGATGTTTTGACTTGATGTATGCGTATGTATTTATTATGCATGTGCACACATACACTCATGCTTATAATGAATAATCCTAGCACCTAATGTTGTTTCAGTTGCTTAGCCAATTCTTAAATAATTGATAAGCAATCGACTTGCAGTCACTGAATGTCTTTAAGACATCTAAAGTAATGCTTCAACTTTAATCAAAATTGATTGCTTGCTTGCAATTAATTTCTTGTTTGAGCACGCAATTCAGAACGCAGCTTGACGCCCACAAAGTTACGCACACACACACATACACACACTCACACACTCATATCAGATTTTAACATGAAGTGTGCGTGCGTGTTTACCAACACTTGTTTGTACATTGGCCATTTAATAAATTTATTGGCGTCACAGCCTTGAAATGTTAGCGTGAATTGGAAACACAGAACAAACGTCAAACCCCAAACCAATGAAATTAAAATGGCAGCAGATCAGCTTTAATTTTATACAAAAATAGACCATTTACTTGTAATTAAAAAGCCAATCATAGACTGTGCCATTTTCACATTATTCTTTAATTTTTTTGTACTTCTAAAAATTATTTATGTATTTCTCTTCTCACAGTTTGCTTGTTAATTGTTCACTTAACGTAAACTATATTTGGGACACGTTCGTCACATGCTTAATTTGTTTAATTAATTTCATTAACACATATTTTTTATTGATTGTTAGGGCAATTTTCAATGCATTATGGAAAGTGTTATAGATTTGTGTGTGACTTTATAAGTAATTAAATTTAATTGTAATTGCCATTTAATGGATCGACTTTTAATTAAGAGGTAAGTGTTTTGTTATTTATATAAAATTAATCCTGATTTATTTTACTGCAGCTTATTTTAAGAGCAGATGCAAAAGCAATTAGCTTGTTATATTAATAGATTCAACTGTTATTCAATATTGTATATTGAAGAAATATTAAATATTAAAGACTCCCTATGACTTGTATTAATGAGAAGGCAGCTTATAAAATGTCAAATTTAATATTTTTGTGGGTAAGGTTTAATAAATTGAAGATACAACTTAAAATATACAGAGCTTGTTTGTCAAATGTCTTTGGTGTTAAACAGGGCACGTAATGCAGACAATTTGTTGTTGCTTTTTGGTTGTTGGTTGCCCGGCGCCAAGATGACAATGCAAATTATTCAATTTCCCTTGATTTTTGACACTCAGCGTAACCACTAAGCGAATTTGGTGTAGCTGAAATGTCAAAGCCAAAGTCGAAGTCATCAGACGTGATCCACGGCACTTAGAGCCATCCGAAACAATAGCGACTAAGTGACATATTGACAAATGACTAAAGCACTGTCAAGTCAAGTCAACGGAACGCAGAGCAAAGCAAATCAAAACGCAAATGCCACAACAGCACAACTGACTGCCTTCAATTTGTCCATTCTGCGACTGAGACAGATACCAAGAGTATGTATATTGGGACATTTGCTTACTTGGCCAAGGCAAAATTTTGTGGTTTTCTTAGCCATAATGGCTTTTGGCTCAGTGTTTAAGCCATACTCGGCTGAGACAGGAGTGAAGAGCAAGAAGCAGAGCTTTAATATCAACCTTATGCTGCGTCTATTTCAATTTAAATTCCTGTCTCAAGCAGCTGCAGTTTATGACCAAGACTCGAGTGTCCTTTTCAATTAAAAACGAAAAGATTGTAATCACTGGGGATGCTGAGTGCAAGGACACTCATTCGACTTGCAATTGCCCAGTCTCATAAATATTTAAGTCAGCGTTTTCATCAAAACACGAAACACAAAAACCGATAACCAACAAGACCAGAGAAAACCAAAGCAAACTGAATTGCAATTTGCATATTGTGTACATACGAGAGCGAGTACATATTTCTTTGTCATTGTCAATGACTGAATAATTGATGAATTTCCTGTGATTAATTGAAGTGCTTTTTGGTTTTGATAACTCAGCCATGACACGAGCCGAGCTCCCCGCTACCCAAAGCAACACAGCCTGAATTCGCACATCCACGCACATCAAGTATACGCGCTGTGTGCCGCTGTTTTATTTTGTTGTGTGTTTTTTAGTCTACTTAAAAGTGGTGGGCATTTTATTTGTGTTGCTCAACACAAAGAGTGAGGCAATTATTAAATATTTTATGTAATTTGTATGTCTTTCAGGAGTCGAACTTGACATTCCATGACATTTTTCTAGTTGAATAATTTGCATTTATCAAACTCTGCAATGCATCATCTTGCACTGGGATCTTATCAATCATATGCACTTAACAAAATTGCAGCCAAATAACAACAAAAAATCCTGTCTTATTTTTGTGATGTACAACACGACGTATGAGCTATTTTTGTGGACTGCCTTGTACGACAGTTAAATTTAGAACAAATGTTGTCTGTGTTCGGTGCTCAGCTCACAGCTCATTAGTTCTCGTATCGATTGGCAAAATGGTGGCGAATGTTGAGGCACAGACAGACAGATAGTGCAACTGACTGACAGGTGTTAAACATGTTGGTCTAAATCTATGCAAATCTCTTTTAAATTTTACACATATTTGTGCAGAGCATTGAACTACAGTCTGTTCCCCAGATTACCACAAAGGATATTCCGACTGGAAAAACTACAAAGCAAACAAATCAATTTGCTGCCTAGCTTTTGATTGCTCTGCATAAAATTTAAATATATTTTTGGTGGATTGTTTCATTTCATTGTGTCCAGACCGAGGGGCTTTCCTTTGTTTCGCTTGAAATTTGCATACACAGCACAAATATCTTAATTCAGGCATTTGCTAAGCCGCTGACCTTTGCCAGTTGCCAGTTGTCGGTTGCCAGCTGCCAGTTGCCAGTTGTCAGTTGCCAGTTAACAGCCACTGAACTCGCAGAGCGCGGAAGTTCACAAAAGACGTCACAGTTCGGGAACCCGCATTTTGGTTTGCCTTTTGACGTCTTTATTCAACATAAATATGGCTTCAAAGAGAGCAGATAAAGTAGTAATAAACGACTATACTTATTTTTATGAACATCTTATATTTCCTCTGAAAAATCATAAACTTTTCCAGAGAGTCTATTCGAAACCTCAAGCGAATTGCCCGCATTTTTGTAAGAATTACAAAAGCATAGGCAAAAAACTAAGAATCAAATTTATTAGTCATATAAACATATTTTTAAAGCGTAGTAGGAAGACGTGTAAAAGAGCTGAAACTTATTTCTTTTAATTGCGACTTCCTAGCTTTTTTTCTGATAATAAGTTTTCCAAGTTTTGAGTTTCTAATATTCCTTTCCTATTTATTTTAATATTCTTAATATTATTTTGTCCACACTCTGACAGGATATTATTTCTAATAAATAGCAAAGGGTATATACAAATCATATGCTCAACAATTTCAGTTTGCTTTATCGCTTGCAAGCGATAGCCTTGGGGTTTTATGTTTTATGATTTGAGCTTTTATGGGTTGACTTTTGTTTTATGTGCAGCACATAAACTTCATATATTTCCCAGCACGTATAATATAAATATATACTTATAAGTATATGTATGTTTCTCTCCAAATTATTTGCCCTTGAATGCGTATACGAAATGGTTTTACATTTCTTGAATTTAAGTTGCACATTTCTTCGTCTTTGAAGTGGTTTGTTTATTGAACTGAACACTTGCAGCTTGCGGTGAATTTCAAATGTCCAAATTAGCATTACTAATAGTTAGCTGGAAGTGAAGGAATGAGAAGAAGCAAGGGAAAGTGAGAGTAAAAGGACACATTGGCATTTCCCACGCGAAGCTCGCAAACAGTTAGCAATAAATATGACTAAGTTGGCCATGTTGCGTGCGGCTGACACAGTGAAATTCTTGGCAGTCAGCCAAGACACATACAGAGAGAGAAAGAGGGGAAAAAGGAGGCAACTGGCGGCACGCCTTGGCTGACAAAATGCGCAACAGTTTAAAGAAGGCGTCAACCTGCTGGGCGCGACTTTTGTCAGCCGAGTAAATACCCTGAAAACGATAACAAAAAAAGAGAAATAAAAAACAAACAGCGAGCAAATTGTTGGCGAACATAGAACTCCCCCCTTTGACTCCCCTTACCCCACCATGGTCAACTGTTGCTGCTTAGCATAAACTACGAGTTGTATTTAATCATGCGGAAGCAATCGATGGCCATTAAATGGGCAATTTGCACAAATGACGTCATTATGTTTATGAAACGACAAAAACAGTTTAAGGCGAATGTCCTGCCGCAAACAAGAGGCCAAAGGAGCAACAGACCCTTAAGCCCCAGCACATAAATCAATGCTGTAAACTTGGTTCAAACCGCACGCGACCTTTTCACAAAGACAAAAAAAGAACATCAGCAAAGTATGTGTAAACTGCGCAAAAGGCAGAACAACAACTTCAACTCAAACTGAGACTGAGTCTGAGGTTCAAACTGAAGTAAGCAGCGAATTTATCACTTGAGCAGCTTAATGGCACTTGGCCAAACAACAAAACAGGGCCGAGAACATGAACATACAAAAGCGCATTACAAAGCGTTTAGCAGGCTTTTTCATACTTTGCTCCTTTTCTTTCCTTCTCCTTCTCCATTCTTTTTGTCTCCTTTGTTCTTCGAAGTTTAGTGCCGCTGTGCGTGTGTTTCAATGTACGAGTTTGTTAAAATAAAACATCCAACAATTCCTCACAAATAGCTCAACCTGTTGGCCATAAGTGATTGTTTATGTGCTTGGCCAAATGAGGTCATAAGCGAATGAACACTGAACCCATTAGACGTTACACGCAATGAATTGGCCAGGAAAACAGCTTCATTTGGTTTGAGCTTCATCTCAATTCAGTAATTTAGACGGGGGAACTGAAGTTCATATTAAGTTTAAGTTGTGATGTAAAAACAAATAGTGAAACTAGTTCAATATTAAAATTTAAAAATCCACAAAAAATTAATCGAGTTGTCAATATAAATCCAATTTTTAAAAATTCAATATTTTAAATCTCTAATTTTAAAATGCAATTAACTTTTCATGTCATTATCAGTACAAAACATCTTTTTAAACTTAATTCATTTCGTTCAAATAATATTTTGCCCCAAGATAGCGGATTTATTTTTTTGTAAATTCAAAATTAGAAATTTCAATAATAATTAAAGTCATTTTCATGCACAGAAAACTCTCTTATTATAAAATGCAATTAAATTAGAAATTTCAATAATAATTAAAGTCATTTTCATGCACAGCAAACTCTCTTTTTCAACACATTTATCGCAATAATTATAAATGCAATTAAATTAGAAATTTCCCTGCAATCACTATTCTAAAACTTTTTCCGCAACAATATTAAAGTCATTTCGGTTTTAAGCTTGTTTCAAGTGAACCACGTCAACTGTTGTTTAGTAGACCAAAATATGTGTTAATATAAATGCGCACATATTTAAAATTTTGTATTTTATTTTTGTTTTGCAGACAAGGCAAAAAAGCCAATTGCCAATTTGCATGTGCAAAATTTGACTAAAGTTTGCTGTTGTTGTTGTTCTGTTTATCTGCATGTGAAATAGGTGTGCTTTTGTATTTGTGTGTGTGACTAGAAGAGGGAAGGGGGTAGAGAGTGTGGGGTTTTGAATTATGTGCCAAATTAGCTTATTTGACATTTCAATGAGCAAATATTTGCACAAATATGAAGACGAGTAAAGTACGTATGTTTCACGCTTTTTGGGCTGTGCTTTAAGCTGTTGTCTGTGTGTGTGTGTGTGACTGTGTGTGTATGTGTGTGTGTCCTTGAGTGCCAGAATTGGCGAGATGTGAAAGCAAAAACAAAAAATGTCTCTTTAAGTACAATTCCCTCTTTGCCTATCTATTTCTTTTTTTTTTGCTCTCGCATTTATTTATCTGGTCCTGTCAGTTAATTTCCGTTCAAGTAGCCATTAAAACAATCATTGCGGCGCTTAGGCGCCCACACACACACACACACACAAACCCACGAGCTTATATTGATGTGACAAGCGTCATTTTTATATGCAGCCATTAACAGCTTGAGCTTGTTGTCACAGCGCAGCCATTTAATAATAATAAAATGACTGAATCCAAGTAAAATAACTCAATTACATGGCCTCGACTCGACTTGAGCGTGGACCGCGGTTTTGTCTGCTCTGGACTTTGTTTTTCTCGTTGCTGATGTGGTCTATTCTACTCTGGACTAATTTGTAGCTTCAACAAAATTCCATTATCCTTCATTTAGCTCTGCATTTAATCATTGTTGATTTCGACTTAAAGCTCACCAGGACAAAAAGAAACCCAAATTACTTTTGGTAGCATTTCCTTAATATTATGAAAGCCAATTAAATATGTAAGTGTGTGTATTTGCCACAGTCATAAGTTATATGTGGCATGTGGCATGTGACGCGTGTCTGGTTAAGATCCAAGCTCTCAACTTTTAATTCAACGCCAAGCCAGTTTATCAGACAACTCGTCGCATAACTCGTCATGACATCAAGTTAAGAATTGGCTTAAGCTTTAAATGAAACAACCAACGAACTAACACACAATCAAGCCAACTAAGTAAATGGCAAAGCATTAAGGTGTTTCAGTTCTTAAGGAAAACTTTCGTTCATAAGACATTTACTTAGAAGTGCTTTTTAATTAAGCAAATTAAATGTAACCAACTGTGCACCAATTTCTTAAATTAATAATTATTATCACTTTTGTTTCTATTTTTTTTTAATAATTATTTTATTAATTTATGAGTGTATAAAAAAAAAATATTTCAATTATTCTCACACTTCATTAAATTATCTTTAATTTAAAAAACATTTTCGGAAGCTTGTCTTCAAAGTTTTCAAATATGTAGTTCTATCATCATTAAATATTAGAAATCTTATCATATTAATATATTTGAAATGTTATTATTTAATTTTATATTTATTTATTTTAATCTTTTATATTTTAATATTAACTTATTAATTTCACAAATATTCAAAATAGGATATTTTCACTACCAACACTTTTGAAATACCTTTCACAACCGTTACACACACACACCAATACACTGAGAGCAACACACACACGCGCACAGCCAAAAATGGTATTTAAAACTGAAAGCCCGCTTCGAAATTGATCAATTGTTCAAGTCGAGGACGAGGTCTAGGTTTTGAATTGCTTTCGTACACGTCGGCACAGGAATAACGACTGAGGCACGACACGAACTTGGCCCACTGACTTGGCCACGCTGTCGACCCGAATTCACCACAGGCCTCTGTGTGGTGGGCTAACAACAGCTGACTGCTCGATTGGCGCCAAAAGCCGGCAAAGGAACATGTTTATGTTTGGCCCAAATAAGAGAAGCCAACGGGCACAAAGAGAAAGTGACAGACAGAGAGAGAGAGAGAAAGCTCTTTGGCTAAGAGAGGCAGTTAACAGCGTAAGAGAAATACGACTGTTAGCTAAAAGCTTTGCACTTGGCTTTAATTGTTTTCTACCGCCATGAAAAGCATAGAGAAAGTTGGCTTAAACATGCAGCTGCAACTTGGTAAGAGGTCAGAATGATTAAAGTAATAAAAATAATATAAATGAGCGTCACTTGCAGAAATTCCAAATATTAAGTATACGCTGCATATTAGTCAGAGAATATGCAAAATATTAGGCATACGCAGTGTATTACAGTGCCAAAAATATATTTAAAAATTACTTACTTTGTACGACCAACGATAACCTTAACAATTCTTGCTCTTGCCACACGCTGCATAAATTATTGCAAGTTAATCCCTAAAAGTTCCCCACAGTTAGGGCTTTAATCAATATGGTTTCAATTTGCTGTTGGCAGCAACTAGAATTACCTGTCTGTCGGCTTAACAAATGTGTGTATATTAAGCTAACTGTCTCGAGTATGGGGCAAACAATTTAACCTTTGGCGCGACTTGACAATGCCATCAATCATGTGACCTGGCATCAGCCATCATATCATTTTGTAGGCCATCTTACCACGTGCTTATCCTTTAACCTGAACCACAGCAACATCACATCCCAAAAGCCCACAAACTACCTCAACTCATTCAATTATCCAGCCAGCAGAGTTTGGATTGGATTTGTTGGGCTGAGTTCAAGTTGAGTTCCTCTTTGTTTGTTTGCTGATAAAAACCCATCCAAGTTATTCCGAAACTCAGTCGAGCATCTCCGGGGCGAAATCATGAAATATTTATGCGGATGTGTGAGAATAAGCCTTAAACCAACTGATTAAAATGCGGCAGTGCCGACAGCCGACCAACAACTGCCTCATTTGTATTTCCATTCGAATTTGACGTAGGCTCCCTTTTATTTATATTTTTTCTTTTATTTTGTTGGTCAGGCTCATTTGTTAAACGGCCGTGGGCGGGACTCACATCATTTTGAATTGCGTCGATAATCAAACTTAGGAAAGGTAGAGACTCCTGTCTACGAGTATCTTAAACTATTTTACAATAATTTTATCTCGCAGAAAACTATAGAAACTAATTAACACACGTCCCAAGACTGGGCCTAATGCTTACTTAATTATGCAGTGGCTAATTGACTTGGCCATTAAGGCCAGCTTAAATTTGAGCCGAAAATTCGGCTTATACTTGCGGCAGCAGCCATAAATATAAGTTGGCAAGTATTTTTTATTTTTGGTTTTTGGCAGCCTCTAAGGGAAATCAACTTGCAAAACTTTGAACAGCCAGCGCAGGTCCATATTTTATTGGCTTATTCTCAGAGTCGATCTTAGAACATTCATCTTTTGGCAATCAGTAGCAAAACTTGTTGATAAGGGTTAGTGACAGGTGGTCTATTGGGATATGGGGAATACCAGCAATAAATTCATTAAAGCCATCGATTCAACTTGAATTTGAACTGTTATTCTTGCAAATTGTTATTCCATATTATTGCTGCTAATTTTGTTTATGATTCGCATCTTCTGGTCAACATTACGCCAACGACAATGCCCAAAGAAAATGATATGAAATGCGTCATTTCGGTTTAAAGATGCAATTTCCTTAATTTAATTGAATGCGCTGTGAATTGTAAAATATTTTAATTGAGATACTCAAATAGATTAATTTGGTTAGACTTACATGAATATTTTTGGCAATCAAAAAACCAATAATACCACCGAAAATAAATATTATAATTCCGGGCATGTTTTTTTGAGAACTTTCTGAGAAAATGTTTAGAATTCAAATGACAAAGTATTCATTTTTAAACAGTATGTGAATCGAAATTAAATTCAATGGGAACTAAGTTGAAATTATTTTGCAACCGGAGAATTATAAGAAATGGGTTTGATTTATTTAAATATATTGTAGATGATTTTATACCGCTTTTTTTTTTTAAAGAAACCTTCCTTTATTCTAATTTTCTCATTTGTATCTACAATTTTATTTTTGCCATAATTTGGAATATAATTGTATTGCATTAGTTTTTACATTTAGCTATGCCAATGCCCTCAGTTTCATGGTGGACCGCAACGCCGTTTGCACAACATCAAACCCGTCAGCAAACCCAGTGCATATGATATAACATGACTCATGTTGGAATTTGCCTATAAGTCCGATTAGTCGGTGCTTTGAAAAGAAAATATATATATTAGCCACAAATAAAAGCTGATTAGCCTTTAGAAACTTACTCAAGTTACAGTTCCATCAATGTTCAGACACAACAAGTGTGAGGTGTGTCTACATAATCGACTAAATTTAATACATTATTCTAATATTCAGCTGAACGATGAATGCAAAGTCTACTTGTTATGAAAATAATCGATGTATATTACCTCACGTCTATCTATCTTCGTTTTACGCCATTCTTGTTGTAATTGGTTATTGACCTATGAGTTTTGGCCAACAAAATAGCCAAGAATGCAGCCTAAAAGAAAGGTAACCAGCCACTCACTCATGATGTCTAAACGTAATAATTTACTAAAATTTATCAAATTAAAATTTTTGTCTAGAGCCGAGAAATGTTACTCGAAAGCAGTATTAAAATTTATAATATAATTTATTTAACATATTCCGTGCCTACTTTGGGATTTAAATGAAGGAGAAAAGCCTGATGAATTTCCAAGGTGAAGACATAAGTAAAGGTTAAATTTAGTTAAAAGGTTTGTAGAGCTTAGAAACTTATTGTTATTTAGCCTTATTAATCTTTTGTTTTTATTTCTTTCCTCCCATATAAACCGTCTCTTCTTTTGATTGATTGAATGAATAACAAAATATTTTAGACAATCGATGTATATTACCTCAAGTCTATCTATCTTCATTTCACGCTATTCTTGTAGTGTTTTTGCCAACAAAATAGCCAATAATACAGCCTAAAACAAGGGTAATCAGCCAGTCCATATCCATGATGTCAAAACTTAAAAATTAACTAAAATTTAACAAATTAAAATTTTTGCCAAGAGCCTAGAAAAGTTACTCGAAAACGGTAATAAAATGTATTTAATTTATTTACAAATCGACGACATGTTCAAGACCTACTTTGGTATTACAAAAAAAGAGAAAACCCTGATTGGATTCCAAGATGAAGACACATGTAATTCTTAAATTTCATTAAAAACTTTTCGGGCTTAGAAGAGGCTTCTAATTGAACCTAATTTTCGTGTAACATCTTTATGTCCTTCCTCTTAATACCTCCAGTGTAATCGAAATTTAAAACAAACCTTTTCTCCATTTGATTAATTGATTGAAATTTAATTGCCGGCCAACTGCGATTCGAATTACAAAATAATTACGATAGCTTGAAAAACTTGTCAGCCTCATTCGACTTATACATTTTCGTGAGCTCAGATACGCACAATATTTTCCGGAATTATTCAAAATTTTATTTCTCGGCATTTTGAAATTATTTGTATTATTTTCCTTCCCTTTGAAATTTGAAAAGCTTTGTAATGTGCAATAAAGAGGGCAAGTCTCCGTCTGCATCTTGTGGTTGCCCCAATCCCTCTTGTAGGCCACCAACGCAGCGGCCAACATGTCGGCCCCCGCCGTCGCTCTTCTCGAAGCTGAACTGTACTGCCTGCAACCGATTGTTCTTCTTTATCGTTGGCTACGGTATCGCTTACTACTATGACAAGATAAAGGAAGAGGCGAGAAAGGCGCAGGAGGAGGCCAACAAGGATCCCAAGCAGAAAGAGAAGGAGCGCAAGGAAAAGGAGAAGAAGGACAAGGAGGAAAAGGACAAAAGGGAGAAGGAGAAGAAAGAACAAGAGAAGAAGGATAAGGAGCGTAAAGCCAAGGAGCAAAAAGACAAGGAGAAAGAAGAGAAGGAAAAGAAGGCAAAGAAGTAAAAATTCTTCGTAAGCGCAAGAGGCAAACAGAAGTTTAATGCAAATCAAAATGTGTTATTTGCCAATAGTACAAATTTAAAGGTGTGAATAAAAAAGGCAGACAAACTCGAACATTCTTGACATTAAAATGTCAAGTGCAATAGTCCAAAATTGAAGATAAAGCTGAAGCTAATAAGAGAACCAAGATTATCCACACAATAATGAAATTCCAATTAATTTTCTTTTTCTTTGAATAAATTCTTAATGTTGCTATATATTAACATTTTTTCTTTTTAACTTGTATAATAATTTAATTTTGTAGGTCGACGAGAAATAACAATTTTATGCATTTTCAAAGTTCTTCGTGTCTGGTAAGGGTATTACATATGTTCGGTGTGTCACGCATTTGAAGGCCGTTCTTATTAAGCCGGAGGCTGACTTATATACTTCAACTATATATCGTCATCATCCGGATGAATTAGCTCGTCATTCAATTCAAGCAGCATAAATCGCACACATTGTCGTTATCCAGACCAGAGACCAAGACCAGCCAGAGATTTCTTGTGGTGCTATGACTTGGACCCTTTGCCCTTTGCCTTACTGTCCTTGACTTCCTCTTCGACTTTATCCTTTTGTCGCACCGTCAATATGCCAAGTCCCACGCCGACCGCGAAGAACACAACGCGATTGCATGGCAAACAGTTGAGGCGCGAGAGGATCGAGGGTCGCGGTCTACACGCTCTTCGCATATTGATGTTGAAGTTGATGTTTTTCCCCTTTTGCAATGCCGAAGTTATTTAGAGTTTGCCTAAAGAGAAGCAACTGAATTTCCCATTGCTTTTAAAATGTCAGAAATTCGTTTCCTTATTTCTTGACATTTCTCGCCAGGCTTATGTGATTAAAAGGAAAAAATCTAAATCAAATTGCAAGTCGGCAGATTTGTATTAAATGTTGGCACTGCACTAGATTCGTGCACTTTACGGTTTTCAGAGCTTAAGACGAGCCAACGCAGATTATTTAGGTTTGTACAAGGTATGTACAAGTATTATTATTTCAGGCAATGTCCCTGGCGAGTAATTTGAGCACAAATCTAGCGAGTTGAGAATTAGTTGACATATTTTTTAAATGCATACCATTAGGTCGCGTTTTCTGTATATTACAGTTCATATACTACTGGTACTGTCTGTTTGCAACTACTTCTTTTTGTTATCCTTGCCTTTGTCGTCCTTGCCGTCTTCATTCGGAAATGTCTTCGCATACCACATGCCCACTAAGAGACCAGCAAAGGTCGCCGAAATGCGTTCACACCACATATGCATCGTAAGTATTAAAGGTTTTTGTTTTAACTAAACAATCAACAAGTTTACTTGAGAATTTTCTGGAAATATTTTTGTGTGCTTGTAAATTTATTAACTTTTCTGAAGGGGCCAAAACGTAAACTAAATATTTTCTTTATAGTGTCTCTGAAATGAGTCCTCAAATGAAACCAAAAAGCAATAACCTACTTTGTTGGAGCGAATTTCAAAAGGCTAACTTAAATCCCATTTTTTAGGTATATTTCTTTAACAACTAAAGCCAGTTAACTTTTGTCTGAGTTACAGGCAAATTGATGTAGTATTCGCACAAGAAATCGAGCCAAAAAGAAAAGTTTATTAAGGCCTTAAATCTGCAGGCTCATTGAGGTCGCGTTCTTGGCTTAATCTTCAGCGATATCAAACTGCTGCCATCAGCCGCAATTTGGGCCACATTATAATTTCATTTGACAATTGTGGCAAGTCAAAATGTCAGAAGTCGCGACTCTCGAATGCTTTTGGATGCCACAAGAGGCGACAAATGCTTTGTGCCACACATACTTATGTATGTACGCATGTATGTGTCTTACAGCGTATTTCACAGCACAAAATTAAACAGAAATTTGTATTTGTATGCGTTGAGAAGACATTGCAAATACTCTAACAAAAGAAGGGTATATTCTTACAAGTAGATGTAAATACATATAAAAGCGAAATTTATTATAAAAGTAATACTTTAATAGATTTATATAGACTCTCAATAATTTATAGGCTTGTATAAATAATTTATTATCCACAAAAAAAATATATTAATTATCCACCTATATTTATAGTATTAATACATAGAATTTAATTATTTATATTATGCATGTAAGTATTTTAAGCCAAAAATAATTTAAATATTTCATAAGTGGATCATATTTTCCAATCACCACTCAAACTAATCGGTTTAATATTCGTATAAAGTTTGAAAATTATATTGTAATATTATTTAAAAATGATCAAATGAATAACAATTACTATAAAATATATTTGAGCTAAGTTGGAGTCAGATTAAATTGAAATTAAATCGGATTCAACAAATTTTTTTTATTGATAAATATGTAAAAATGACAATGTATTCCTTTAAGTGTATTTCAGCTTCGTTCTGCACTCCTTTTATATAATTCCTTTTATGCTTATTGTGTAACAAAACAAATTGAGATTGTACATTATAAGTTATAAGTTATAAGGTTGCCTTCGTATATTACACAAAAGAATAATGGCAAAGTTATATACGAGTTTTATACCGTATGTGATATAAGCAGGGGTTGCAATACGGCAGAAGTACAGAAAAGGCAGTACACTTTTCACATATGTGTGTGAGTGAGTGTGTGTGTTTTGGGAGGAGGTTGCAGGTTCTAAACCGACTGCTTGACATTGTGGCTGCCTGGAGCACAGGTAAAGAAAAACAATTCCAGTTAAAACTGGAAGAGGTAACTTCTGTTGACTTGTTGTTGTTGTTGTTGTGCTTCAACAATGTAATCGCAGCACACACACACACACACACACACACACTCACACACATCCTCGGGGAACAACTGAAAAGTGTGGAAAGTGGGACGAGGGAAAGAACTCACCTTGGTATCTGGAGCGCAATCTCGTCCAGGCTGTCGGATGGACTCATTGGCGTGCGCTCGAAGAGTCGCGATGGCGCCAAAGTCAAATGGCCAGTGGAGTCGCTGACGCATTTGAAGACTTTGGCGCCGCGACGCTGGCGCTGCTGCTGACGCTGCTGCTCGACGCGCTTCTTGCGCTTGTTCTCCTCGGCACGCTGGAGATTATGCAAGCGAAAGAAGAACATTGACATTCTGCTAACCCGGTGATATGGGGATGAAGAGAGCGAGCGAGGGGGAGAGGGGGAGGCGATTATGATAGATCGAAACGATTTCAAATTCAGTTTTCGGCGAATTGAACGTTGGTTTTATTTTTATTTTTATTGTTGTTGGTTTTGATTGATTGATTGATTGATTGATTGGATGCAAGTCAATTAAGTAAAGCATTTCAAATCGAGTTGTAGTTCAATTGTTATTGTAAGCAGCATGAAATATGCAAAACGAATCATATTTTTGATTTAAGCACTGTGTATGTGTGTGTTGTGTGTGTGTGTGTCATTTTTGGGAGCTGCTGCTAGAGAATGAAAGAGACACAGAGCGAGAGAGAAAATATGCAAAAATGGCAAGCAATGGAAAATTATAAATGTCAAAGCAAATCAAAATGACATGTCCCCGGAACACATACAGATAGAAACTGGCTAAAGGGCAACAGAACTGCAAAACCCACTTCCGGCAGCATCAATCACATTTAAGCGCCATAAAGAGGGAGATGGAGATGGAGCGAGTAGAAAGAGAGGGACAGTTGCATAGCTGGACAGCTGCTTTCAAGTTTAGATTTTGGATACAGACCGGAAATTGAAATATGAAGAGTATTTTGTAAAGCGGGTTTTCTTCTTTAAAACGATAACTTTGATAACCTACAAAACATAGCGGAAATGAAGGAAATTCTCTCTATCAACCGCTGACACACGCTCTTCCTCTCTCTCTCTTCCCCTCTCTCTCTCACTTACATTCAGGCAGCAGGAAAATCAATTGGAAAAGCCAAAGCAACATTTGGTAGCATTGATTGATTACGCGTTGATCAACTTGCAATCAGGCGTCAAATAAATATCAAAATCATCATCGCTTGTCATCAGCAGCAACAAGAGGATTCCGTTCAATTAGACGACAGTTATTTATCCTAATGACAATGCTCACTCAGCACTTAATGAGGCAGCGGGTAGAGGTAGAGAGAGAAAGAGAGACACAGAGGGAGTAAAATAGGCATTAGCTTGTGTCAAAAAATAAATAAATCGAAATTTACATAAATTTAGCCGAAGGACATTCTGAAGGCGTCTGCACCAATTCCAATCGAAATTCGATGGCGGCCCCCAAAAACTTAATTGCGAGTTGACTGAGAGTGCAAGAGAAAGGGAAGGAGACTAGAGAAAGTCAATAAAACAATTTGAAATGGAACAATAGAATAGTGAAAGACTATTAGATGCTCAGCAATGAGTTGAAGTGTTTTCTTCTTTACGGTTTAAGACTTAAAGTTTACAGTCGGTAAATAAAGGAATAAGAGCGAGATGACTATAGTGCATAATTTAAAGAGCTTTAAGCTCTAAGCTATCAGCTAATTTCAATAAAATTTTTAAAAGATCTGACAAGTACTAATTGCCTACTAAATCTGTACTTCAACAATCAAGGATTAGAGAAAGACACATATACTGTTAAGTTAATCGAACAGTTAAGCTAGACTTTGCAAACTTAACTACAGGGTATGTGCAAGCAAACACTTTGCACCCTCATTAGCTCGCCAAGGGCGTCAGATACTCAGCACACTTTGTTAATTAGGTAAACTCTGTCAGTCTTTAATAGCTTTATAATTTCTAAAAGGCGACAGACCAACGATTCATGCAAAAGAAAATCAAGCTAATCAAGGCTCAACACTTTGGCCAAGTGGCTTAAAAGACGCTTAACTTGTCTTAAAGCGTTTGAAGATACTTTAAATATGTTACAGCAAAGAAATTCTTTGACAAAGATCTTCCAAAAACTTAAGTTCCAAATTAAGTTAATATTTATTTCTGACTTCCAGCTATTATTCAACGTCAATCTAAACTGAAACAAATTTAATTTCACGTCTTTAAATGCAAATTGTCGATAGGCGAAGTTTTACAACTCGATTTAGTTATTCTAACATTTCAGTTGCAGTTCATGTGATGAAATCCTTGTGGTTTCTCTGTGTGATTTTGGCTCTGCTTTTGCCAAAGGAAATAAGTTCACAGAATACAAAGAATAATGGTGAGTAAACTCAATGAAATGTGTAAAGATATCGATTGAAGTGCATTTTTGTTATGCAGTAAATTTCTGCGAACTTAAGGTAATGGTTTTTGCCGGTTATCTAAGAACAATGTGCGCCCCACTGCAACCCATTTGGGTGCTGAGCCATGGATTTTGCCGCAAAGGATATACTTGCACCAAAGGATATACTGAAGATGAATGCAAAAAGAATTGCCTAAAGAAACCCAAGCCGAAACTTACTCCAACTGCGGTAACTGAGAAATCTATGCTAGACATTGTGAGTGAGACGACCATCAAAGTGAATCAGAGCTCTAAGAGAACCAGAAGACCAAGAACAAGGACAACGCCAATTCCAGCTGCTTTAGAGGATGAAGACTAGGAAAACTTAAGCGGAAAAGTAGAAAATAAAAATATAACTATACTTACTCATATATTTATATAATTTTCAACCAAAGCAATTTGATTTCACGCTTTTAACAAGCGTCGCATTCAGTTTTCAAAAACTACAAAAACGGTCAGGGAATTTAGTTTACGAAGACAAGTTCTTAAAATGAGATATATTTGCTGCGTTTCTGGAATTTTGAGTCTGATTTGGCTGTCGCTGTGTCAGTCACAGTCAATCGAAAGTGAGTAGTTGAGTTGCATAATAATTTAACTTATTGTAAAGATTTTAATATTTTGCAGTGCCTGAAAAGTGCAATACAATTTCCAATGATTCTCTAATGTGTGAGAAATTGAGACCTATTTGGGTGCCACGCAGGGGCAAGTGTCATTTGGCTGTGAGATGTCGAGAAGGATATAATAGAAAGGATTGCCAGAAATACTGTCTAATTCAACCAGCAAACTCACCTGATAATCAGACAGTCACTGTATAAACTTTAGCTACGACAACAGCTCAACCTCTTAAATAACTGACAAATTAAATTTAAAAATAAAATAGAGAATGTATCAAATTAGCAAAGCAGTTAAACAAACCTAAATGCAGCTTATCAGCACGCAGCGGGACAGAGCGTCGAATGCTCTTAATAGATATCACGCCCACTGCCAAAATTATAAAAAGGAAAAACAAACAATGGCAACATTTTTAGCATTCCCGCAAGCACAAAAAAAAAGAAAAGAAAGGAACGCACAATGGCCTGAAAAGAAATCAGCCCAATAATCATTAGGGCACAAAAACTTGTCCCGCCAAGTGGAGGGTAAAAAAACTGTCCAGTGGGTTGGCTTTTGTCTCTGGTTTGGGTTGAGGGCACTACACAAGTGCTGACCAGGCACAGCATTAGAGAGCAGGAAAACAACAGAGTGTCCTGCGAGCGAGAAGGAAGTAAAGTGAAGGGGAAAGGGAATGGGAAAGGAGGCGTATAAAGCAAAATGCCGAAATAAACACTTGTGCGAGCAGAGACTCCAACTCCCTCTCCGATTCCATCTCCATCTCCATCTCCTGATGTCCTGCTGTCGGCATTCCACAAAAGGGCATATTTTCCAGCTCAGCAGAGGCGTTTAGACCGCATTCAATGCGTGCCAGGACACGGTCATTTCATTGTCCTTTGGCCACTCTCATCATTACGAAGCGTGCCGTAAAAATTCGCCCTTTCTGACCAAAAGCGAAGCAACACAAATATATATGTATGTGCGTAATAAAAGTGCAGACATTTTTTATGACACAGCACAACATGAAAATGGCCACTTTATTTCTTCATTAAAAACCCGTATTGATTGCCACGCCCCCAACCCCTGAGCAACCACCTGCCTACTCCTCCTCCTCCTTCTCACAATCATTACTTCTGCTTTGTAGAAAGGAATCACTTTAATTGAAGACTGAGAACACATAGGGATAAGTGTTGAGCAAACAAAAGTAAATGTAAATTATAAGCAGTGCAAAAGTGTAAACAAACTATTTAAATTTAAGTTTAATTAAATTAAATTAAATTAATTTCATTTTTACAGAGTATACAAACATATAAATCAAAGCCAGTTGTCGCATTTATTGCTGTTCAAAAATCACCTTATTGTCAACAATTGTCAACTGAAGTGTAAAGTGTGATAATCCAAATGATTTTTTATTGACGCATTTTCATTTGATTTAAAGCGGAAAATTTAATTGAAAGGTTTATATCGTTTTTCTGCCTGAAACTTTGTCATGGTTTCGCATTCTCCTCTCACTTTATTATATTTTTGCTGCCTTTTATCTGTTTTGTATTTCAATATGTTTGATTTTGTCATCTCAGTGAGTGTTGAATTGCCAAGTGTTTGTTTTGCATTATTGTTTTAGCGACAAGAATGGGAAACTCGATTGAATTGTCGCAGTAAAAGTCTCTTCAAAGTGAAAATATACACACAAATTGATTTACCATAATAATAAAAAGAGAGATTTGAAAGTATATTAAAGCACATTATAAATACTGAAAGATTAGAGGTTGAATTTATGAAACTATTCAAAACGGCAAGACAAATATATTTTATAACCAAAGAATAGAATTGTTGATTGTTGTTGATTAATATGTATAAATCCGGAAACCTGCAACTCAATAAGGAAACTTGAAGCTAATTTAGCTACATAAGACAGGTGCAAGTATAGATAGAAAAAGTGCTTGAAGCTTGAAGAATAAAGCATAAGAATAAACTTAAAATATAAGTATACTACACAGGAGGTATGAAACTACTTACAATGAAGCACTGTGGTTGACAATGATGATGATGATGTCCCTATAGGTCAGAGCATCAGGAAGAACAAACGACAACAATGGATGTGACTGAGTTGTGTGCACTTCAATGGGTTGTGAGTTTTTGAGTGTATCAAAAGGATTGACATTTTAATTTGATTTCGCATTGATAGAAAATGTCGCAAGTTTACACTATGAGTAAATATGTGTAAATAAAAAATGTGGCAATTTTAGAAAATAAATAATAAAAATAAACTAAATAAAACTTACTTGTGAAAACCAACCGACTAACTTGTAGTTGCGTTTGACAGTCATAGGACTGTTATTATTGTTATTGTTATTACTATTATTATTGTGATTGTCATTGTTGCTGATGCTGCTCATGTTGGCAATAGGACATAAGCTCTTAACGGCCAGAGGAATAGTGACAGATGTATATAGACAAGACAGTAGAAAGAGTTACGACAGAGTAAAAGGTACAATAACTTTATGATACATTTAACATTGACACAACACAAACACAATTATTTAAAACGAATTTTGAAAATAATGATTTGGATAGCTCCCAAAAATTGTTGTTATTGTTTTGTTAATTGGAAACGTGTTGTTTACCTGACGTTTTGTTTTAGCTAGTTTAAATGCTTCTAAAAAGTTCTTTAATAGTTTACGTTTATTTAGTTGAATTAAATGTTGAATATTTGAAGCACAGTCTACAGTTACACGTTCAGTTGTTATCGATTGTTATTATTATTATTTGCTTAAAGTATTTACATTTATTATTGGTCAATTGACACCAAGAGTGAGCTTGTTTTGACTCTAACTCTACCTTAAGCACTAATTAAAGCTTTCACCAAACTGTGTACCATTTTCTTTGGTCATATGTACACTTAAATATATGTATATATAAGTTGATAAATATAGTTAGTTTAACTAGTTATAGTAATATGTATTTAATCTATGCACAAATCTCACATTGAAGTTACAGCAGCTTAGAAGATTTTTTTTTTTTATCAAACTTAATTAAATTTGAATTAATTTATATTGTAGGATATTTATTTGGTCCACAGTTAAATTTAAGCACACGAATTTCTACAGTTATGTACATTTAATTATCTATTTATTTATTATTTATGTTTATATTTTATTTTTCTACACAGCACACATTTATAACATTTATTTGGTCAGTTTGTTTGGTCTTTATCCATTTTTTTAAGCGACGAGCAATTTATTGGTTCCATTTGAATTTTATATTAAAGCTGCTTAATTGGACTGTAGATTGGTTGGTTTTGTTTTGTGTTTGGTTATTTTTAATGGAAATTCATTATTTTCTTTGTTGGTCCTGCAAATAAAGCGAAGTCTTTTCATTCTCCATGTCAATGTCCTCGTCCATCGACTCAACTGTGCAACGCTGCTGAATCCGTACCGAAAATCCACTTAAACATAATTGGCCAGATTATTTTAAAAAAATATTGTAGAGAGAATGCTACAAATATTCATATGCCGACTGGAAGATACTGTGATTTTTAATAGATTTTCTTTATAAAGCCTGGAATTTTATTTCCTCTTCAAAAATTTACAGATTCTCTTCACTCTTTATATGGTTGCAGAATATTTGTCAACGAAATGGCACATTGCGAATATCCTTCGTGCGTTCGTTCCGTTCCCCAAAGTGCAAGGAAACCATTTCACTTTTAAGGACAACAACCAACGTTGAGTTTTGCACATCAAATCGACGGCCGCTGCTTCTTCAGTATGCCATAAATGCTCAGAAGCAAAAACAGTAGCGAAAGTAGCAAAAGTAGCCCGCAGATGCTGCCATTGCTCGAGTTGAAGTGCGTGCCGGGAAGCCATTTTGCAGTTGCCATTGCCCACTCCCATGCAAAATGGCGTCCACTTGAATACGAGCAACGACAATAACAGTTGGAGGGGCACAAACTAATTCAATTGTTTACAGTCTTGCATCAGTCATAAAAATAATTTAATTAGACAATTTTTGCAATGCCAAAAGACTATAAAAATTATTTAAGAATTTATGCGAAGCATTTCAAACAAATATTTAAAGCAAATTACATAAGAGCAGGACTCGGAAAGCTTTGCAACTACTTTTTGTCTCCTATTTTTTTGCACGACAAACTTTTAATATAAATTTTTAATCAAGTCCAACCGTCAACACGTCAATTGCAAAGTTAAAAATAAAATCGACTGCAGAAGAAAGAGATAATCATTACTAGGAAGTCAAATTGTTCATCAATTACGAGTTGAACAAGCTGATAAGTTTCCGAAAAAGCTAAATAAATTGATTAATTAAAAATCAATTTGTGCAGCAGCTATGCATGGTAACAAACATGATCTATATCTGGAAATGTTATACATATATGTAAAATGTAAGAAAATCAATAAATATAACAGATTACACATACGTCCCTTGTGAACAGACATGTGCGGAAATTCACTCTCTCTCTTTGTATGTCGATGGAAACTGTAGCTGGACAAACTTTTTCCTTGTTCTGCTTCTTCTTATTCTTCGAGTTGTTCTTGTTGTTGTGCTCTGAATGGCAGCAGTCAAATCGGCAAACTTATTATATAGTTGACATGACATGGCATCCGCCGCAGGGGCACAATGAACCTGGACCGACTGGACTGTATGTATGTGTGAGTCTTCACAATATTGCCGAGCTGCACGTTGCACGTTGCATGTGCTGTATGTGCTGCATGTGACAAAACGCGACAAGCGTTTACTCCGTATCCATTTACGAAATTGAATTTATGACCCCTCGACACACGACCAGCAGCTTTGACATACGTATGAAAAACACATTCAGACTGCCTTTTACTCATTGCCCAGCTGCAGTTGAGCTTTTAATCGAAAGAGCAGCATATGCTCGACTGGCAAATATCCTTTCTAATGCTGTGAAAATACACTGCATATACTATAAAGTCTTTAAAGATTTTTTGGGTATGTTTTGTACAAACATAAACCTGATCATTGTGTGAAAATCGATGTAGAGGTTGATTTAAAAACCCTCTATTTATTTGAAGATGTATCCTTTTGCACTTGCAACTGAGTATAATAAAAGTGGAAGGCTGCATTTGACAACTTGCATAGCTACCAACTGACAGACAGCTCTAACATTTTGGCTTTTGGCATTTGGTTTAGGTTTAGGTTTCGGTTTTCGTTTCATGCGCACAAAAAGTTCAAAGCAATTTTTAAAGATGCGAAGACAACAAAATATAAAAGGAGTTGCGGATGCGGTCAAAAAACCACAAGGGACAGGACAGCTCAGCAGGCGACGAACAACAACGAGAAACCCCCTCAAACCTCAAGCTGAGTATCTCTTATACCCAACCGAAATCACTTCAATTTATTTTTCGATTTCAGGACAGACAATGATTTGTTGTGGTGCTCAGTGTTATTCCAAGCTAAGAAAATGTTTCGTATTTTTCACACCAAAGCCACAAAACAATTTTCAATAGATAATAGATGCAAGCAAAAAATTACTCATACGCCTCGTGTATAATAAAGTGCTAATGAAGCGAGAGACTTTCTGCAAACTGCTCAATTTGAAAACTTGAGAGAGAAAAAATGTATGGAAAATACGAGGCTTATGACAAAAATTTGTCTACACAATTGGCCAACGAAGCATTGCTAATTGGATTAGATTGGAGTAAAAGCTTCGACCACTAAACTGATGAAAGCCAACACACACAAGTTACAGCAATTAAAGCAGCTTCAAAGTCCAAGTGTTTTTTCAAGAAATCAAAACAAAATAAAACCAGTAAATAAATAAATAAGATTGCCTGGATTACTCTAGATGTTGAAAAGTTAAGCGCATTCCAATTGGCATTGAATGGTCTGGCCAGGACTTTTAAATGTCAGTGGGTGAGAAAAATAACATTCAACTGAATGAAAATTCAAGAGACAGGCGATAAGAGAAAGAAAATTTGAAAAGAAAAATAACTTACAGTGCTGTCAATGATAAAGTGTAAGTCGAAGACGTTTTTTAATTAACAGATTGAGGATAAGCCACAAAAAAACAGATTTTTTATTTTCTTCGTGGTGTTTTCAATTTATGTTATACATACTTCAATTTCTAGTGCAAGTAAGAGCATAAATTAAGTATTTCAATGTGCTAGTTACACTTTTGAACCTCTGTTAAAACATTGCCCAAAACAATAGACACTTCATTGGAGCACTTTTCTCAATATAAAATGTAATTACAGCTACGCAAAAAAATTGTTTCGGTAAGAATGTTACGTATACGTCACGTAGTTCAGTTGTTATACACACATTGTCAATACGAACTTTTTGCCAAGCCATGTATCGATAGCCTTTTCGTTGTTGAATATTAATTAGAGTTTCTAATGAATTTACATGATGCTGATGAAATTTGTACTAAGCAAGAAGTTTGCCAGCAACGGAGCTGAAAACTTTCTATTTCCAATAGGAAGCAAGTAATTTAAACATTTATGAGTTGAACTGATGAGTTGAAGTTCCAACTCACAACTCTGGCCAAAGTCACTAAGCTCAGCTAAATGGACAAGTTGTTAAATGTACTGCAGTTGTTATAACTAACTATGTAGACTCTCTCTCTCTCTCTCTCTCTCTCTCTCTCTCTCTATCCATGGAACATATTTAATGAAAGTTGGAAACAGCAAGCAACATGTGCCGCAACATTTTGTGGCAGCGTTGAAATTTGAAATTTGTAGGAAAAAGGGAGGGGCAATCAATATAGTGTGGTCGCAGGTTGCCGTTTTTGAGTTAATGTGTTCAATTAAGTGCCAAACCCACATAAAGAGAGAGTGCGAGAGAGCGAGAAGGAGAGAGGGAGAGGCAAATAGCAGCTGCCATTTGGCAGTTGTTGAGCGCGAAAATGGTTTTAGTGCCAGCATTTTTGAGGCAACCGTCTTGGCCATACACGAGGTCCAGTTACAAAGCCAGGCTTTGTTGTGGCACACACACATGCACACACAAACACACACAAGCAAGTAACTTTGCCACAGTGAAAGCGACGCTTTAATTACGTGAACCTCGTGCCAACTCTCAGCACAAAGCAACAATGCATCCCCCTCCCTGTTGCCACAGCTACTGCTCAATTGCCCAACAACTGCTTTTGTTAGCATGGCCAAAACAGGCCACGGGGCCAGCAATTAAAGTAAGTGCCACCATTTTCATTTTGCAGCTTCTTTGGATTCTCTGGCACACAACTTGTAGCTTTTATACATTCCGCGGACCTCCCTAACTACTGACTGACGAATTGTCTGACCAACTGCTTGGATTTTCCTTTGTTTTTATCATTTTTGCATATTCTTCATAATTTCATACGCTTGAACTTCGAGTGTGGCATTTGGAAATGTCAAGGGGCAGCAACAGCGACGGCATCTCACCTAATGATTAATGAGTTTATCTTCCACTTCCACTGTTTGTAATTTATAGTCGGAATTTGCCATCGAAATGCGATTTATATAGTATGCAGCGACCATTTAGCGTGGACTTAATTAAGATTAAACTTCGTAAGCCCAAAGTAGTTTTTATGTGAGTTCTTAAAAGGGATTTTTGTTATTATATCATGAATACTCGCAGCAAATGCGATGAGTACGAGAATTGAGATAAAATGTATGAGGAAAGTTAGATTAAAATTGATATAAATATAAAAAGAGATATATTTCAGCACTAAAATTTATATTGAAATTTAAATTGATCTCCAGAATAATAAAAATTTGAACAGAAAATGTGATTCAATTAGCTTTAATTAATATAAAAAAAATTTTTTGAAATGTTTTTGTTTGTTTAATTATGAATATAAGATTTTTTGAGTATAGGAACAATTCCATTCAATAATTTTTTAACTGATCATTTCTATGACAGCTATAGGCTATATTTATTTATTTATTTATTTAACATCCTAGTGCTACAAGTTTTAAGGTCTATAGTGCTCTGATCTTACAGAAACATTATCAGGGTTTGTGGAGCTAAGTAAAATGGAGATTTACTAAGGTTTTTTTGGGATATCTATAAATCCAAAAATGTGTTTCATTCCACTGGAATTTTTTTCTTGCCAATTATTTCCATAACAATTCTATGTTAAAGTGCTTCGATCAATATTATTCTTATATATAATACACTCTCACAAAAACCAGCAGCTACAGCTATTTCTTAACACAATTTTTGAAAATAGAAATGGAAATAGCGACCCTCAATTATTAACACGTCTCATGACCCAATTGCAATACAAAATAACACAAAATCAAAGCATATTTTCTGTCGCACAACAAAATGGCAGCGAATTGAAGTGGAACCTGTGTTTCTATTTGTCTCCCCACTGCAGTGCACTCACATTTTGAACGTAGACCGGAAATTGAAACTCGATTGGAATAACAACTAGCAAAACGCAACTGCAGCGAGAACTGAAGGTAGCAAAGGAAAGAGAAAGAAGAGATGCAAAAAAAGAGAAAGAAACAGAAAAGAAAGAAGAGAACTGGTGTACGCAATGCGACTCGGCGATTAGCAAACAAGAAGCAGCAGCATCCAAATGCCTGACTGGGATTTGTTTGTGTGTTTGTGCGCCAAAGGGGAGCGCATGAAAATGCACTGCGTGGGGATGACAATCTAAAAAGTGACTGCGAAAACGGTGAAAGCGGCGAAACGAGTTTAAATAGGAAAATCGTTACGCTCGTTGCATTGCATTTGACTCTCAGATACGTGTGGCATTTACGATGCTGCACAGTTATCTGCAGTCAGCCAGCGACTTTACTAAGAAAAAAAAAAACAGAGGGAACTGCGGGTATAATGAAGTTACGCTGCGCTTTTCATTGATTTATTTTGATGGCATTTTGGGTAAAAAAAGGGGCGTTAAGTAGACTGCATGTATGCAGACATATAAAGACACTAAACGGGTGACAAGATGCGTCAATTAAGTGCACACATACACCAAAGGGAGAGCACCCAGTCTCTATCTCTCTCTCTCTACCTCTCGCTGTCTCGCTCGCTTTCTGTACTTACTTAAATTAAACACGCACACACACTCACATATGCAAACACTTAAGCGGCAAAAGTTGAAGTCACCTCTGGCAGCACTTTAGAGCGTCAAGCAAACTGACGACACTTCAGGCTCGACATGCAACGAAATGAGTCAAGTGTCAAGAGCTAATGTCACAATGCACCACACTCCCCCTTCCCCTGCTCCTCGCTTCCTCCTCTTTTAGGGTGAACTTAAAAATTCGAGTGCATGTCGCTGGCAGGCTTGTTGTGGATGGATTTTATGGCTGATTTGGTCATAGGTAGAAGCATAAACGCATTTGCCACACATCAGCTGGCAAATTGTGCATTACGCATACGACGCGTTAGCCATTCAAGTGAATGCCCTCATTTCAAATGCCAGCAAACACTTAACAAATACACACACACATGTACACAGCACAGCGCTTATTAAATATTTACAAATTTATGGCCAAATGAAAAGGGCAAACATTTGAGATATACTCTCGTAGACCACACTCAGCTGCAATTTGAACTTTTTTCTGTTCTGTTCCCCAGGGCATCAAAGAGCTCGCAGGCAACAGTCAATTTGGGTTTTTATTTTTTACGATATTTCTATAGAGTATATTCACTTTTCAAGCGGGCATGTAAAAAAGATAATGTAAATTAAGTAAAGTATAAGTATATTTTATAAATTAGAACTGAGAAATCTCTATCTGATAGAGTGTAGAATTTACTTAACATATATTATTTAGCAGTTAAGAAATAATTTAAAAATAGAAAAAACATACAGAAAAACAAGAAACAGTCGACCCAAAAGGAAATTCATAACCTGATAGACAATTCTAGCTTCTACAACTCTTTCACAAAGAAAAAAAAAACATTTCCAACTCTCCAATGGATAGAAGCTCAGCTCTCTTGGGTTTATATTGAATATAAAGGAATTCACACAAAATTTTCAACTTTCTCTTCCAACAACTTTTAAATATATGTACATAATTAAAAAGCTTCTGGAGATTTCAATTTTTTTAAGGCTTAAATTACAAGAAAATATGTATTTAATAGCTTAAAAAAGTGTGTAGAAACTTCTGCGCACTGAAATGTTTCTGTCAAATTTGCATTTGACTGCAGGCAAGAACGTAAAAAAAAAATGTCATGAAGTGACATAAAATATGCGAAAAAGTAAAGAGTTTATTAATGTAAATATTTGTCGAGCTCACGAAAAATTTATTCACATGCATAAATTCAATCAAAGTTTGTGCGAATATACAAAAAAAAAACCCAAAAGAAGAGAGAATATGGCAAGCAAATTGAATCTCTGGGGCCTGAAATGTCAGCCGCATATCGTTTGTAATAAATTCAATTTATTAGCAGCAGCAGCTCGACAGCTCACTTGGCCTCTTTGTCTTGGCCAAAATGGTCGGGCGGTTCCTAATTGTGTGTCGGCAGCAAGAGCAGTAAATGTGAAATGGAATACAATTAATATTAATTTTGTGCTCGCTCGCCGAAGCATTTAATGCACAAGTTATTTTTTTTGTCTGTCTTCTTCTGCCTTTTTTTTTTGTTTTGTGCACGTTGACGAGCGAATTAATTGTCACTTAAAAGCATTCACATGCTCTTGTCTCAATCTATATATTGTTGCTTTGTTTTGGCATTCTTTAATTTTCATTTATTAGCAGCTGTCCGTTCCAATTTCCCAAGGAACCACCATTGAGTTAATGTGTCAAACTTTTGCAAGACTTGGCAATAATTTTATAAATTAGCTGACGTTTATACAGTCCCTGACAAAGTGAGATAAAACAAATATATATGTTAATACCTGAAAGATAATTTGAAAGCATTCAGTGCAAAAATACCGCACAAAAGATTCTTTGATCATAAAAATGTAATAATATCACTGCTGCAAATTGTTTACTAATTGAAAGTTGAAAAAATTAGGTAAAAATTAAATTAGCGGAGAGGAAAATCATTGATTGCAAAAATTGAAAAGCGGATAAGATAAAGTATAAATGACACTAACTGAGAGTGAAAGCTTTAATTGAAGCAACAAAGTTTTTTAGTTGGAAGATCTTTAAAGTTCTCTTCTCTTAAGAGAGCTGATTAAATAAAGAATAAATGGTTATACAGCAGGAGCTTTAGTTACAAAGCGAAAATTCTCTTTAACCACTGAAAGCTGATCAAATTACTCAATTTGAATACTTATTCCCGACACTCAAAGCTCTTTTTCCCATCTGAATCGCATATTTGATAGCTGAAAAATAAGCTCGTAATAGAATCGATTGTTCACACATAAGCTGACATTGTAGCGACGCTTTCAGCTGCTATTCTTGCTCCGTTCAATGAAAAACAAATTAACTAATTCCTGTCTGTATCGAATTACTTAGTCATAGCAACAAGTCATTAAATATGTTTAGCTAAATATATACATTTTTATTCCGCCCATAAAGCCCTTTGCTGTTGTCTGCACACACACACACACACACACACACTCATGCCTGGAAATAAGCGACACATTTTAATGCCAATTAATCGCTTTAATTACAGAGTTACGCAACGTTCATTTGTTGGTTCTTCTGTAAGCCGCTTAATTTATTAACAAGAACATACATTATTAGAAATTCAAACCAGCTGGAAATGTTGTGCCAAATCTTGGCTTAAACGCTGAGCAACATGTTGACACTGAAGACGGCAAACAAAGTGGGCCAAGTGGGGCCCGAAGCACTCAAGGTTGGGGTGTATATGTGTGTGTGTGTGTGTGTGTAGATTGGCACTTGCCTCTGGTGGGAGGCCGTGTCAACAGTTTTGCACCGTCAAGAATATGACACAATTAATTTTCGAAAATTTATGCAAGAATAATTATCACCTCAACTTGACGCGCGAAACAAGCGCGACAAGTGAAAAGAGAATAGAACGAAACTTTTTCAAGCTTTGGAGTATTTTTGCAGGCTTGTCAAAAAAATATAAAGAGAAGGAAAACACACTCAAATACACACACACACTAACACACATAAAACTAATTCAATTTATGCTGTGAAAAAATTATGGGCTTAAATTATGCATGCAAACGTTGTCTCAGCTTATCTTAAAGATACAAAAATATCTACATAATATATGCCAATAGATGGAATGAGAGATGCCGAGAATGATGCCCAGTTTCAATTTATTTCATGCCTCACAATTTATTTGCATTTCTGTGTAGATGCCAAAAATAATCTTTAAAATTATTCAACTTACAGGCCAAAATATTTATATATTTTACTAGTTACTTTAATTTAATAAATATGCCCACTTTGAACAGATGTTTTTATTCATATTGCATTCACCTCTTTCCATTTAACGAATATACTTAAATATGTTTTTTATCACATGGCACGTGTTGGCAGATGTTTTATGGTTAGTTGAGTAAACTTTGCCGCCTAAACTTGTTTGACAATGGCCAATACAACATTGAAAGGTAAAAGCAAACGCGGCCAGCTTGCAATACTTTTATTTGTTGTTGTTGCTTCGCTAACTGTGATGAGTTGGGCAATTTCCAATGTATTGCATTGTATTGGCTTAAAGCAACAGGCTGTCGCACAAATACAGAGACACTCCTTTAGTCAAAGTTGTTTTATTAGCACAGCAGTAGCAGTGGCAGTAGCTGTAGAAACGGCAGGAGAACCAAAATGAATTACCTAACACTGGGCAAGGCAAATGTATTTTGCTTGTACTGCCACAGTCACAGTCATAGTCACAGAAAGCTAACAACTTTCATTATGAACAAGACGACGAGGAAGACGACGAGGAAGAGGAAAAGGACGAGGCTAGGGACAATAGAAATAGCAGCTGCCGTTTTCTTTATCAATGTTGTCGAGCTTCGCTGTTTGCACAGCAAATGCCAGCCAAGAATGAATACGAGGACGATGACGACGACGACGACGACGATGCCATTTATTCAATGTCCGTTCGCAAGTTGATTGTTTGCTTACTTTTATCATCGATTTAATGTTCACTTTCGTGTTGTTGTCGCTGCGGAAATAATCGACAAAAGTTTTTAATCAACCTCATACACAAAGATATACATATTCGTACATACATAAGGCTTTTACCTGCCTTCAATATAAAGCATTACAATCATTAATCGCCCACCGTATCGAACGAAACACGTCAGCAGTTTTCCGTTTGGTCGCTTGGATTATGAGGGACGCTTAATGCAAATTGGCAAAATTAATTATTAAATTACACGAAAAAGGCATTTGAGGTTTCTCTTACAACAATTTCGATTTGTGGCCGGGGTGTGTGTGTGTCTGTGTGTGTCTGTGTGTGTACTGCCACAGCTGTTATCCAATGTGTAAATTTCCATTTGAGAGTTAATTAAAAATTTCGCTTCTCAAGTTTGCTTTAAAGCACCTTTCACAGCTTGCGCTCTAAAGAGGGCTGCAAACAAGTTCAGAACGCTTTTCAATTGCCTAAGTAACCGCAGAAACTTGTTTTCGTGCGCAGCAATAAAGCTTAGTGCGTTTTTTACTAAATTTGCCCATAAAAGTCAGCAACGAAATGTAAAAGCGCTAGTAAAAATTTTTCCCTAAAAGTAGGCAACATATTTGAAACATTATTTACAAAAGCTGTGCTCAAAGTGGGCTATAAAACTTAAACAGTGATTGCCTTAAGAGTAGGCAACAGAATAGAAGAAAATTACATGGCATTTCTGTATATTAAATATCTGGACTGCAATTGAGAGGGCTGCTCTTGACATATTAACCCTTTAGGCAAGCAACCAATTACAAAAATATTGTAGGTACATTTTTGTTAAGAAGTAGACCAAAGAAGGGCAACCAATTTATATAAAAATGCACTTGACTGGAGGACACAAAATATTTTAAAGGAACATTTTTAAAATTACCTAAAACCAGGTGGATTCCGTATATATGTATACATATTACACTTAAAACAAAAAGTAACAAACAAAAAAGAAGAAATTAATATTTGATATTTTGCGCGTTCAAAAGCTGCCATTCATTATATCTCCCTACCAGGTTCCTTCATTAATATTGTAAATAGTCTTTTCCTGTTAATACTGCAAATAATATATTCTAATTCTAAAATTCTATATCTGTCTCACCTGTGATCAATTGTTCTTTCCCTTAAATATAAAACAAGATTAAGATGAAACTAAAGGTAGCAGAAAACTTGTTTAATAAAATATACAAATTTTTATGGAAAAAGAAAAAATAAAAAAACGACATTGTGAGCGTTGAAAAACAGGCAACATAAACATAAAAAATTTAATTAATAAATGTTGAAAATTTAATATTTAAAGCTATTAGCAACAGTTGTCCAGAAAAACAGTTAACAGAAAAGTACATTGTAATTTACTCAGCAAAAATATGCATTGAATAACTGAAAAGAAATTGATAACTCTTGAGCCCCAATTAAATGGGCTTGATTCTTTTTTTTTTTCGATATACTCATAAATTATGCACACGATGTTGATGTCGCATATCGATGGCATTTTTAATTGAAGTACGAGTATTTATGTATGTGCTGGCATGTCAGATCAAGACTTTTATGCCGAAAAGCGGCTGAAGTTTAATTAAATCAATGTGCTGTTGGTTTAATTGAATGTCATGCCGTCAAGTCCCTCGTTGAGCCACGTTCTGCAGTGTTGTCAACGCGGTAAGAACTCGAAAGCAAAGATCTATTTGCATGCAAATGCGTTTCGCAGCAGTCGCTGACACAGCCACAAAAACCCCGAGCACTTTTCAGCTTGCCATCTTGTTAAATATTTAAGGCATAATGGATTTCTGCCAATGGTCGCAGCACAGACAAGTTGCGTTGACGGACTGTCTGTCTGTCTATCTGTCAGTTCATCACATTGTTGTTTGCATTTCCTATATATGCAAAAAATGTCAGACTTCATAAGCAAAGGGACAGACAGACAGCCAGACCGACAGACATTCTGGCAGTCAGGAATTCATGCAGGCAAATGCAGTTGCCTCCGCTTGTTTTTGCTCTGTCTGTCCGTCCGTCTGTCAATCTGTTTTGTCACAGCGTTTGTCATGCACTTAGCCAAGTTCACCAGCTGCTACAGCACATTGTTTCAGCTCTAGTCCACAGCTATAAAAGCTATAAAATATTTATGATTTCATATTGCAGTCAGCGGCTGACACTTGATTTATCGCACACGCGTCAAAATATTTCAAAAGAAATTCAATTTTTCTCTTTGTTTTTTTTTCTTTTTTTCACTTTTCAATAAATGACGCTGCCAAAAGTTATTTGGCAATGGAATTCCGCTTAAGCTGATAATTTGATGTTAGACATCGTATAAATTAATTAGAAAACCGCTGAGAGATAGAGATAGTTTGTCATGAGTTTCGTTATGTGAAAATTGTGTCGGAAATGCCATAATTTTAAATACTATGAATTTAAGTGTCTGCACGTAATATTCGTACATTTGCCTTATATTGCTGCACAAATCCTCACTTGCAGTTCCTTTTATTTTATTGCGCCAGGCAATCGCCTTTTCCCTGTTAAGTCTTAATATTCTACTTGGCTTACTTACACTTTTTTTTCATCTCTCTGCTATATTTCTTTCTATTCTATGAGCAGCTCACAAGGCAAATATTTGCCGCACCAAACTCAACTCCTAGTGAACTTTTTACAGCAGCTCAAACACACACAGACACACACTAATACTTGCTTGCGGCACTTTTCACACTCACTTGCCACAGGATGAGAGGCAGCAGGATCCTTCGGGCTGCCAACTGAGCTGTTGCATCTATTAGAAGTGCAACTTTTCAATGCTTTAAATGGCATGCCACATTTCTGCACTAAATTACTTTTTGGCAAAAATGTTTTGCGTTAGCTTTAATGCGGTCTAGTGTCCTGGTTTTATTACATTCTGAGTCTGTTTTTCCTCAAACATTATTTAAAACAGTTTTGAATCAGCCAGCTGTTGTTGCCGTTGGCACGTTTTTTGTGGCCACAGTTAATTAAGGTTTTTATTATTTTCTATTTGACTGCGCAGTACATAAATATGCAAATATTTGTTAAATTTAATACGCAATTAATCGAAAAGAATTGATCCACAATGCACATTTTATATTCATTCTTTACATTCAAATATCATAATTGATGTAAAAAAATTCTTGAAATAATTGTAAGAGTGACTGCCAAAAAAAATTTCAAAAATCTCTTCGCTAGTATTTATAAAGATTTTTTGAAAATTGCCATTTTAACCCATTTTTCCTACTTTTCATACAAAAAGTGGCTTTTTAGCGATTTTTGAAATTTTTTTTTGGCAGTCACTCTTACAATTATTTCAAGAATTTTTTTACATCAAAATATTTTTTGTAAAAAATCTAGGAAAAGAGTTGAAAAATTGACTTATTTTTAAAATTCAAAATTTTCAAAGGGTACTTAATGGGTTTAAGGAAAGTTTTGCATCATTCAAACGGAATTTAAAAGACCTTTCCAAATATATTTTTTTTACTGTGAAGACTTGACTTACATAGCTGTTAAAGTAAAAAAAAGGGCGTACGAATTAATAGTGGATTGGGCTCGTATTATGTTTATTTACTCCATTTATAAATGTAAAATATAAGTACAATTTTAATATTCTATAAAGACAAGTTGAGAATAAATAAATTTTTATATACTTAGTTATACATGATTTGTATAACGTAACAATTAAAATATGTACAGCAAATTAAATTGGAATCACAAAATATTTATAAAACCTCATGATTTAACAAATTTTTCAATATCATCCGCTTTTTAATTTTTGGATACGTTGAAAATAATTTATTTTTCAATATTAATGACAATATACATGCTTTTAGTCCCATCAAATTCCCTTGCTAATCATTTTACCTCACAATAAAAATTATATGTGACATGCAAGTCAGCAATTTGTGCGAGAGAGAGAGAAACAGAGAGAAACACACACGTTTGGCTGGCACAACCACAACATTGATTTGCCACAGTCCAATCAAAAAACATTTCAATAATATTCAAAGCACACAAGCACACACGGCAATCAGCAAACAATCTGACAAATGCAAATAGCCTGAACAATAATCAACTGAACCAAAAAAAAAGAACTTGAAATGCCAAAGTAAATTATTCAGCTCGAAATGCTTTAAGGACTTTGACATCTGATGATGATGATACATCTCGTATGCAGCATTCTTAATTGTTTTTCCACTGTAGTCGTATTTTCTCAATACAGTTAAACCTTAATTAAATGATAAATGGCAAAACGCAACGATGCGAAATCAGCTGCAAAATTGAAATACGCGTTAAAGCGGCGAGGCATTAAAAGGGCTGTCAAGGCAAATGCCACGCCCCCATCATGGTTCGTGCATTAGTTTTTGATTTGTGAAATATGAAGCTGTTGGTGTTACGCCTTAAAGCCAACAAAAATACGTAAAATAAATTCAACTGAAAGCCCAGTTAATTTCATATGACGCATACGAAGCGTAAGCCCTTTCCTCATTGTATATATTCCTGTGTGTGTGTGTGTATGCTGAGCAACCATGCATATTTATACATAACGAGCAACACCCCACTGTGTGTGTGTGTGTGTTTGAGCCTGTTTTTACTCTCAGTTGGCACTTGAACCTTTTTTGTTACCTGACTTCAATCGATTGATTTCGCCCTTGTTTTTCCCCCCTGTTCCCCATTTTTCCCACTCATCAGGTGAGCCATTGTTTACTTTACTTTTCCACACATACTCATTCATACTCCTAGGTTATCAGACGATTCCTAATTGTCTGCGCCACGTTTAGTCTCATCAATATATTATATTTACTTTGATTTAATATGCAATAATTAAGTACCTGAGCCTTTGTCAAGGCTATTGCTCGAAGGCTCCCCCACCTGTTGAGATAGATAGAGAAACCTTTTGTAACATGTGCCTGATACATACATATGTTCTCAGCTGTCATTATACTATTTTCGTTCCCATTCTTTTGATTAATGCAGCGAGTGTCTGTTTCTCAGTCCATAATTGTATACAACATTAATGCGTCAACTTTCTCGTTTTCCTTGTTTCTATCTTGTTTTTGGGGCCAGGGATATTCAGGACTTGGTTACATATGTCGTGCTGGTTTGTCATAAATGCCGTGCATATCGTCGCATATGTCATTTGCTTTTTATGGTCAGTGATAGCGTTTTATTGTCCATGACATATGAAAATTTAATGGCTGCAAACGGACTCCACGGACTTTAAATGGTCAGTAGAAAATTTTATAAGAATACGTGTAACTGAAGAAATTTTGAAGAGTTGATGAAAACACTCGTTCATCAGTCCTAGATGTCAGCTCTTTCAGTAAATACTTCTTAAGAGAATATCTTAAATTTACTCTCTTAAAGTGAATCTCTTAATTCACTTTCTCTTTGCGTTGTATTCTTAAATATTTTATGAAGCATTCAAAGCAACGAATTTAATAATTGTCAGTCGTTTTAAGTGCACTTCAAATTTACATATTGCAATTTGTCGCATTCGGCAACGTTTCAATGGCATATGCTCTGCTGAAAGCATTTCAACTTGGAGTAATTCCAACATTCATAATCATTTTACTGGCATGACTAATTAATTTGTTCAATACTTTCATTTTATTCGGCAACGTTTCACTGGCATATGCTCTGCTGAAAGCATTTCATATTGAACTTATTGCAACATTCATAAACGTTTTACTGGCATGACTAATTAATTTGTTCAATACATTTATTTCATGATTTTCATAATACAATACGACATACAATTGAAGCAACATTCATATAGAGTTAAAGCAAAGCAATAAATCTTAAACTACTATCCGTACTTCTTATAATCGACGTCTCTGACAATATCCCACAATAAGTTCGGTAAGAAAAACCAAGAGACTTAATCCATGTCCAACATATAAAAACTTCCACAACCATTTCAATTGGCTAAATTTTTGTGATTTATTATCTTGATCAGGGAAGCGATTTTTCATATCGCGTTTCATTTGTAGAAACATGTATTCGTAAGTTTGTGATTTCCACAACATATCTAAGCCTCCACTATGTGTGTTATGTATGAAAGTTTCAAAAGCAATGGCATATATCGAATTGTTCTGAGTAATCAGATTCATTGGAACACCTTTAGCAATTTCCAACGACCTAGCATTACAGAGACTTTCCTGATTTACGAACTTTTGAAGCCTAGAAACAGAATTAAATAAAAAGCTGTGTGTTTGATAGCCATAACTTGTATTTAAGGATAAAATCAGTTCAACTTGTTGTTTCGTGGGCATAAAAACGGCATTTGGAACAGATTGTATAAAAAAGTCCTTGTCGTATTCATGTTCAATATAAAGTTTATTGCCCCAGTCAAAAACAACTGGAAGTTGACTCTCTGTGAGATCCTTATAAGAATTAATATGCTGATATTGAGGATGTTTGGTAAGCAAAGTGCTCAGATTGGCATTGTACCAACTGCTCTGAAAGAGTCCAAAGAAAGCTAATACAATTATAACTTGTTTCAGGGACAAACTGTTCCTAAAGCCAGTTGGCGATGCTTGCCCTATAAAGCCACGGATCACTCGCAAATTAAACAAGAAATTGCAAATACTGAAGTTATATCCACGCCCTTGTAAATAATTATTTACAGATATTGCAAGTGATTCAAGCAAAGTAAAAGTCAAGTAGATGCCCAGTAATTGAGCCTTATTGGGAAATATGTATTCCAAGACTTGCTGAAAACTCAACTCCTGTACACAGGGCACAATTAACAATAGACTAGCCATACCCAAAAAGACGGTATTTTGAACACCAATATATTGCCAAATAATACTCATTGAAAAAATTGTGCTTGAGAAATCCATTTGCTCAGTTCGAAACAAATTCATCATTTCCGACGTGGAAAGAGTCACTGATTCATTCACAGAACCCATCAGAGTTAGATTTATATTATACCGCTTCGCGAATCGTCTCACTAAATTATAAGAAAAGCCAGCCAACATTTTTTTACCCGTTTTAAGATTTGTCACAAAAAAACTACTTGGCGGTACCAGAGTGGGCATGGTCACAGCAGTTTTTCCTTGAAAATTTCGCCAGTGCTGGACAAAGATGCGATCTGAGCTCTCCATTCCAGGCTGAATAAAGGAGGCAGAAGGAAATGGATACATTCGATGGAAAATAACTTCCGTCTTTGCCTGCAACACGATCACATTATAGAATCGATGACGCTCAGCCTTTTTGGCGATAATCCAAAGTAATTCCTCAGGATGTTCAGATTCCAGCCACACAATTATCCTCGCCTCTCGCATACCCTCGAAGTCATGGGCCAGAGAAGTGAGCAGCTCCAACTGCCAGGACGTGGACAAGCAAACCAAGGCCAGAGCCTCTCTGTTGACCTGAGTGCTCATGCTGATCCTGGACATCTCATCGAATCGCAAGACGGGCCAATCGGGCGTATTCAGATGCTGCAACAGGCAATCACTGTCCTGGCTGTGTTTCATTACCAGAACCGCCCGAATCGGACTCTCCTCATGCACTTTTGGCAACAAATCATTCAGATAACTCAGGTGACCCTCTTCAGTTGAAGTTGCTGTCCAGTTCAGGTTCAGACTCAGGCTTAGCCTGGCCTGAAGTAGCCACAGAATGAATCCCAAAGCGACCATTACAGTACGCGAGTGCTGGACTTCAACAACTGAACTAAAGCTGAATCCTGGCCAGTTGGCTTAAGTGCTTATCTAACATCGTTATAATTGCGTTAAAAGCATATTTCAAAAACTAAAACACTTTGGAATCTGATGCGCACACTTTATTGCATTAACAGACGATAAGCATCCACAAAAGGTTTATAATTTCACTAAAAATGAAATATTCAAACAAAGTTGTAATGCTCGACTAGCAGTTATCTATTGAATGTAACTCAAAATATATTTTGTGTCTCTATATGGATTAACCTTTTGAAACTATAAGCTAAATAAATACGCATATCTTTTAAAAATTTCATACAATATTCCTTCTTCCCAAATCCTCTTTCATGATTTACACTAGTTTTAATTATCCACAAAATACACTAAGCTTCTAAAACCTAAGCCTGTCTTCAACTGAATAATCTAAGGACTTTATTTATGCATCAACGGGGAATGTTTTTGGGTATTATAATATTTAAGTCGCAGCTGAATTGGTAATGTCATTTGCAAAGCGTTAAGCCTGTAATTAGCAACAGATTGCGACGCGACACGACGCGAAAATTATGCCTAAATTGCGTATACGCACCGTGTGCTGTCAAATGTGTGCATTTGGTTATTAAAACGAGCATGAATTTAAAGTACTACTTGCAAAATTTCTACTTCTCTCTCTTGTGTTTTTTTCCTAAAACACGCATGTCGTTTTTTATTTAAATAAATATTTAATTAAAGTCACAACATGCGACGCTAATTATGGCTAAAACAAAGGCTAAGACCGAAACCCGAGTGCCTGTCAGTTACAGAATTGTGTACAGCACAGTGGTATAACATTTTCAGTGGCTGAAGGGGCAAGGGAGAGGGAAGGGGGAGTGGAGTTACGCGAGCTGAACCCAACGACATAATTCAGTAAACGGCTTTGGCTTTAGGCCACAAGGCATCCGGCCTTCAACGGACGACGACGGCAGGCAGGCAACGTCCGGCAAGTGTCAGTATCCACTGTATCCGCATCAGTTGCACAGTTGGCAGTGGTATTCATAGTGTCTGTCTGGCCGACAGACAGCGGTTGCACTGTGGCACCAGCTTGTGTTGCATTTCAAGCCCACTTAATGCGCATAATGTCAAGACGAGAGAAACCACAGTCAAGAGTTTGCCCAACTCTCTGTTTGGTTCGGTTCCGTTCAGTTTTGTTAACTCTTTGTGTGGTTGTGTTTTCAGTTCAAAGTTCAAACATTGCCTGCCACATTATTGTTGCACATTTTATGACACGCCTCGTGTCTCATAAATGCATTCAACAACAGGGCTAAAATCGCAACACAACATCCCAAAAAGTAGCTAAATAAGCTGTGTTTTTTTCCGAGACATCCTGCGAGAATCCTTGGGAGGTTTGCTGTCGTCTAAAATTTTATGTCTCTGTGGAAAAACTTTGCAAAATAATGCCTCAAAAATAGTTCTACTTTTATTGAGTGCAAGGTAAAAAGAAGACAGCAAAATAAAAAATAAAAAGGGTCTAAACTTCTCCAAGTTATTTTATATAATTATATCCAACATTAAGTCAACGATAATTAAGTAAGAAAAAATATTCAAAGATTATAAAAAGTTCATTCGCAGAGTTTTTTTGACTTGGAAGTTGAACGATTCAGAATGACACATAAGGAAAATTAAATTAAAAAGAAAAAGGTCAGCGAGCAAGATAATCCAAGAAAGTGAATGCATGTAAATTTGACTCACTGAGAAAACTATTAGGAAAACAACACACGGAGAAATTGAACACTGTCAAATGAGTCAGAGCAAGAGAGAAATGACAGACAGACATGACATTGGTAATTGAAATTTCAGTCGAGTCTAATTACATTCTTGAATTTCGGAGATCACAACCACAAGAGTTCGGTCGCAATGAAGAGATAAACTTAGAGCAAAGACAGAAAATACCAGCAAATTCGATGTAATAATCAAGACAAATTACACATTTGAGTGCATTGCAGTGTCTGCAATTTTGGTTATTAAATATCAGGACAGGGGGAATTAATTATTCAAAAGACAAAAGGCTAAACAATGCAACATTTTGGGCCAAGTTTAAGGCATTCAGCCATTATCACAGAGAGAAGATAACTCAATTGAGTCATAGGCCAAGCCAAAATAAACACAGCAACTTATCCTTTATTGATATAAAATTTACGCACGTAAGCAAACAATTTGCTTTCCTCCACGCACCAAATAGAAGAGAATAAAAGTAAAAATAAATGCCAGAAACACACGGATAACGTTGGCTAAATTGCACAATTTCTTATTGGGTTTTTGTTTTATTTTCTTTTTTTTTTGCTATTTTTTTTCGGAGTCCATTTTTAGTCGAAGGATGTGGTTGCGGATGCGTCGACGGATGCGGATTCATAGTCGAGTGCACACACTTGAGTCGATGGCAACACCTCGGTTAGGGCAACAACAACAACAGCAAATACATACCATGCTTTCTATGCCACACATAGACTCCACGTGTGTGCGTGAGTGTGAGTGTGGATGTGTGTATCTGAGTGTGTGTGCGGAAAAAGCAACGGAAGCCAAAGCGTCGTTTGTATTGGCTTCTATGAGCTCTTTTTCCACTTATTTTCTGCTGTTCTGCTTTTCTCTTTCTCTTTTTTATTGTTTTTACTTTTTTCTTTGCTGCCCGTTATATTTTGTGTGGCAAACGATGCCCGGAGGACACGGAACGTTGCGAAGGATTGCGCGAGCGCGACGTCGATGCGCCAAACATTATAAAAGGTCAACACCAGATTGCAATAAATTTAGCTACCCAAGTCCACAGTCGAATCTGCGCACTTTCAACTTGACTTGACTTGACTTCACTTGGTGTAAGTCCTTGTTGACCTGAATTGCTGGCGAGTTTCAGCCAGATTTCAGTCGGGTTTTAGCCGCGTTTTGCACAGACCAGACTCATAAATAAAGGACATGAAAGCCCGCACACAAACCCAAGTTGGTCACACCAAAAATATCTGTCGACCTGTTCACAATTTGTTTTCATTTATTTATGGCGAGTGACAGAGATAGAGCGGCAACGAGCGAGAGAGACAGATAGATAGGGAATAAATTTGTATTGCCACTTATATGTTTAGGCCGGCCTTAAACCAAATTAAATATTTAAGCCAAACAGCTACAAAGTATTGCTCTTATTGATTTATATGCACAATATACACACACACTCGCACACACACACACTCACACACAGTGAAGAGTACGTTTTTTCTTGTTATTAATAATACACTTGTTACCGCTAGATTTATGAGCATTTTTTTGTAGTCATTCACAATTTAATTTTGTAATTAAATGCAACAAAAACTCGCTCGAATGTGTTTCAATTAATATTTAATTTTAATTCACATGGAATTGAGTGTTTCACGCTGCAATTAAATATAATTCAACTAGTTTTATAATTATACATTTAAACATAATTAAATTTGCAAAATTATTTAGTTAATAAATGAATTGATCAATTAACACTTGTCAATTTCCGTTACAAAATTGTCTCTCATAGAAAATGCAATTTTGCATCTATGCGCATTATGACATTTTTAAAACAGAATCACGCAGGACACGGCACGACACGACACGGTAATCACGCACACGCACATACAAACGCTTAAACGAACGAAGAATCTCATAGACGCTCGGGAAAAATGTCTGAAGGAAAATGCTTAAACAGGCGGCGCGCACAGTACGAATCGGAAAATCACATGTTTCATGTGCAAAGTATAAAAGCAAACTGAAATCCGATGACAACACAGCGAATTGTGTAATGCCCGAGCACAAACAACCGGCAACGACAACAGCAACGAAAGCAGCGCTGTTAAAGCCGAGCCGAACTCCTGTTATACGCGGCGTATGCGTAACGTTTCAAAACATACACATGAAGCTTTTATTGTCAAGCCAGCTAAAACGAGAGAGAGAAACAGAGAGCGCCACCATTAAATGGAAAAGCTCACGCTGTAATTCTGACATTGTTAACAGGACTTAACTGTAATGCAAGCAACCGTATTTCAAGTATTCATTTTTAGTTATGTGACCATTGAGGACGCAAATACTTACAAAGTACTTCAGTATACTAGAAATATGCATGATTTTGGAATAAATCAAATTTTGCAATTTAGCAGATTAAACCAGTATTGCGAATAATCTTAAAATGGAGAACTGCAAAGGTAAGAGATTAATAAATCACATTAAATATTTAAGCTTTCACAACTTTGTCAAAACTGAACTGATTTTCAAGCGAAGTGTCATTTTGATCATGGACTGGCCTTCTAATGTATTCTGCATTATAAAGAATATTTTTTAAAAATTAAAAATTTTAAATTTCAAGTCTTAGTTTGTAATCAAATTTTTATGTCATAATTAGTATAAAGCAATACTTTAAAACTTGACTCTGAGATGTTTAATTTTTTTGGTAAAAAATTATGCTACAATTAACTAAAATTTAAACATGAAAAGTTGCTAAGGTATCAGCCAGTCGACCAAATTCTGCTGCTAATTATTTTATAATTGATTCTACACTTCTTTTGACTCGCTTGTGATTTTCAATTCATTTAACCATAACACAAATTGCTAACCACAGAAACAACGCGAAAACAATAACAACAAGAATGACAACAAAGTTGTTAACAAGCTCAATGTCTAATTAACGTTAGAGCTCGTCATATTTATGACTGTAGCTAGACATTTATTTCAGTGTCATGTGGAGCAGACAGCAGTGTAGAAAGAGAGAAGGAGAGAGAGAGAGAGAGAGTCTGGCAAAGCCGCAGAGACAGCCACAAATCATTTAAGGCTCTAATTAAATTTAAAATGCCATACACACACTCACAAACTCACATATGAGAGCTTAAGCTGTGCAACAGGTGCTGCCACACCCACACACACCCACCACACACACACACACACACGCACACATCCACAGTCATGTCGAAAAATATGCAAATATTGCTTTCATTTACCACAGAGACCGCATTTTAAATAGCAAATTGCTCATACGCACTGTGAGCGCAAGTCAAAATGTGAATTGCAAATTGTGAAAATGCATTTATTTATGAAGCTTGCATATTGTTAGTCTATGGTTTTGTTTATGCACAAGTGCTATTAAATGGGCGGGGCAACGCCCACGTGCCGTCAGTCAAATGACAAATGTAAACAACGATAAATGTCATAATGCCAAAGCAAAACAAAGTAAGGCGAAGAGACAGAGAGCCTGAGAGGATGGGAAAGCTGCAGTAAAAGCAGCAAATAAAACAAAAATAATGTCGATTCGGCTTAGACCAGTTTGAACTACAGGCAACTGGGCCAATAAATCAATTTCAGCAGACACAGACACAAGCGAAGGGGCAACTTCTTCCAGCCAAAGGCAACGCTCAGAAGCAGTAAATTGCTGATATGCGACCAAGTTTGCCCTGAATACCATTTGAAATGCCAAACACAGCAATAGTAGAAGCAGCAGGATAGCAGGATAGCCACTCAAGCAGACAGACAGAGAGACAGTGAGACAGACAGTGAGTTGAGGACAAGACACAGCAGCTGGCTGAAAGTCAAGTCAAGTGTAACAAGGAGGCTGAAAGAACAGAGAACAGTGACAATGCCTTGTGTTGAGTGTTAACATACTAATATATACACTTTGCATCTTAATCGTCCTTGCTGTTAGTGCCTGTTAGCACGACAACAACAATATTATAGCGCTGTGATAATGATTATTATGTTGATGATAACGATATGAGAGCAACTGACATGATGCCTCTAACGACTCAACGATTTCGGATTCTGACTTCAAGTCGTTTCTACTAGTTTCCGTTGCTATTGCTATTGTTGTTGTTTATGTCATATCGTTATTACTGACAGATTTATGCCATAATTTGCTGGTTATTTTGGGTTGTTATTAAAAGCACTTCATGCATAAATAATGCAAGTGCTCCCAAGGAGACATTTCGATTATACGATATTATTTATAAGCCTATTTATAAACCTTATGAACAACTTTCAATATAATTTTCATGATTTCAGTAAATTTGAGTTTCAAATTCGACTAATAAAATTAAATTAAAGTTAAACCGACTGTAATTACAAAGTACAATTAATATTACTCAATGACAACGCTTCTGCTTTCTGCGTTATAACAATTACAGGGTAGCCGCAAATTAAATGGCATTACAATTGTTTTCTACAGCAAATATTTGGCTAATTTCAACCATTTATCGTAATTTGGGCTTTACTATTATTTAAATTACGATGGAAAAGCAAATGAATGTTAAAACTTTATGGAGTTTTCAAACTATTTAAACTGTAAAGTTCGAAGTAATTCATTTAAATTAGCTTTGTTTTCAATACATTGCGTTCTTATTTGAATTTTCCCATTTAAATATTTGTAGCATACTTTCAGGCTGAGGCGTAAGCAAAGCGCCATCTGTTGCACGCATTGTACAATACAAATGTCTACAAAAAGCTCTCGCATAATTCCGCACAACAACAAAACGAAAGCTAACACAAGTGGGCAGTTAACGAAAACTTGATGATGATCTGGCAACGCTGGCTGCTGATGTCTCTCGCTCTCGCACGCAGCGAATAACAAGCACAAAGCGAAGGCAACAGAAACACGTGGCTGGCCAGCAAAGAGCAACGTCCAGCTCCCAAAGAGAGTTGCAAGAGCAGCAAATCGAAGTCGCTGTCGCTGCCGCAGTCGCAGCGCAGCTGGCAGCGCAGTTAAGAGTTGGTAATAAAAAGCGAAAAAGGATATCATAGCAATGTCAAACAGGGACACATGTGCGTGTCTGCAGCTCAACGCGTATTTGTCTGAACATTTAATGCGACTACTTGAATATTTTTATCAACCGGCGCCACACCCCAAAATTGGCCAAGGTCAGTCGAATGAATGTATGTATATATGCTGCATTGACTGCAAATAGCAGTGTCCTCTGTTGAACTGTTGACTGTGCGTCCTTCACCCGCATTAAATGCCCAGGTCAACTTCAGACTGTGGCAACATAATTGCCAGCCATTTTGTTTTCATTCAAAGTTGCTTCGTTTGTTACTTGGTTTCTTCTAACTGACTTGGCGTTAATTAATTGCGAGCACGCAAATCGCCAACTGTAAAATGGCAACAAAACGCGCTCACACACACAAGCATACAATTTAATTTTAAAACATTTTCCCTTCCTTTTTCTTACGTGCTCACTTTTATTTCCATGGCATAGCGCACTTAGGTTTTAATACTTGTTGCGCTGACGTTGAAGCATTAAAACCTATTAATTATTTAATCAAATCTTATGATGCAATTTCCATCGCAACGTTGCGTATACTTAATGCTCGGAAACGGCAACGCCTGAAAGCAGGCAACAGCATTTTTCAATTTACAGCAACCGCATGAAATGATTGCTTTCAAATGGTTGTGTGGGTCGATGTTTGTGTGTGTGTTCTCCGATGCTCGTGATGATTGCATGTGAGCTAAATAAATTTATGGGGGTATTGATCAGCATTTTAGCTTTAGTTCAGTTTGAGATAAAAAGGCAAGATATTAAAATAACAAGATGGACTAGCAGAATTTCTTGCAAATGACAGCTACAACTTATCTGCATATTTAAGAAAATTACCATAAGTCTTAATGTGATTAAAAATATGTTAAATTTCAAATTGAATTTAAAATAAAGTTCCTAATAAAAATACTACTAATTACTTTTTTTTGACAAAACAGATTACTATTTCATACTTTATTTGAAACAAGGCACAATGAGTATAAAAACATTTTATTCGCGTAGCAAAACATTCCATTTTCTCAATATAATATTATAAACAATTCTGTTGCCAGGTAAACTATCTTTCGAAACTATCGAAAAACAAACACTGCAGGCTTTAGAGTTACCGAAGAAAAAACGTTCTTGAATTATACACAAAGGACTTACCTTGCTATTCAATATTTATTCAAAGTCCCTTTACATGTTCAACCACAAATTAGATATTTTACTCAACGTGGAGTTTAGGTGAAAAAGAAGTCATTTTTGGGTTGGACTGTTGGCTGCGTCGGGTGAAGGGAACTTGCCATAAACAATGCCAAACCCTGACAGCCACATTTAAACATAAGCACAAACACATGGCGCATTTTGGGCCACATGTCATTATGAAACGGCTGGGCAAATACACGCCAAGCGAAACAGGTAAAAACACAAAATGTCGGCGGCTAAAATGCTATGCCACATGTCGCAAAGCCACGCCCACTTTTTGACTGAAAGGCGGTATATACATGTGGAACTGTTTCTGGCAGGCAAATTGCCTATCAAATTACGCAGACCAAAAATTTTTTTATTTATTTTTAAATGCCGCCAGAAACAAAAACAGAGAATATTTTAGGCAGAACTTTCTGCTTGGAAATTTATGTAAATTTAATGTTGCTTCACAATTTTTGATGCTGTGCTCAATTTAAGATACTTATAATTAATGCCAGCTACTTGGTGGCATATTAAATGGTCGTAAATTGCGCATATTACTCATACGTACCGTTGCACATAAATTTTGTATACATATACAGAGTATAGAGAGAAAGCACAGCTTATGTCCAAAGCACTCACCTGTAAAGAGCAAAAAGAAAGAAGGAAAATATATACTATATATATTTATAAGAAGAAAAGTTGGGTCTCTTATGTTGTCAGCAATTGAGTTGACCAAACACACGTCCCACAAGGCGGGGGGCGGGGTTAAAGGTGGGGCAATGGGCAGCTTAAGCTGAAGCATGCTGTTAATGTTTTTCAATAGCTCTTGATATATGAGCCTCAAGTGTGAGTGTGCTGTGTGTGTGTTGTGTGTGTTGTGAGTGTGTGTGTTTTCTTGTCTCGCATTTTATTTTTTGCTGACAGAAATCTCTAGTATCGTATAAATATAAGCTGAAAGTTGAGTAAAATAATCTTTTAGAATTTTATACTTCGTTCAGATATTTTATTGTTGTTGTTGAAGCATTTTCCTCTTTTTCTTTATATCCCAACACTATCAATAGCCTGCTCAAAATACGAACAACAATCACTTTTTCATGTGTACTTTTCTTGCAGTTTCAATAGTTTTTTGTACTCTTACTCCATTCATCTATCAAATTTATAAGTAGCACATTGCTGTTAGCTCAATTTTGAGTTTACTGCTGTACAAAAATTAGCAAAAAAGATACAGTCAAACTTTCCAATAGTCAATTTTTATTTAATGAATTAATCATCTTTTTAAAATCAGTTTATTACAAAGACAAAATGCAATGGCGTATAGTTCACTATAGCGATGTTTGACTGTGGTATCTTATATATATACTGTAATAGCTTGTTTTTTAAATACTCGTTTGTTGTCAACGGAAGACACAGACAAACGAGGGTGTAATTAATGTTTATAAACTGCAATCAATACTTGATGCTGACACTCACACGTACCCACACACACACACACCCACACACACACACACGGTGAGAGGAAGGACGCAGATACCGTAAGCTGCAGCCTGACAAGCCAATTAGCTGCCGGCGCACATAATCACCAATCAAAAGGTGTCGATGCAGCAACAGCAGACACAGAGACAACAGACGAGTCTCACAAAAAGCGAGCATAATTGAGTTATTTACGCTAATTGCCACACGGTCACACACACACACACACACACACACACATATATATAGGCAAGACGAAGAAGAAATTCAGCTTTCAGTGCGACACAAATTTGCAGAGCTGTGGACCGCACAGCGCACGTGACTGACAAACTGGCAAACAGACTGACTAACTGACTAACTGACTAACTGACTAACTGACTAACTGACTGACTGACTAACTAACTGACCGACTGACTGACTGACTGACTAACGGACGGACTAAGGCTCTAAGGCTCAAACTCAACAACGCGGCGTCGACAAGTCGCTTCAAGAATTCATATTTTATATGAAAATACGTGCCCACAAAAAAACAAAAATGAAGGGAACGAAACGTTGCGACTTTCCGGTTGCAGCACGTTGCACTTCCGCTTGCCTGGCTTGTTGCCTTTCTGTCTGCCTGTCAGTTGCACACACCGAAATTTTGATTATGTATGCTGTTGTAGGCGTGGCACACACACACACACAAGTCTTTCAACCACATTGCAAAATCCAATTACCAATATTCAATTTGCAAGCATTCCACAAATTGAGGCATTTACCTCAAAAAAAATAAAATACAGTCGCTTTTTTGTTGCATGTGGCAACTAATTTGATTTGTGCGCGAGCAATTTGACAGGCAATTCAACAATTGAAGACTCATAACACTGAATATTGCTAATTATGCCAAGCTCAATTTGATTGCAAGTTTATTCGTTAAACTCAGAAAAGAAAATTAAAAGATTAACACGGAAAATTTGACAGTTTCTGGACGAAAATTGATACTTGAAATAATTAAGAATTCAGTCCAAATACAAACTTAATTATATTTTTAAAATTATAAAAAATAAAAAAATTATGTAGTATTAATCTCGTAATCTTTAAATACAGAAATCGAGCCGTTTACAAATTTCTTATAATGAAATTGTCTTGAAAGTTCAATTTCTCTTTTCCAGTCAACTTTAAAAGTAAAAATATTGATTTAATTTATTTGCCAAGAAGATTACAAAGTGGTTTTGACGCCGTCGTTAAGCAATCTGAATACACAATATACCGCTGCCCGGCATTGTTGGCAGACACAATAAACGAGCAAATGCCAATGTGGCCTTTAATTCTATCAAACAAGTCAGTAGAAATGTGTTGTTAAAGTGCGCAATGCTTTGCGTCAAGTGGCATTAAAGGCAGAGCCGTCATAAAATGGTGGTATAATCGCAGACAGCTCGCAGGATAACAGGATAATAAACGTCAAGCGGTATAACTAAATTAAAACAGCCAATGGCAGTTGTACTTTAATTTGCGACTTCGGAGCCATGAGCTGTCGTCATTAAATCTCTTTGACAATCGCATCACATGGCGTATGCGCAACTTATGTATTCGCTAAACATTTCACCAAGCTCTTAAATTTAATTCGAATAATTTAATGCAAATTTATTAATTTGTAATGCGTCTCTTATATAAATCATGTATACGCAGTGTGGTAGAAAAATAAATTCAATGGAAAAATATTTGAAAAATAAATGTTTAGAAGACAACTTGAATTTCGAATCAAAGCAATTTTAATAAATATTTATGCTGTACATTTTAAACAATTTATGATTGATTGAAGGTCAATGTAGCTACGAGTGAAATGCGTAACATTCATGAATACAAAGCAGATTATGTTTATGAAATCTCCATAGAATATGTTTTGTATCCTGTGTAAAAGCGCAGAAACGAATGAAAAATGTGAGGCAGCTGTGCGAAATAAAAGCAAATATTTATACAACCTTTTTATTTCTATTTTTTTCTGTGTTTTTTTATGATTGCCCAACACGCACGCAATCAGGTCCCAGAAAGAATGGGGAAAAGCGGCCCCAGTTGTAGATGAATGCGTTGAATTACGTGGTAGATTCCCCCAGAGTGATGTGGTAAAGCCAAACACAAGGACTTACCTTTCATCCAGACGCATGCTGCTGCGACTTATGTCACTCCAGACGGACATGGAGCGCGGCCGTTGGAAAAAGGATTTGGAGAATCGCCGAACAGTTGGCAATTGCTGCGGCGGATAGCCGGCGAGATCATTGAGGTCCTCATTGAAGTTGACGATGCGAGTGTTGCTGCCCCGGGTGGGCGATGCTATCGACGGCATCGAATAGCTATTCGTATTCGTGTTCGTGTTCGCTTGATTATCGTCCGACATGCCCAATGCTGTATAACTCACTTCTAGATTATGTGTCATCTCTTGGATATGCTTAGCGATACTCAAAATCTCTCTTTGTCTTTCTTTTTTCTTCGTTACTTTGGTTAACGCATTTTCACTTTAGTTGCACTATTATTTTTTAAAGAAATTATTTGCGGTATTAATGCCGAGTGCAGTCATCGCCTTTGCATAGCTCGAATCGCACTAAACAGAACAGTTTTGCCAAGAGTCGACTTAATTGTTGCTTTGGCTGGACAGTTCATTAAACACAATCAACTGGCAGGTCAGCAGCTGAACACACAACAATTGACCCACAAATACACAAGTATTCACTCCGTCCAATGACCAAGTGACAATGAAAATGATGAATCGATGTGCACGCGATCTTCAAATGCATTTCCCTCTTGTTGCTCTTGTCATTATTTTTGTAATTTATTGCAATTTATCAAGTAACTCGGATCCATCAAATTGACAACAAACAAATCCCAAAATCAGCTCAGGCTATTTTTTTAACAGGTAACAAACACGTCGCTCGGATAACTTGGGAATGAAAAGCATTTGAAATGCTCATGAATTCTTAATGAGTTTCGCTTTGAGTGCTTTTTTTTTTTGGTGTTCATTTCATGGAAATGGCGTCGCCTATCAGCGCGTATTTTCCATGCGACGCCTTTCATATGCATAATGAAAAACAATATCAAAATATACACAGACACACACACACACAAAAGAATCTTAATCCTCCCTCATTCTCGATTACATTTTTGCCAGAAGCCAAAGGGAGCTCAAAATTAAAGCATTTTCCTGCTTCTGCTTTACTACTTTCACTCCATCTACTGTTGATGATGATGACGCTGTCTCTCTATATCCTACAAACTTGTGGGTCTTAAGGGTATAGGCGACTAGAGGCAACATAGGGCATCTTAGTCTTGAAAAAAAGACCGCAAAATGTTTTTTAAAATAGCTCTTAGTACTCTTAAAACAAAAAAAATACAGCTCACTCTGTGTAAAGCTCTTATTTTAAGTAATATCTTAAAAAAATTTGTAAAAAGTGTATGATACACAATTTCAGCAACAAGAAAAAGTTTAGTTGATTTTTTATATATTAAAAAAAAAAATACTGATATCGGCTGACTTTGTAAAAAAAAAAACTAATAAAATTAATAATTTTAAAAAGTGTATTCACAAGTCGACTTCCTTAGTTAGAATGACAAACTTTGTTAAGTGTTTTGGCTGGAACATTTTGCTTTTGTATTATTTTTGGCACAGTTAATGCAATGGCCACAAAAATGTTATTACAAGAGTACTTTTTAGCTACTTGGGTTTCATTTTCCACAGAAGCCACATCTACGCTCAAAAGGACTCTTGAAAGGACTCTCCAGTTAGTCAAATTTCACAATGAAAAACATTTGAAATTAAATGACAAATGGACTTACAGCTCTTGCATATTAAATGGGATTAAATTAGTAACTCGATTAAAGACATTATGTATAATAATAGTAGGAAACGCGCCTTAACTGTGACCACGCCCCGCTTTGGTCGTCGTTTTGTTGCTCGGACGACTCCTTAAAATAAACTCAAGTCAAGCACGCGATTCACTCTCTGATTCTTGGTTCTTGGCACGCGTTCATGAGTGAAAAACTACGGACAAAAGGAAGAAAAGCCAAGAGTTTAAATGACTCAATAGAGTGGGAAGTAAGTTGAGTTTAAGTTTGAGGTTGGAGAAATGATATATGACAGATTGTTATGGCCAGTACTCTTGTTTCTTTTTCTGTTGGCTTCTGGCCAAATGGAAAATGCTCAAATTCAAATCAGCAGCATGTGAAAGTGTTTAATAATCAGATTTGGGGGAGGAAATCGACTTCATTCTGCCATTTGCATCAGACCCATTAAAGTGCAACCTTGGTATATGCAAAACACAATTTCACAATCTCACATCCATATGTAAATGATTATTGACCTTGTGGGGGAAATAATGTACATGCAACTCTCTCATTCCCTCATAACCTGTGACCCATAAACCTTATCAATAAATGAACTTGTCGCAATCTGAGTTCCGTTCGCTTAGCTTCACCTTTAGAAACATGTTTAACCTGTCGCTTATGCCGTGACTTCCGTCATTTAGAGGCCACACTGTCGTCGCAGCAAATGTGACATTTGAACGCAGCTTTTGTTGTAATTGTCGCTTTCCTCGCCAATTTCCCGCCTGTAGTTTAGAAATAACAGTTGGCAGTGCGGAAACCTCGACATTTTGTTATGTAACTAAATAAACAGCAAACTGTCGAAAAGTTTATGCTCATCACCTGTTTTCAGACCATAAAATGTACACAATTGTTAGAGGTTCAGAGTGAGCCTCTGCTTATAATGCGACAGTGATGAAATATCCCGTCATTGTCCGTGTCTCTAAGGTAAATAATACATTGAAAATACTAGATATAATATTAACGAAGCCTACAAATTTATAAGTAACTTAAAATATAGAGCTCTGAACTAACACAAAATTATCTATTAATTTAAAAATACTTTCATTTATAAAAAAATAAATTAAAAATAATATTCTTGTTGGCAAAAGAATTATTAATCTATGATTATAAAAGGAACAAATATTAAAAAAAAATTAGTTTTATAATAAAAAAATATAAATAAATTAGCAAACAATGATTTATGTAGAGAATAAAGACGTTTAGATACCTAACAAATGTTTAAAACATTTCCACCCAAGGGGGAAAGTAGTATACCACAAATAAAGCAAAAACAATTACGAATTAACTTTTCAAGTTAACACCAGGGGCACATAAATTCAATGTCTACCCAGCGCTGGTAAATCTTAAATTTTTTTTTTTTTGTAAATTTCCTTTCTCAACTGTCTGTTATTTGTTTTAAAATTTATCACTTTCACAGTTAATGCCCTGAACAGACTCTAATCCTAACTCGTTACATCTCGCACTTATGTTAAGCTTTTTAGGTTCTTTTATTGGAAAAAAGGGAATTTCTTAGTATGTACCAAATAAAGCCCTGACAGTCAGAGTGTGACACGTTTCCTGGTATTTTATGTGCCTGTATTATAGTAAAAAAATGCCATATATCAAGGCCACATAGCATGCTTTATTAAGTATGCATTACTATACACAACAACAGCAACAAAATGGAAGAAGAGCAAAAAATATATAAAACATATGCACATAATCCACAGATGACATTCTGCGTAAGACCATCAAAAACTTGTTATTGGGGTACATTGTGGAGCCTTTCGAGTACCGAGTTCTACAGTTGGCGGCCAACAGAAAACCGTATAAACGTATAAACGTGTCTGCCAGTGCTTTATTATTACCCTCATCAAGACAAATGAACCCCAACTGTATGATGACCTTTTCTAGCATTGGCAAACAAATTCATAGAACTGAGGCAACTGAGCAACTGAAGCTTAAGCAGATAGACAAGTTAACATCTTTTCAATGCTGGCATCAACGGCCGCTTTTCATTTAAGCCAACTTCATTTACACTTTGCAGCATTTGCGTATTTCCACGGCCTTTTCAATTCATTTCATTCCATTCATTCACTCATTCATTCAGTTTGTGGCCGTTGCCAAGTGGCAAATTGATTTGTGGCCCAGTGAACTTTCTGAGGTCGGGGAAATTGAATTTTTATGTCGAGTTTACTTTCATTCGCGGAATATCTGCAATTCACACCTGTGTGGATTACACACACACACTCACACATACACAAGAAATTAGCAATTCAAACAAAGCAACTTTTTTAATCTAACAAAAGTCGTAGGAAGATCTCTGTTTGTTTGCTTAACTTTGCTGCTGCTTTAAGACCTCATCTTAAGCTGCCACAAAAATCTTGAATGAGAAATGAAAGCAATTCTTTGTGCTCCTCTATTCTATATGCTATATATAGCAAAAGGAAGTAACAAACAAATTTTAAACAAGTTTTGTTTTTTTGTTGGGCCATTGAATAAAAGTTTTAGAGGTAAACTTTGTTCGATTGAATGGGTTTTTGTTGCCATAAATTCACAATTCTTAAGGTATAAAGGGCTCAAAACTTTTGGACAGAGGCCAAATACATGAATAGATAATGCCAAGCATAATCTTGACTATAATGTACTACAAAAAACAAACTATATTCAAAGTCCAAAAATAGTAAGAATTTAAGCTTTCGAAATTTAGTGAATTTTAAGGGTAAGAATTCAAATTTAATCTGCATTGAAATGCGAATTCCTTTTCCATTTCCATTTCCATTTGGCAACCAGCTGCAAATTTGCTAACAAACAAAAAGTTTGCCAAGTTTGCCAGCTCTTAAATTACATAAATGGCCTCTGATATCACAATTTGTCGAAAAGGGAAACGGAAAGGGGAACTGGAATCACTTAACTGTCTGTGCCCAGCTGATAGAACGGTCCAACAACAAAAACAAGAACAAACATCGAGAAATACAAAAATCTCAACAAATACACGGAAAAACACAGAGACACAGAGAGGAAAAAATGTGCAGACAAATCGTTGCTGGCAGGACAGGGTCAAGATTGGCGTGCTAAATTTAATTCTGAATGACAATGGGATACCGTGTAGCAAAAATAACTATAACAATACATTTTATATTTGTTAGAAGGAATTTAAAATGTCTTATCAGCATGTTGTGAGTTTGCACAAAATGTTTTTAATGTGCCATATATACCCAGTAATAAATATACACTTACATACTCAATTACTTAAAAATACAAAGTATAAGATTAATTTTGTCTGACTACAAGTTACGCTATTAAATAGTAAGAAACCTTTACAAAAAAAATATACCCATTTTGTCCATCTTACATGTATAGGGTATTAAAATACGCACGTTACATGAGATTACAGATTACAGTCAGGAGTTAAGACGGCGTGTTAAGTTGTATGTTATGGACTACTACTAAATATATGTAATACATTTAGCAACGACAATAAACAAGCACAAAGAAAGAACAAACACATCTGTTTACAAAGAGAGAAGATAGAGAGCGGAGGGAAAGAGACAGAAAGAGGGGGAGAGAAAGTGCCGCAAATGTCATAAAGGACAGCCTCTGCACACAGCAGCAAACAGAAGACAGATGTGACACATGGCATTTGGACAATAATGTGGAATGATTTTGGAATGTACATAGAATGAAAAAATTTAATATTGCAGGGAAATATTTCCTGCTGATTCTTAAAAAAAATTTCAATTTATATCAAAGAAAATTAAATTAAACTACAAATTGAAGTATAAATACTTACAAAAATATAAAAAAATAGGCAATAAATATACTCGTATACAATACATAAATCACGCCAAAAATCTCATTAGGATGCCCAAAGCATAAGTTAAGTTAATCCTCGGCTGAGAAAAGTTGAATGAACAAGTCAAAAGGCATTAAAAGTTGATCTTGCCAATTTTCCCAAACAGTTTGCGTCATTAGACAATTTGTCACATAAACACAAATACAATTTAAGCAGCAATCAATCCAATTTTGGGGTCAAACGGGCTCATCATCAACATTTATCAATGCGTATACGCAATGTGGTACAAAGACCACAACGCAGATAATTAGAGCAAATGTCAGCAGTTGAAATTGGGAGTTAATATTTGAATTGATTAAAATGCTACAGATGCGGTTAAAGTTTTAAATAGAGCGAGGCTTTGTTTAATGGTAACAAAGTTGGCAGGAAACTGAAACAAATTGGTTTTTGGTTAAAAGGCACCTTTTAAATGTATTAATAATAAGCAAAAGCCCAACTTTAATTAAGGCTTAAATAAACCAAAATGCAATTCTGCAAAAGACAAACTTTATGAGTATGTGTGTGAGTGTGTTGAGCCTTTTGGCCCACTTTTCAGCTGTGGGAATAGGCAATTTGCCTTGTGTGCCATTTCCGTAGATTAACTCGACCTTTGGTCGACTTTCTGGCTTTTTCAGTCTCTTTCTTCCCAGTTTTCTGTACCTTTTTCCCCTCTTTCTCTCTGACTGCGTTGGGATTAGCTTAGCGTATTACATGCTGTCATTTCTGGCTGTTACATTCCTTTGGCCTGAAAAAAGCCTTCAATGTAGCCACAGAAAACTTTTTTGGTCCACAATTTCTCTCAGAGATCTTTGTTCGTTAGGCATCTTTTTAGCTTTTTTGCTTTAGCCTGTTAAAGAATTTTCAGCTTAGGTCGGACGCCGGCAGCCATTGACCAAAAAACAAAATTCATTGAAGCAAAAAGATTTTTCATATTTCCAACACAATTCGTTTCGTAGTTTCATTTTGCGCTTTAATACAATTTAACATTGAATGCTCTAAGAGTATTATAATAAAGCATAAATGGCGCATACGCCTCGTATGTCTTTTTACCGTTTTATGTTTTGTTGATTTTTGGCTTTTTATGTGCTTTGTATTTTGTGGCCTGTCTTTGTATTTTGTAGCCTGTCTTTGTATTCGTTTCGCCTTTTCTGCTGTGGCTTGGAAAATACTTTGATAAGGCCAGCATTACTTTTGTGCTTTATTGTAAATGTAATAAAAATAACTTTTTATATTATTTTGATGGAACTTTTTCTTCGATTGCAATCATTTTTATGTTATTCTGTGGTTTTCATGTGAAATCGTTTGCTTTGAACTTTCATCGAATACTTTTCATAAAATAAATTTATCAAAAAGAAGGAGTTATATCTAAGGCCGGCTTTGACTTAGAAGTCAATTTTACAGAAATTTCTATTATTTTTTGCTATAAATATTTATTAGACGTTTTATGCCAAATTTGAATTCAGATATAGAATCAAATAGCTTAAGCCGTTCAGCAATTAAATGCGTATAATAATATGAATTTTGATTTAAAATTAATTGAAGTTTGCTTTTTGCACATTTTGATTGTGACAGAATAATTTAATCATTTAATGACAGAGGAAACCTTTGTTTGATATTTAACTCAATTTTGTTTTAGATGTTATGTCTAACAATTGTTTATTCCAAACCGCAAATCTAATTAAATTCGCACCCAACTTATTTCATGTCTCTATCCCAGAATTAACCACAACGTGGCTCTGGGGGGATTTGGGGTAGATCTGGATATAGTAAACAGCTAATGCGACATTTACAGCAACAAAATGCGTACAGATTTATATCAACAATGGAGGCAACAACGCCGTCAAACAAAAGGACCAAAACACACAAAATTGCTGACACTACGTACATGCATAATGAGAGAATGAAAGGGAATGTAAATATATATTATAAAGTTAATTGGTATGTAAATTTTGTTGGACCAATTTAGCGAATTCACATAGCTAAAAGGAAAATGCGCTAAAGCAATTTTAGTGTTCGACTTTAAAATACTTTTTAAAGTTCGTTTAGTTTTAAAGGAAAACGTTCAAGAATTTGACATAAAGAAGAACTGAAAATTCAAATTAAAAATATGACACAAAGACGAACTGAGCAATTTATGTTTCTTAGGACACCTAAAGACAGCAAATGTTCCTCTAACCATAGTACAACTTAAGCTGCCTGTAAAAAGTTTGCAAATAAAACGTTTAAGAACGTGACTCAAAGAAGAATTTACGATTAAACTAAGCAGATGAATAAAAAAAGAAGAATCATCATACGAATAAATACTTTCAAGCTGACAAGGGAGTTTAAAAGGGTGTGAATTACTAAGCTGACAGTAGATACTCGCTATGAAGTCAGCAGCTCATTAAATAAGAATATTTTAGGTTTAGTTGGGTGTCATAAAAACAACTTTGCAAACATGAGCGGGGTACAACCAGATGGTTGGCAATTTTGCAGTGTGTAGTGAATCAAATGACCTACAATGATTGCACACTAAAGAACCATTCACACACACATACACACAGGAGCACACACGTAAACAAAATGGTACTAGGGAGATATGTCATAAAGCCTAACTGAAAAATACTGCATGTCATTCATGGCTGTTTGTTAGCTGTGTGTGTGTTGAATGATACAAGTTGGTTTACTTAGTATCGCACGTGGGCAAAAAACTAACGAGAAACTGTGCAAAAAAGAGAAACAGGAAAAGCAACAACAACTAACAAGAAGGAACACAAATGCCGGGACCTAACAACGAAATGTGTCAAGGCAATATATAGTATATATACACACACAAACACTCACAAATACAGAGTCAAAACATTATAGCCAAAAGGCATTTGCGTAAACATTAGAAACTTTGTCACATTTTTATTTATATTTTTTTTTGTATTCCTTTTTTTTACAAAAAATGATGCCAAAACATTTTGTGCCCCAGAAAAATGCATGGAATAACCAGCTAAAAAATTCTCTCAGAAAATTTCAACAAAGTGCTGAGTGGTTGAATGTTGAACCACTCAGCAGCCACAACAACAAATCGATTTTGTTATATGTAGTATTCTTTTTAGTTTTTATTTTTTTCTACATTTTCCCTCTCTGATATCGGTAAATTGCATTTTCTGGGAATGTATAAGAAAAACAAAAGCAAATCAATTGAAGTCGCTATAAGAATGGAGATGGAGGGCGTCTCCTGCAAAGGTTATTTCAAAGTCTGCGCACAAAAGTATGCTGTAAAAATTCATTTTGCACAAAAAAACAGGGAAAGTGGCTGAAGAAAGTTATTGTGGTTGTTGTGCACTTGTCATTTTTTATTGGTTTATTTGTTTTTTATCAAATAAAAAAAACAGCTGATTAAGCTGCCAGTTGTTAGCTGTCGACACTTGCAAAGGCTACGACGAAGACGAAGAAGATTTTCACTTTTTACCCTCGATATAACTTGCACTACTCGAATTTATTCGCACGCACACACACACACATATTTTGGGCACGACTTTTAAAGCAGTTTGTGCAGCCCTTTTTCGCGCTCAAGGACGATTCCGCGCAATTTTCAGAATTCTCTTCATCATTTTTATAATTTTTTTGTGGTTTCTTTTTTGCTCGCTAATTAACAAATCCACACAAACACACAATGGTCTGGTCCCGTTATCGTGGGCGACGTCAACGGCGACGGCAACGCGGCTGCTGTGCTGCCCCTCAGCATATAAATTAAACGATTAATTATGTTCGCTAATTTCGATTAATGCACGCGTCGTGTACAACACCTTTGTCTATCTGTGTATGTGTGTGTGTGTGAAGCGCGCTGCGAACGCACGACAATAGTTGACGACGACGACGACGATGAGAACGTTGCGCTGCTCAGCACCAAACTGAACGGCACATTGAACAACCAACGTGAAGCCAGCAACGGTGCTGCCACTGCGACGTCGACTGCGCTGCTGACTGCGCTGCAACTGCCGCTGCTGCTGCTGTGGCTGCTGCTGCTACTGACTGACTTTCAATCTTGGACTGTGACACTAAGCAAAAAACGAAGGCAGCAGCTGTCACGCAACTTGGAGAAGCACGCTTAACGCACATACACAAATACACACACACACACATACATAGACTGTCCAACGTTATTTTTTGCATGTCCGCCTAAGTTTCCTTGTTGTGTCTGTTGCTCTTTGAGCGTCAGACGGCGACGCTCTCTTAAGTCTTTCGTTTGTTTCACGTCTGTGAAGCATAGACGGCGGCGTTGCCAGACTGTTGCCATTTTGGGGAGCAAAGTGCGTATTAAGAAATGTTAATGCAGTTTGAAGCTGATGCTAAATAGCTTTATTAGGAGTCTAAAAAAAGGAAATCAAAAAATGAATATATTTGAATTAAACTTTAAATAAAATACACCTTCATTTTTATTCAAACTGAAGTTCAATCTCTACATATTTTCTTTAAAAAATTAATTGCAATTTAAGCAGCAGTATATTTATTTAAATGAAGGTTTAATTTATTAATTTAAATTTACTTTAATATTTAAATGGCTATTGTTATGCATTTAGTTTACAGTCTCAGCAAAAAAAAACAGAATTACATCTATTTATAGCAGTGCAACAAGCACGTGTTATATAACAACATAAACACGCTCTCTCTCGCCCTTTTGCGCTCACTGTTCCACTCTATAACTCTGTCTGCCTCTCTTTCTCATGCGCTCTCTCTGCGACCGCAAGAGAGCGTCAGCTAACGGCCGCGTAACCTAGAAAATGGCAACAAAACAAAATGTCGAAAAGTTCCTAATCGACAAAAATGGCGCCAAAGCGAAAACACGTGCTTAAAGAATTTATTCGTTTCAATTCCAATTCGTTGCGTTTCGCATGCGTAAACATTGCAAGCTTTTCTGTGACGTCATGTGTGGCCTTATGACGTCAGATGCCATAAAACTCTACAAGGCAATGCAAGAGTAAAGAGATGAGAGGGAGAGCGAGCAAGTGGCGCCATCTATGGTTACAGTTGGGCAATTAATGTTGAATTTTTTAGAAATGTTTACGCACTTTAGCGACCAAATGAAAGTTATTAAATATTTAAAGCCCTTGCGATAAAGTGCCGTTGTCCTGGCCGCACTTCGCACGCTTTAATGTTTATTTATTTATGCACATTTTCCACTTTTCCCCCATCGCGACGTCGTATGTAAATTGGAACAACACAAAATGAGCTAGTTTTTATTTAAGCAATTGCGGTGCAAATTAAAACAGTTGCCACATTTTAAACACAAATTATGCATGTGAACACGAAAATGCCACTCGTATGCTTTACCTGGCCAGGACAACATGCCTTAGTCTAAAAATAAATGTCGAGCTGACTTTAAAAATAATACTAAAGGTAATAGTAACAATTGTTGACAACAAGCCTGCACACGATTTTTTGTGGCATGCAACATGCAAATGCCTGAACAGAGATACAGATCGAAAGAGCGAGAGGGAGATAGAGAGGGAGGGAGAGAGATAAAGAAGCAGAGAATGCATTACAGTTTAAACAGCAAAGTGAAAAGTGCAATTTAATGCCGTCGCGTAAGAGCTTTGGTAACACGAACCCACGAAAAAAGGAAATGAAAAGTCCAAGTTGGCGACACGCTGCCTGACTTCGAGTGAAAAAGCCAAACCAGTGCCAAATGAAAAGACCAAATCCGGTAAGACATGTCAAACCAGCTTGGTTATATGACCTGTAAATAGTTGATAAGACGGTTGTTTGATAGGGAACTAGAAAAAGTTGGAAAAGGAGACATTTTTTTAAAAAATATTATGAAAATAATTAAAATTGCCATATTATTTGATACACCTACAGTTAAACTTCCATAACTCGAACGTCTATAATTCTAAATCGCTCTAACTCGAACTAAATTGAGTGGCAAAAGTGTATACTAAACCGAACAAAAAGACTTGCATTAGTCGAAGTCTCCATAACTCGACCTTTTTTCTTGGATTATGGTGATTCGAGTTAGGGAAGTTCGACTGTAATATAATTGGTAAGAATATACCCAAACATATTATGATTGTATCCTGAAAATTTCACAACTTTCAAATAACAAAATTCTCAAATTAAATTCACTTTCTATTTATAATTCTAAGAGAATATTTCTAAAAATAATATTTACAATTTAAAATTTAATTAAGCATCTCAATGAATATTTTTATCTAGAACCAAAAAAAGAAATCAACTTGCGTAGCTAGGCAACAATTACAGAGTATATGCAGTCGAGCATTGTGAACAGTAATTGGTCATTGATATGCTTGGCATATGACACAGCAAAAATTGCTTAAAATAAAAGCCCAAATCCCAGGCAAACAATGAAACCAGGCAAATGAAATGCTACTGAATGCCAACAGATAAGTCTAAGTTTGTGTGTGTGTGTGTGTGTGTTTGTGTGTGATTAGTAAGCCAGCATGTGTGTGTGTGTGTGCCAAGTGAATTTGTAGTCAATTTCCTGCAATTTGCCGTTGGTAGCATCCTTAGCAGAAGTCCCCTGAATAAAACTTCCTGTAATGATACGCATCGCACAATCAGGACAACATAATACACTTTAACACTGACGTAACTGTATATTCACACACACTCACACTGATATGCATATAAATATAAAAACAAATTAGAATGTGAGAAAAATATGTCCCGAAAATGAATTTTGGTGTCACGATGCTGTAAGCAATTTGTCGACGCGTTAATGGAAACAGTTTTGGGGGAGGAGAGAAAAACAGCGTGGAAGAGGAAGCTAGCTATTTCTGGCATGCACATGCCTGTTTGTGCCTGTTTGGGCTTGATAAGTGCGCGTTGTATTGCCAAATTGAGTGTTTGACAGGGCAACATGTCCTTCCTCCTCATTTTCCGGTCCCTCCACATTTGCCCCCTATCAGCTGGTGTCTTGCATTTCGACTCTCCCAATTCCAATTACAGATGCTCACGTGTGTGTGTGTGTGTGTGTGTCTCGCGTTCTGACTGCTTAATCTCATTGACACGCATTAACATGTCTCTGCAGGCAGCAAATTGAACAGCCTAATGGCCAAAGACACCCAACTCCCTACTCACTACTCGCTCTCTATTTTGTGATTTAAATGTCAGCACAAAGGACGCCTTAACATGCCACTTCCTTTGGCCAAAAGGCATCAAGGACCTTTGCTAGCTTATCAATTTTGATTGCTTGTCCGCCGAGAAGCCTCAAAATGCAAAAAGCTCCAAGTGAAAATCACAATGAAAATGAAAAACAAGAACGCAAAAATACCTGTCAACCGCACAAGGACTCACAAATGAAATAACTGACCAAACAGATGATCAGACCCATTACGACCAGAGATTTACAGAGCAGACAACATTTAGGTCCTTCCCAGAATACCCTAAGGGCAATAATGCAAATAATTTTTGATAACGTTATGTAAGCAAAATACTTTATGAAATAGGCATTTTAAAGTTTGTATAAAGTCCTTATTAAAGTACTGTGTAAAGAATGAAGAAGCACATTCACAGGATATTCCTGTACTGTATTTAGATCCACATAAATAATTGCAAGATTTTTTTTTAAGGCAGCTTTTATTTAATCATATCTAATGTATTTTAAATAATTATAAATTTTAATCTATACAAACACATTTTGTATAGGGTATCTAGCCTGTGTAAATCCTCCTCTTCTTAACGCACTTCAAAATGATTTTCTTTGAGATATTTTCTTGTAATACAAAAAGCAGAAAAAACCAAACGGACAACACATGCGACTTGGGGTCAGCTTGGAGTTTTTTTTACAATCATAAGAAGAAATCAAATGATGATTATCATCATCATAGCTCGGCTTAAATGCAGGGAACCACAATCCACTTGGGACATTACATAAGTTGTATAGTAATATAAAAATAAATTGGCAAGCAAATGGGAGAGAAGCAAATAAGCGCGTGCTTCATAAAAAAAATAAAAAACAGATTGAAAAGTTGAAAAAACTGTTGACAAATGCCCAAACACTAGGATTAAACTCTTGGACAAACAATAATAGCTTTTGGCTTGAAGCCATTGGAAAAGTTTGGACAGGTGTATCAACAAATTTTTATGAAATTGTTTTTCCCACCACAGAGGTGAGATTCAGAAAAAAACAAATGAAACTTGTGATAAATTTTTTGATGACCTGCAGGGGTGCAATATATAGAAAACTTTAAAGATAAGTATTAACGCTTAAGTTTTCCTCATCATTATTTAATATTAAACAATTTTAATAAAATTTTGATTCTCTTAAATTTAATGTAATTGCCCTTAAAAAGCATTTTTAAAACCCATTTAAATTTGGTTGGTTTTACAAAAAGCTGTCAACTTTTAATTGTCGAATTTATAGGTAAAACTTTTCATTTTAACTTAAGTTAAACACCTTAAAAGCTAACCTCTGATGTTATATGACATTCAAGGTTGAGAGCATTGTCTGGTTTTAGTTCACTGTACAGTCTGTATACGCGAAAGTTTCACTAGTCAAATAAACGCATGCAAATTGAAATAAAGTGCAAAAGACGTCAGCTTGCATTTCAGTTTTCCACTTGCCTGTAATACAATACACCAAAAAAAGTACAAGTACATCTACCCACACACACACACACACAGAGACACACACATACACATGTCGACAATCACTCGGATGGCTCTTCTGAATTTGGGCACGAATAACACGCGCTGGGGAAAACACATCTACATATCACTGCATACATATATGCACACATACATCTATATATGTATATAAAAAAAAGTATAAAAAACAACAAAAATCCGCTGTATTTTACTTAATATGGCGCTCAAAGAGGACTCTACACTGAGACCTGCATACATTTACAGTCTAACACGGTTGAAATTCCCACTCTCTCTTTTCCGTGGGTCCTTTCATTTATTAATACACGTTTCCACTCTCTGTAAGTGTGTGTGTGGAAGTTATATTCAATGGCAAAAGTGAACATCGAGCAGGAATCAATATTTATACGTTTTTACACTATATGCTCCAACTCGTATATAGCCCAGCATTTTTTGCTGCTTTCGATTTTTGCTTTGATGCCATTGCAACAATTTCACTTAGTACCCTGACAACAACAAAAGGATATTACACATTCCTCTTTTGGCATGCAGCAATGCTTAAGCATTTCTTAAAAAAAGTATTTTCAAATCACAAAAGTTTTTTTCGAGTTAAAGATGAACATAAGGGAAATGTCAAAGTGGTTGACAAGGTAGCTGAAAAGCTTTCAGTTTTAAAGGAATAAATAAAAGATCTTATAATTACAAATGAATTTTGGCAAATTTGTAAATATTTAGCAAAGGTCGGTGATAACTATCAAAGAGATATTCTCACGTAAAATGCATAGAAATTCATTTAAAATATCTAAAGAAAAAAAAACTAAGACAATTAAGTTTAAAGATAAAGTCAATTTAAAGACTTAGGCAATTAAGTTTTAAAATAAAGTCAATTTAATCAAAATTTTGTATTTTTCTACTTCACTCGCAAGTCCATGCTTGGTAAGTGTATTTCTTAGTCTCTATCTGCTCTTTTCAACCTTAGATTTGACTGTATTTTCATTAGACAGCAGCTGCCAATGACGCGAACGTGGCCAGCGACTGCGTTTCGTTTTACCGTTTGTAAATAGAAAAAATCTAAAAAAAAATAAACAAACAAATTCAAATTTGAAAAACTAAATTACATAAATATAAGTTAGGAAGATTCCCTCAGCTCCGCGCACATAAATTAAATAATATTTGACACTGGCTGGAATTTATGATGTTCTATTTGATGAATTTTTTTGCTCGCACTTCTCCCTCTTGGACTGGCTTTCTTTCTCTCTCTTTCTGGTTTTTCCAGCTACAATTGTTAGGCATCAGCAGGAGCACTTTTCATAAAAGTCAATATTTGTTTTCTGTTCTGTTTTTTATTTTTTTTTTTGGAGGCGACGCTTTGGGCATTGTTTGGTGGCATTTGTTTGCATTGTGATTGACACATTGAGCTTAGTTGAAATACTGAAGCCAGCTATGTTCCATGTGGCGTATACGCAATGGGAGTATTAAAGTCCAATTTAATACGAAATTAATTGTGTGTGTGTAGAAATATATTAGGCAAATCTCTGCACGGAAGTCGGAATACAAGAAATGCAAAAGCGAAAAGAAGCAAAAGCAAGACCAAAGTTGGATGTTTAATTATGCAAAAGGCAAACGTGACAGGAAGCTAAAAGCGAAGACCGCACTACGTGCAGCTGCCAGGACCTTGTTAAAGTTTAAATAAGTCTAAGGAGAGGAGCAAAAAGGAGTCGCAGCTGTGCTGACTGCTCGATATACGCTTGAGGGCTAATTGAACGACATTTGCCTGGACAGTAATTGATGTATGACTCAGTAGAGAATCTGGCATACCCTTCGGGATGAGCTCAAATGTCTGCACTGGGCCAACTGGCTCTCAGAGCCGAAATAAGCTGAGTTGAACAGAGTTGAGCTGGGTCAAGTACGCTAACTGTAACCGCTATTTGTAAGCATTTCTGGCCAGGCCAACAACTAAAAGCGAACAAAGCAAACACATTGTTTTGGCCATTACCACAACTCTTTCAACGGTCTAACTGTCTGACAGTCTGTCTGTTGGTCTATCCGTCTGTCTGTATTGTGCCTTCTGCGTTATAGCCCACAATGCATTTGATTGTTGGAAATTTAAAACTGTTGTCCATTAGTAAATTGCATGGGCGGACTAACTAAGAGGTCAACTTGACAGGCAGCTGGTCTGGGCGGGGACTCCGTCTAATGAAAAACCCACTTCAATGCGTTTCCACTGCCGATTTTCAACCTGTCCTATCGATCCACCAAAAAAAAAAAAAAGGAGAATAGAAAAAATCAACGTTGTAAATAAGGAAAAAGTAGAAACAGAGAGAGAAAACAAACTCGACCTGCAGCACACTTAGTCACAAGTGCACACACTGTGCACACTGGGCTCAAACTCAAACAGTCTGATGGCAGTGTTGCTGTGTAGCTCTATCAATATTGGTCCAAGCCAGTTCTATTCTTAACCCATCCTTGCATCAAGTATTTACTGTTGCCAAGTGTTTGCACTGCTTTCACGCCTTTTCCATTTTCTTTCTCTTGTATTCACACTCATTATTGAGCAATCAAGCTGCAGTTCAAAGCGAAGATAAGCTAAGAGAATAGTGGAGAGTAATGTCATGTCTAGTAACATTTTAGTCCTATTCTTAATTTCATTTTAATTACTTGCCGCAGCAATTAACAAGGCTCGCCAACAAGGACACGAAAAAAATAACAGCTAATTAGGCTAAAGGCCAACGTAATGAAGTGTTCAAAATGTGTCAATTGTCTATACAAACTGGGCTAAAGAAGAGCTTAACTGGTCTTAAAAACAAATAAAACGTTCACTTATGTAAAGTAATTAAAATTGTGCAGTTGTACTTTACATTTAAAAGTTAAAAAAAAAATAAAAGCAACTAAGTGTATAAATCAAATTTCATTAACAGAATGTTAAAGCTTTTTATAGTATACCTTTTTTTGAATATCTAGAAATATTTTTTATAAAAATACATTGCAAAATCGACAACTCTATTTTCCCAGAAGCGATTTTCAAGTACTTCAACTCGATAATTTTCTTAACGAAATATCGACAACTCTGTTTTTGTTTAAACGATTTTAACATATAGATTTATTAACATCACAACTCGAACTTCTCAAATTAATTGCCAGTCACTCAAGAAATGTCGCTTCGTGTATTTACCAGAAATATTCATTATTCAATTGTTTAGTTAAGATATTAATCAGCTTATAACCACGCTTGACGTAGGTGCAACACGTGTTGTGTTTTATGAAAAGCTCTCCAATGAATCCCAAATGTGGCATTAGCTTAACTGAACGGGAAACTAAACGGGAAACGGGAAGCGGGAAACGGAAGTTAAAACTTATCGCATATTAATGCGCATTATTTCTTTATGTCTGCCGTCTATTTATATACATATAGACGTTTCGACGTCATGGAACTATTTATACCTTATGCCAGCTGGCAACAAGGTTTTGTAAGTGTTTCCGTTGACCTATCGCATTTTTATTTGTTTCGTTTGCAGAAAGAACATTTGTGGCGCCCCCAATATGCCTCATCAATGAAAAAAATGACGTATAAATAAATAATTATGTCCTTGAAACTATTGAATAGGTTCAAGGAAATTCAGTTACCGCAGAAATTTTATAAGGAATTTGTTGCCCTTTATGTTTGTCTTTGATTCTGCGATTTCTTTTTTTTAGTGTGCGTGTGTGCGGTTGTGTGTGTGTGTTTGTGTTTGTGTGTGGGTCCAGCCAAAAGAAGAAAAAAAGTTCAAAAATCAATCAACGTGCGAAAAAGGCAATTTGTGGCTGCCACAACAAATGCTTGAAAATTCTATTATGAGCAAAGTTCCGGAGCTTTTACCGCGTCAAGTGAAGGTGCTGCAAGGGGGATGGGGGGCGGGGGAGTCCATAGGTTTGTTGGAAAGCCGCACCTTAGCAAGTTGTCAACTTTTTTCGTAGCGTGAAGCTAAGGAATAAAGCATAAAATCACAACATTATATTAAAGTTGGTTTTTTTCAGCTTTTTTTTTTTTTGTGGGATAGCAACATTGAATTCCCCAACGTGACTTTGCTCAATGACGCATTTAATAGCTTTGCTTTTGCCAGTTTATTGTATGTGCCAGAAGTACACACTCGTAAATAACACAAGGCACATTTCTTTTCAATGTCCCTGACAAATTTTCATTGTGCGCGCAAATTAGCTGAACAACATTTTCGCTCCGATTGTCATTTTCTAATACCAAAAATAGCCCGTTAAACAGTTAAAGTAAAATAAAACGTAATTATTGGCCATGCATGAGCGGCATTTGGTCCTTTTTTATTTGAATTTATCAATTACCTGGAAGATTCCGAAGGAAACGCCTACGCGATGAAGTCCACGTTGCAGTTGAGTGACGATTTGGCAGTGGAGTTCTTATACCCAGCATTATAAGATTACTAGGGTATATTGTATTCATTGCAATCTTTGTAACAGGTGAAACAGGTGTCAGAATAATTGACATATTCACAAGCATTCTTGATACATAAATGTAGCCAAATGTGTTTGGAAAAATACTTTCATCTCATACACTATCAGAGCTAGAGCCTCCTTTCGTGAGTAAGCATTCCCATTTGTCATTATCAATTAATCAGCTTAATAGCATCAAGATTAGATTAATATAAAAGTAGTTATGTCTGTTGTAAATCATTTGAGTTAGCAAATAAAATATTTAAGCCAAGTGCCGGGTATCTTTTAGTCGGTGTCTCGACTGTAGTGTGCTCACTTGTTTGCTGTTGAGGGGTTTTGGGGCATGCCACATGGCAGCCCAGCGATGCGGATATCCTTTTGAATTCCAAATCAAACCAAATCAAACCGAATCAGGCCAATCAGCCAACTGGAACTGAAGGATACTGCGGCTCACTGCCAGACTCACTCACTCACTGACTAACCGAATAACAGACTTGCTGACGCGCCGACTGGGATCATGACTGACAGATATACATAACAGTATGGTGGTAACAGTATTGTTTGCGTTAAATTCCGTAGAAGCCGAAATGATGATACCAGCGATTTATGCAAATTTTATGATAACTGTAAAAGGCGCGCTTAGCAAATAGAATTTTCATTGCATCAAAATAAATACTTTGTGATGCAAATGCGCGTTTAGGAAGCTAATATCGATATTTGTAGCCATCAGAGTTAACCAAGCCGTAGAAAGATCAAAAACTAATCGATATTTTGAGTTTACTCTATAAATAGATCATTGATCTTTACAGTAAACTGATAAGCAGCTAACAGCTGCTAATGTTAACATAATACACACTTAATTTTAAATGCACAACCGCAGCCAACTTAATGAAATTATTACAAAACGTTGGCAACGCAATATTGTACTTCATCCAAATGGCTGGCAGCACTGGCAGCTAACAGACACCATTCAAGATTTGCAAAACTTAAACTACACCAAGTTCTTTTCTAGCCAAGCGTAAAATTGTAAGTGTGTGCTTAAACATCTGGAAATACTTATTGCGAGCTTAGCAGGCATAAATATGCAAGTGCATTGTGCAAAACATTCCACATTAGTGCCGCAATGGAACGCGGAAGGTGGGAGTCTTGTAAAGCACTGAATCGCTAGACAGGTTGCACAGTACACACTCTATAAATAGAAATATGTATATGCATAATACAATTTGCCCTGCAAAATGCACGCCCACATGTTGTTGGGAGCCCTTTTAAAGAAACAGAAGAGACAAGAGAGAGAGAGAGAGAGAGAAAGGGAGTGGCCAGAGGCACTAGGGCACTTGCATTTCAATCTAATCCGTCAAAGGCCACAAAGTATGCAAATGCCTTCAACTTATATTTCTTGTTGCTTCAATATCACAAGATAATTATAGACAGCCATGGTTTTGCAAGGATTCACCCCAAGGGATGCGAGTATACGATTATACATAAACTGCATCAAAGCATCTACAAAAACTGTGAACCAACAACTGCAACTGAGCTCATATATTGCATTCATTATAAACAGAGCAACATGAGTAGGAGTAGCAGAGAGAGGAGCACAAGTGAGAAGGAGGAGCAGAGAAGGAGCACAAGTCAGAAGGAGGAGCAGGAGCAGCAGCAGCAGCTGCAAACTTAACAGACATCCAGTGTGGCGAGTGCCAGGGGTACCTTACGAGTCTGCCAGGGAGCCATGCAAATGATTGACGCCACCCGAAAGTGCTCGAAACTTTTATGATTACATGTGTACTCAGTGGATTTGTAAAATTAACTGCAAATGTCTGTGATATTCATATTCATATTCATGTGGTGAGGAGTCTGAGTGCCAGGACTTGCATTCAAGAATATTAGTAGAAAGTAACTGTCAGAAGTTTTACAGGGCATAATCTAAATTAGTTACGTTCTTTATACATATGAGCTAAGTTTTCCGCATGCAACTATTATAAACTGTTTTAGTTTCGGCTTGTTTTCAATGGCCAAACTTAAAGCCGTGTAATACGCGCTAATGACAAAATCTTCTAAGCTTATGGCTATAAATTCTGAATTTGCAAATTCATTCGCTTCTAATTAGAGTCCTGATAAGATATAGGAATAAATAAATTTTTTAAGCAAATAATTTAATTTTTATAGATTATGAAATATCAAAAATTAAATAGAAAAAAAAATGAATCTCCAAATAATACTGATATATCGAGTTTTAATAAGAAATTTGTAAAAGAAAACATAAGACTTGTAAATTGATAGGTCAAAAATCCTATTAATTTCAAATTTTAAGAACTATGCAAAATTGAAAAGATTTTCAAACGGAATGTCATTTTGATATTGGTTTTTAATCTAAAACTTAGAGTACAATTTACACGCTAAATTGATTCTGCAACTCGATTGGTTGTCAAAAATCGCGTTACTGATTTTTCGATATACTTAAACATTATTACTATCAACAGTTGACAAAAATCTTGAATTGAAAGTTAAAATATAGTATTTACTAGAGACAGTATAGTGCAATTCACGAAATTATCGAAGCTCTCAATAAATACATAAATCTTGTCCAAATTTTGTTTTTTCTTTGTCACAACACGGACTCATCTCTAGTCCTGAACTGTCCAAATTGGGCGACACTTCCACTTCTCTTGAGTGCAAAACTTTTTATTGTTGTTGTTGGTTGTTTGTTTTTTTTCGCTTTTGTTTTTCTGCCACGCGCTTGTTTACACAAAATTGTGTTAAACGTGCGAAAAACAAGTAATTTGCCATTACTCAGCCGCAGACGAAGGTTCTTTATGCTTCAGCTTCAGCTTGTGCTTTCACTTTACCTTTAGTGCTGTTTTACCATCTTACATTACCTGCGATTTGTGTGCCGTGTCTGGCCCCTACTTAGATATAATGAGGAAACTTTTCGCTGGATTAAGCAACGTCTGCTTTGGGGAACCCTTTTTTCCCTCTCGTATTTTTGAGGTTGCTTTGCTAAGTAAAACACACTCGTTTTTCTTTTTCTTTACATTATTTCTTTTTTTTCTTTTTGTTGCCTAATTGAGCAGTTTTACTCATCTTACGCTTTGCAATTTTCTTTTGGGGTTTTAGAATATTTTCCGAATCATTTCAAGTGCGCACTTGGCCATGAAAAATGTTTATGGCAAATTTGCTGTTAATGATGGCCAAGTGTGGGAGGAATATTTTTGACGAGGCATCAATTTTCAAGTGGTCTCAGCTGTGACCTTTAAATCGAAAAGGGCTTAAGTCACATCAATTAGACGGTCTACTTAAACCCAATCCATTGTAAGATTTAATAAGGGAAATTCATAGCATTTTGACTGCTGCTGTCAAGAAATTAACAGATTCCACCACGTCATATCGTTAAAAACATAGCCCAAACCCAACCCAATGATTGTCCCCTTAAGTCATTTGGACAGGCAATTAAATTCTTCACGGGGTCTGCATAGTTTATGTTACGAGTATGTGCTCAAAGCCATAAAATTTTGCATTTTCGGTAACCATAAATCTTGGCGCTGTCGTCAGCATTGACGATACAATGAAATGCCAACATTTCGAGTATATGTATTAAATAATTCGCATGACGGAAACAAAACGTGTGGGACAAAACCCTAAAGGTTGCCACAAAAGGTGCCACAAAGCCTTTAAGCCAAAAAAAAAAATAAGCCTTGCGCTAAGAAGAGTTTGTTAAGACAAAGTACGTATACGCTTACTAAAACGAGAGATAATAAACTGGAAGTAATGATTAAGGAAAATCAATATGTGATTGAAGATAATATTAAGCACATTAAGCGATATTTATAATAAAAGAAATTATAAATTTAAGTTGATTACTCTTCGTCTTTTTCTCTGTTTTAGCTTGCAAACGATATGAGAAAACAAAAGGAACCCACAAATGCTTTTGGCAAGGTATATAAACAAAAGACGTGGAGGCATTTGTGCCCATATCAGGGGCAGTGGGGCGTGATGCGGCAAGAGCCAATGGCTGCCTGGATGGTTAGTTGCAGGCAAGGGCTTGTCAGTGGCAAGTGGGAAGTGGGAAGTGGCAAGTGCTTGGAGCCTCTACGTGGCATTAGAATGGCAACTGCCACGGCCACTTACGCACGTCTCACGTCTCGCAGTCAGCTGAGCAATTCGGGGGCTTATAAAAAATTAAAATATTTACGCCACATTAAATGCAAAGGGCGAAGAACATTGGCAACAAAATATGATTTTGTGTGCACGAATATATACATACAAATAAACGCACTGAGCGTTACCTTATGGCACCGCAGGGAGAACGCGAACCACACGGCGTATGCGCAACTAATTTGTAATATTTAAACAGCTTAAACAATTTACACGCTCTGCATGTTTATTTAATATTCGATATCTTATACTTCCACACCATCTGCATAATATACGGCGCCAAACTCAGCGGTGTGCTCATATTAACAGTCAACTGAAACTATCCAAGAGGATGAAAAGTGGGCAGCAAATTCTTCGTCATAAGATTCCGCAGGAAGTAAATTCCCGGCTTGATGGGACAGCGGAAGTAAGTGTGGTTCACAGCCAGATTGCGATAAATGCCCCTGAACACCGTATTCACAATGGGACTGTTCAGAAACTGGCAACCATCCAGTTTATCCAACTTGTAGATACTACGACGCGTTGGCAGTGATCGTATGTTAATGCCAATGTTAAACTTTGTCGCCACTTTGAGCAATTTGAACTTGTAGAGATTTTCAGAACCAGGAACTTGTTCCAAGTACTCAACAAACTGATCGCGATCCGTGCTTACTTGCAGAGATTCGACGGTGAACTCTGGGATGTCACGCAGAAATACCTGTCAAGAATTCAAATATGAAATGATATGATTACAGCAAATTATTCTTAAAATACTGATACCACTTCCTCGGTAAAAGCACTCTGCGGCAACATCACAAGAAACATTAGAAAAATTGTTAACATGTTGTTGAACTTTACTACTTAAGTGTTCTAGACAAATGATTTGTTATTTTGGCTTCAAAACCGAAACTAGACCTATTAAAAAGTATTTAAGTGTTGTTGCCAAAAACAACTTCATTTGGCTTTAATTAATGGTCAGATAATTATATAGCTGAGTGACGTAATACATTTATTTTAAATGTAGTGTGTGTGGAAAATTCTTTTCAGCAAATTACTTTTGAATCTAGAATTCTCCATTTATCAGGGTACAAAGTGTAATAGCAATGAAGCGAAAAACAGTTTAGAAATAGAATGAAACAAATTTTAACTTAACTTAAAATCATTATGTAAACAAAACAAAATTAAGAGAACTTTTAGGAGACATAAAACGATAGATTAAAGAATATTTTAATTATTATTAAAATGTAAATATATATTTTTCATAAAACAATTTATTTATTAATTTTTATTAGCATAAACATTATAATTGCAATTAATTTCCATTAAAAAGGGACTTTTCTTTTTTGGACTATTGGCGCGCACAGTTAAACGATATTTTCCAATTGGATGCTGCAAGGTAAATGAGTTGACCATGAATCGATTGTTTATATAGTAAATGCCTGGCCTGATTGGACACCTAAAGTATGTATTATTAACAATAACGTGACTGTAGATGCGTGAGAAAACTTTGTGGATCTGCGGATTGTTAAGAAAGCTACAGGCATTCTTGTATTCCACTTTGAAGAGGTTTCGCTCTATAGTTTTCGAATGCACCGAGACATATATCTGAAAATTATCCACAAGTTGCGTTGCATTGAATTGGGTGAGTTTTGGATTTCCAGGCACTAGAGAACAGTTTCTCACAAAATCCTCATCACAAGTTACTTGCGCTGGTTCTATGACGAATCTCAAATTATTTTTAATTATCTTTAAAAACAAAAAAATTAGTCAGTGTAGTATTTATTTTTATAGATTTGTTATAAGTACCTCTTTGGCAAGAACTTGTGGCCAAATCAACTGCCAAACAATGATGAAAATAGATATTTTAGCCGTATTCATCCCGATAACTGTCAGACAAGTGACTCAATTGGAGTAATAAATAAGCTTTTTAAGCTAATATTCATGAACAATAAATTATAATGTCATTAAATATATCAACTTAATTATATATTAAAGTTAATTATAAACTCATTTCTGGTAATAGCATAGAATTTATTAAAGAGCAGTGAATAACATTTTATGCCTGTAATGTATTTTATCGTTAATTCAAACAAAAAAAAAAGACGAATATTTTCACATTGTTGACCCAACGGACAATGCACTTCATTGTCTGTGAACATTTTTAGAAATAGTAGAAATGGAAATGAATCAAAATCGTAAATGAATTTTCCACTTTTTTGTCGCATTGCACTTATAATCGTCATACTTTGTGACATCGATTGCACTCTTGCATAAAATCCAAATACAAATCTGTGAGTATCGATTTTATGCGCTGCTTTGACACTAGATTTGATTTGAATGCACGTTAGATTGAGTACAAACATAAGTGAATACATCAATGCTCCAATTGCGGGTTTTGTTTGCTGCTCCGAATACTCACAGCAAATAATCAGACTTGCACTTTATTTTAAGCCAATGACATTAGCTTCAAAGGGGGAATTAAAGCTTCCAACTTTATTGTTTTTTTTAGCTTTAAGATTAAACTTAGAATTAAGAAAGCTTTTAACTACTTTTAGTTGAAATACAAAGCTTCCCATGTTTAGTTTTTTAACTCATGCTGTTGTAATGAAACTTGAAATTAACTGAAGCCATTAGACATCGTTAGGGTTGTACTTTTCATGGATACAATGAATGCATTAACATGATTCAGTCATTCAATGTGTGGAGTTGACCATCACCAGCGGTTACCAAGGCTTTTTAGCCATATCAGTTGAACACGCCAGGACTGCTTGCCATTTGCCAGTCAATGAATAATTAAAGAAATGCGCGATTATTGAACTGAACTGAATCGTTAACAAAGGCCCCAAAAGCATGTCAAGTGAAAATCGATTAATCGATTTGGCAGCAGTGTAATCTGAATAATGGATGAGTACTTACTTACACAGTCCTGACTCTGTGTGCAATTAAAATTATATTTAGACAGCATTTAATTGCAATTAAAAAAAGGTAAAGAAATGACTGCAGCCACCAAGTGACAACACGGCGTATGCGCAATTTCGGCCAAGTGAGCGAAAGTGGAAATGGAAGTCACAGCTGTGACTCAATTAGTAAACTTACCTTTCGCCATCATCGTTGAAAGAGAAATCGCCGAGCAGCAGATCACGGAAACGATAACGAGGCTGTAAAATGCGTGACATGTTGTTGTTGCTGTTGTTGTTACTAGTGTTGTTGTTGTTAATGTTGTTGCTGTGGTTGTTTATGTTGTTGCTGTTGCTGTTGATGCTTGTGGTCGTTAATATGCTTGGCACTCTCAATTCGGTGACTGCTGTTATGGGCTCCTCGTGCTCGGTTTCTGTCACTGTCACCGCGGCTTGAAAATCACTAAAGTCCGTCACATTAATTAAACACTCGTTGCCAGCAGCTGCTGTTGCCTCATAGCGCCAACCGCCTGCAGCTTCTCTATCTCTATCTGCTTCTGCTCCTACTTCCAGCCGCGTTCGACGTCCTGTCACGCCCAGGAGCTCATCCTCGCGCGTCGCACTTGTGCCCGTCAGCAGGTAACCGCCACTGGCCCGATTGGGCCGTGGCGAGCGTAGGCGTGTCCACAGATTGGCGAATGTCTTGCACCAGGCTTACACCTTGGCGCCTGCTCCGTTCGTCCTCTGTCGCCCCAACACTTTGACGCCGTCGTCTGTCTCAACGTCCAACTGCTTTCAATTGCAGTTCATTGTCCATTACATTACATAAGTCACTCGATTCGATTTTCACTTCCACTTCCAGGCTCCTAGAAAGAAGTAAATAATATTGAAATCATTTCATTAATTTTTCAAATTTAACTCTTGTACGAAATTAAATAAAATTCATTTCCTTAACAAAGCAAATATTTAAATATTTCTCAAGGAGATTTGTTAAGTTTTGGCAAAGTTATGGTTGGAAGTTTTTGAAAAATTCTATTATGGAAAAATGCAAAATATTGAAAAATACAGTCCAACTTTCCTAATTCGAATCAGCATTATACAAAGAAAAGGTTCGATTTATGGAGATATTCGACTTATAGAGTTCTTTATCTTTCGCTTATTAATTTTAGTGCCACTCATTTAGCTCGAGTTAGAGAGAAATTCGAGTTATAGAAGTTCGAGTTATGCAAGTTCAACTGTAGTTAAATTTTTTAAATGAATTTGGTTGCAGAATTTATTAATAGGGTTAACAATGATCAAGTTGATCAGTTGAGTTTTGTCAAGAGAATTTTTTACATTAGCAAAATATTTTACTTGCCCATATCAACAATCCTTAAATGCAGAATCAAACGTGAATAAATTAATGTGTTCGAGTCTCTTGTTTAATTTTATTTGTCAGGGAAATTCAATAAATTCTAAGCCCAGCACGCTAATGATCACGAATCACGCACATCTCTATTAAAAAAACAGTTGCATTGAGCGCTAGTTTGCTTTGAGAGCTATGAAATCCATTTGTTTCCACATAAATCTTGACAAAAGGCGGCAACAAGAGCAGCATCAACAACATCAACAACAACAATAAAACCAACAACCAGAAGCTGGCAAACAAATCAACGTCAAATCAGTCTGAGTATTCTTTTCACGTTCTTTTCAATAATAACCACGAGTAAAGCAAATAAAACAGGCAGACACTCATATGAATGGACAGACAGACAGACTGAAGGACTTCTCTTCCTACTCCCCCCGCCAAGCTGCGTAATCAAATCATCTCACAAAGCTTTGGCTGAGAGGCCGATCAAACAAATTGCGCTGCCACTTCAAAAATCTGTTATTGTTCCCAACTCAATCAAATCCACTTCCCAATTCCCCCTCGCCCCCCTCACAACCACTTGTTGTTTTTGAAAAATTTACGCTATTATTGTCCAGGTGCAAGTCCTGAACCTCATATAAATTATCCGTGCGTTTGTGCGGCATATTAATTAGTTTGGCCCAAAACTTTTTCAACAACCAACATCTTGGTCAAGTTATCGCAAAACGGGCCATCAAATAATTTTGCTTAAAGTGTTTTTAATTAGTTACAGGATATTTTGAAAATTTCATCACCATTGCGCCTGGCCATTTCTCATTTGTCTCGGCAAATTGCGCCTGGTTCGTAATTAGAGTCAGTGAAGAGCAACCAAGCGACCGACCAAGTTTCAAATTAGTTTTTCAATTATATTTATTGTTTGACGCGTGCCGCATTCATTTTCCAGCAAATCTTTTGGCGTTGAGCTCAGTTTTGGGTGCGCACAAGCGTAAATTAATGAGCAGCAGCATATGGAACCCACCAAGATCTTTCAATTTATCAAATTTTATAATCTTTGCCCTATACTTTATTGGTGTACACTACATAAAGAATCTGAATACTAAATTTCGTAGCTGTAACAATTAATTCAATGATTTAAAGCAGAGATTTTCATACAGAATTGGTTCACAAAATTCAAATAAAGTTTTCTCTTTCTGGAAAATTCTGTGAATATATATTTAGCACACATTTCTGCTAAATTATCTACATTTTGCGCTATTCAAGTTGCAAACGTGAAAATTAATTAGCGCACAAAAGTAGGCAACACCTAAGAGATATCTTTTCCCTAGTAGGGTGACCTGCTTCGTTGACAATTTAATTGTCAGCGCGAAAGTAGGCTACAATTTTTAATTGTTTTTGTCCGTGTTGAGTGACCAGTTTTCGCAACAATTTAATTACGAGCCCGAAAGTAGGCAATAATTTCCACAAGTACCAACCAAATAAATAAATCTCTTTTGAAATGCATTTTTAAACAAATTAAAAAGCATTTACTTAAACGGAACAAATTTATATACACTCAAGAACTCAATGTAATGCCCAATTTGCAAGATACCAAAAAATGTGTTGAATTTTTTATATGATTCAAAAATCGATTGTTGAATGCAAACAAAATTTGGTATCAGGTTTTAATTAAATTTTGCGGAATATTTGCCGGGCTGCCACCGATGCGTGCCCCAATGAAAGGCACACGCATTTAATATTCTAATCATTATTTACGATGCGGTTGGAGTGGGAAAAAAGAAGAAAAAAGGAACAGAAGCCTTAATTATGTGTTGTGCCAGCAAAAGGCAAATGCATATTTTGATTTATAGACTGCCAGCGAAAGGACAACAGAGTCGATGCCAGGACTCATTACGAGCGATGATGGAAGGGATAACAAATTATTGTATTCCATGCGGCGCTAACATCATTTTCAGTTTGATATACTTTTATACTAACTATTTCCCTGTACTTAGAACAAAAATTGTTAGTTGAAGAAAACTTTCGCGTGTTAATGTTTTGCGGAGGGGGGAAAGGGGCAAAGAAAAATAAAGTGAGAGACAGGAAGTAATTGTCTTATGCTCATATTTTGTACATGTTCATCAACAATAATTGCCTAGCTGAGTTTATTTTTGCCTTTGTTTTAAACCTATTGCATTCGCGTGTCCCTTTGGCCCGTGACTTCATCATCATCATCATCAAGAACAACAATAACGTGGAGGATTTTCATTGTGTGCATAAACGAGACACAAACTTGTTCCTATCCATTGTTAATGTCCCAGGTGTCATACACTCACTCACTGTGCGTTGAGTCCATCAGCTGGAGTGTGAAGTATGTAATAACCAAAGATTTTTCTATTTTTCAGTTTATGTTAAAGTGTATTTTATTTGCGACTTTGATTATCTCTTCGCCTCGCCTCGCTCACGTTTTGTTTTGTTTTACTTTGCACGAAGCTTTCACTTGGTTTACTTATTATTCTTTGTCTCACAATGTCCCATAAGAAGTCGTCAGTTGCGGTGCCTTTGAGCCGAGCCTCTTGTTTGGTTATTTTATCCAAAGGACTCTAAGTTCACATTCTCTCTCTCATTCACACACACACAGTTCTGCTGTCGTTCTTCCTCTTCATCATCTTCTCTTTTTGGCGACTTGTCGAGCTCTTGGAATATTTTATAAGAATAACTTGACCCGCTTTTCACAACAACCGCACTTCCCCCTACATCATCATCATCATCTCTTCAAGCTTTGCACACGCTTTTTCATATTGTCTTTACTATTGTTACCTTTTAATGCTATTTCCTTCTCTGTCTCTCTCTCTATGATTTTTTTCTTTACCGCTCTTAATTAAAATTAACATTTCATGAAGTGCCAGTTGAAAAATTTGAGTTCTGTGCATTTTTTAAGCGCCACATAACAATAAAAAATTAACAACGAATTTAAAGAGAAATAAAAATAAATTCGCCAAAGCATTTTATAAATTGTTAATCCTTGTGCCTTTCTCACAACCTCCGCTTTCCACTCTCCTTGTCTCTTTCACATCCTCTGCTTAAGTATTTTTGCCGCCAGGCTGACTTTCAACTTTTGTGTCTGTCCCCAAAAATTATCCCTGATAAGCTTTAAATTATATTTAAATATTTATTTATTTGGCTTTTGTTGAGCAACTGTTGGTGTGTGTGTGTAAGAGAGGTTCGCTTGTATTTTTGGTTTGCATAAAGGTTAAATAGTTTAACCTTTTTGTGTGTCAATTCAATTGAGTCATGAAATGTGACAAAGGTTCACATTTCTGTGCAACAAATGAACAAACCCAATCGCTCGAAGCCAAAAGGTTACATTTATTTAAGCCACAACAGCTAGATGGCTTAGAAAATGTAATTATACAGTTTAATTAAGCATTTCAAAAGCTAGAAAATTAAAAAAAAAATTGACTCAAGCTGGCTTAGAAATTGATTAATCATAATTAAAGTTGGATTAGTTTAATATAAAACCCATACAAGGCATACCAATAAAGCTTTTGTTAATTAAAAAATTAAAATAAAACTATCCGGCATTTTTAGTAATATAATTATTTTTCAGAATTTTAATTAAATTTTGTCAACAAACTTTTCTAATATTTTGGCCATCATTATTTACTTGGTCAGAAAATGAGAATTAAATTTTTTACAGCATACTTTTAGGTGTTCTTAGAAATTTAATGAAATTCCATTTGAAATTGATACTTGTATTTAATTGCTAGAAAATTGCATTGATATATCATTTTAATTATGCTGAAAACTTCAAAGCGTATTGTTAATAAATGGTTTTTGTTCAATTGAAAGCAAATTCCCTTAGCAGAGTGTCGTTTAATTTCCCATTGGATTTATTAACAGCGAGACATAATTTAATTAATACAGAATTTACATATTAATTATTTTTGTCGCATTTTGCTATTGATTTAATATTATAGTTGCACGCAGCTCGTCGCACATTTATTTATTTACTAAACTGTTCATTCGCTTTATCAATAATATGGCCTAAAACCAATCAAGGTTTGTCGACCAGCTGCATGCCAAGTAAGTTGAGGTCCCAAAGGACAACTTGCGACTCTTTTACCGAAACAAAAGTCACAGTCACAAAACATTTATATTTTCTTTAGTTTTATTTTTCTTCCCTGAGTGCAATAATTGAATGCATTATTCAGATGTTCAATGGTCAAGACAAAAGAAAGTCAGAGAAGGAAGAGAGAGAGAGAAAGAATTTGGTTGCGGGAATCTTTTACCTTTTGAGGCTCTTTAACACTTTACGGCTAAAGATGTAAATGTTCCTTCCGGCATATTTTATGTGCAGTGTCATCAAAACTTTTCACAACACTTAACTTTTTGAGCTGCTGTTGTTGTTGTTGTTGTTGTTGTTGCATGGACACTTAACTTTTCGGGGGTGGCAACAAACATTAAATTTACTAGTTTTTCACATTGAAAGAGCTTGAGCCAAAAAATAAGTATTAAAGGAAAATGACATGACACGCATAAGCGATCAGATCACTAATGGACACTACTGTGCACAAGCACACATACACTCACACACACACGCGAAAGGAAAAAGAAAAAACAACAATTAACTAACAAATGTCCAAGTTAAAGTTATTAATTTATAGTCCAAGTGAAGGCACAGCGAAAGGAAAGTTTCGATAATTGATAATTTGTAAAAATGCCGCAATAAAAAATCGCATACAACAGCGAATTAGAAATTCTGAGCTTTATTCACCGTTATAATACATATTTAATGTTTTGTGCCTGTTTTGCAATGCAACCGAACGCGCGCCAGGCTAAATTTGAACTGAGAAAACGGAAAAACAGCGCAAAGCGGCAAACCTAAAAAAAGAAACCTTGTTGATGTGCTTATCAGAAACAGCTGTGGCCGAAACCGTTAGCCGGCAAAAGCGATAGCCGAAAGCTGCGCCCAGAGAGAGCTTTACACTGTAAGCCAAAATATTAGGCATGCCAAAAGTGAATGCTAAGGAATGTGAGTTTAAATTTAATATAGCTACAAATTATAAATATACGTAAAAACTACATAATTTATTTTCAATTTTTAATTGTATGTATTTTATTTTTTAAGGCACATTCGAATTTTTGGAAGAATTTTGCTTACTTCTAAGTACTTAAGTATGTGTATAGTAAAGGGTTAAAATGGATTAATAGTTCTCAGTGGTGCGCACATAGTTGACACCTGACGGCATGGAGACCTTGTCGAAGCCCTTGGGGAACAGCTTGTTGGCCTCCTCGTCGCTGACAGTGGGCAGAATCATCACTTTAGTGCCAGGCTGTGAACATTAAATATAAATTAAGTAAGGATTAAACACAGATTAATCTGTAAGTACTCACAGTCCAGTTGGCAGGAGTGGCAATCACCTTGACACGGTCCACGAGCTGCAGGGAGTCAATTGTGCGAAGGATTTCACTAGAGAAGAGATGGGATCAGTTGGGGATTTGTCGGGAAATTCGAAGATGAATTTACTCACTCGACATTGCGACCCGTGGACATGGGATAGAACATGGACAGACGGACCTTGTGGTCGGGACTGATGATGAAGAGGGCGCGAATGGTCTTGCCCACCTCGGGATCCTTCTTCTGCTCCTCGTCCAGCATGCCCAGGGACACGGCCAAGTCGCGGCTGGGATCGGCGATGATGGGATACGGAAAGTCGCCGGGAATGTCCAGGCAGTAGGACTTGATGTCGTTCACCCAGTCCACGTGCGAGTTCAGGGCATCCACCGAGTGCGCCAGGCACTTGGTATTCCGCTTGGCAAACTCCGGCTGGTGCACCGCGATCCTGCCCAGCTCCGTGGTGCACACGGGCGTGAAGTCGGCGGGGTGGGAGAACAGCACCACCCACCTGTCGCATGGGAAACCACATACCAAGTAATATAATAAGTAAACCACATTTTCACTCAGATCACGTATCACATTGTGAGAGAGAGACAGCGATGGAGAGTGCGAGGGGGAGAGGGAGATACTCACGAGTTGCCCTGCCATTCGTGGAACTTGATCGGTCCCTTGGTGGTGTCGGCTGTAAAGTTGGGAATAGTCTGGCCCAAACGCATCTTGACGTCTTTCTTTTCTTCTACTTTGGAAATGAGAGCAAAAACGGAGAATTCTCTTGCTGAGTTGCTGCTCGACAGAAGCTCACTTGATCACTGAATGAGTTCTCACAAGCGATGTTCGCTTTTATACTCTCAGCCCGAGTCGAGAACTCGCTTGGCAGCCGAGTCAGCGCGAGAGAGCGAGCGAGATGGAAGATAGAGGGATCGGCCATTCTCGTAATCAACTGTCGACTTATCTGTGATTTGAAGAGGGAACACTTATTTTGTAAAACATACTTAGTATATGTATGCATATTGTTAAGGTTAATAAAGCCAAAGCCGCATCTGAAAATAGTATAGTTTTTATTGAGATATATTATGTATTCTAATGTATGTGTGTCATTAGAATATGTATATCTGAATTTGCATACTACATACTATACACAATTCTATCTTATTTAGTAGATCGACCTCTGAATAGTTTACATAATTTCATTTCAGTCTTTGGTTTCGTTTCTACATTTCAGATATTTCCGATGAAATAAACAATTTTGATCAGTTTCCACTTTTGTGGCAAGAATTCGTATCCAATTTCCACTTGTGGATCCAACCCGTAATAAATGATGATCAGCTGTTCATGAATTCGCAATCCTCAACTGAGAACGTAAACAGAGAACGAAGATTCAAAGAGAGTGAGTCTTTTTTTAATAGTATTAGTAAATGCCAAAGTATTCACACACTTATACACACTCTTCTCGTCTGTGTCAGCGAGAGAGAGAAGAGAGCACCGCTTTGTGTGATTGTATTGGTGTGTTCTATGAGATTACCAACACAATCACAGCAATTGTCATGTATGTGCACTCATGTATTAAACGAGAGAGCAGAAGAATGTGTGAGTGTATAGGTTGAATACACACAAGTTACCAATACCAATGTAGGGATAAGTTCTGATTAGAATAGATGTCTTAGCACCCAGATTCTGCAGTAATATCGTCTGTTTAAAGTTGTCTGACTTCATCCTGGGAACAGCTTTCATTCCAACTCTCATTTTAGACACCCTGTATCGGTAATTAAGGTTATTCAGATAGGCGACAGCCTCAAGAGTCGCTACACGTGGCCCTCCCTCCGTGCCTCTGTCCCTCTGCCCGCTACCTGCTTGCGATTCCGAAGTCTGCTTCTAATCTAAAACGTACGAGGTCTGATGTTGTTGACAAACAAATTGAATGGAAAATAACCAGAGAATTTCAAACGACGCCCAAGTTATTGCGTTTCACTGGAAAATAACCACATAAATCCACTTTAGACTGTACGAGAATCACAATTCACTTGAGTACACCACTGTGGAACAACCTTCACTCAGTAGAAGTAGAAGAAAGTAAGAAGTAATCCATTTCTTAGCAGTAGAAGAAGAAGACTCCACGTTTGGTCTCCATTCGATGTCATCCTCCCACTTCGACTGTCACTTTCTGTCTGACGAGTTGCAAATTTGATTCCACACCTATTTGTTCCGATCACAGAATGAGCGTAACTCTGCCTTAGTATTGGTAATTTGTATACCACTCACTAATACTAACTCACCATCCGTCGCTCTCTCGGCAGTTGCTCTCTCTTACTAACGAAGCAGAAGCCGAAGCCGAAACTCGTTCACACAGTCGAGAGAGACAAGCGCTGTTTGCATGTGTTGGTCAAAGCTCTACACTCACCAATACAAGTGAACACTTTCGCGCTCTCTCGCTTCGCATGGATGAGCAGAGAGTGTGAGAATGTGTGTGTGTATTGATTGGTGTATGCCACTCACTAATACTATGAAGACAGGTGAGTCTCTCTTTGTTTTGTTTCCATTCTCTGTTTACGTTTCGCTTTATTGTAAGTTATATTTTAATAATTATAAATTTGCGAAATTTTAAATACATTTTTTTCATATAATTTGCTGCATTTATATTTAATATTTATATACTATACAAGTAATAGATTATATTTTGTTGGTTTAATATTTAATATTTATTTGTTGTCTTTATTCGAGTTCTATAAAATATTGCCTCATGTGATTAAAATAAAATTAATGTGCTAGGCCTAAAGTTAATCAGTCAGAGTGTGGTTGGGTGGGTCACATTAGAGCCGCCAGTAGGAGGATTCGTGCACCACCATCGTGGCCTTGATGTCCGCCAAGGTGGGGCAGCCAGTTAGCTTCATGGTGGTCTCGAAGTCATCTCTCATCACACTCAACAGTTGCTCGACTCCCGCCTGGCCGTTGGTGGCCAATCCCCAAAGGGCGGGACGACCGATGAAGACGGTTTTGGCGCCGAGAGCCAGAGCCTTGAAGATGTCGTTGCCCTGCATGATGCCGCCATCCAACATGACCACGAGATCCTTGCCCACGGCTGATGCGATCTCGGGAAGTGCCTCAATTGTGGCCGGAACTGTGTCCAGCTGTCGACCTCCGTGGTTGGAGACAATGATGCCCGAGCAACCGCAATCCCGGGCCAATTCCGCATCCTCGGCCGTGAGGATGCCCTTGAGGATGATGGGCAGACGTGTGAGTTGCTGCAGCCACTGGATGTCCTTCCAGGTGATGCTGGGATCGTAGTGACTGGCCACATACTCATTCAGGCCCGATCCACCCCTGGCCGAGACGACGCCCTGGGCCATCTGCCCCTGGAAATTGGCCAGACTCAGGTGGGGAGGCAGTCGGAACTTGTTCTTGGCATCCGCTCGACGATCCCCATTGATGGGCGTGTCGATGGTGACAACCAAGGCCTTGAAATTGGATCTCTCTGCGCGTTTCACCAGCTGCTCAGTCACCGAACTGGGAAAAGCAAAAGGTAAAAGTTTAGAGAGGGAAGCGAAGAGAGTTTTTAGTTGCATTTAATAACCCACCGATCTTTGTAGATGTAGAGCTGAAACCACTTGCAAGTCGCGGGAGCAGCCGCAGCCAAATCCTCGAGAGAAGTCGTGGACAGTGTGCTCAGTATGTAGATGGAGCCGGCTTTGCCCGCGGCACGGGCCATGCCAATTTCACCGTCGGGATGTGCCAATTTCTGCATCGCACTCGGTGCGATTCCCAGAGGCCACTGAAGATGCTCCCCGAAGATCTCACAGCTCACATCCAGGTGAGAAACATCGCGCAGGAAGCGGGGACGCAGCCGTAATCTATGTTGTGATGAATATATCATAGATCAGATCCTCAGCTCGATGATACGATTCTCACTTACCTCTTGTATGCCTCGTGATTTTGTTCAACTGTCACTTGTTCTCCAGCTCCGTTCTTGTAATAATCCAGAGCATTCTTCTCCAGCTTTAGGTGGGCCTTCAACTCAAAGTCTGCCACAGAAACTAACGCCATTCTCAAGCGAAATGTTCACTACGAATATCTGATAATCGCGAAATAATTCTCAAATTCATTCAACTATCGAAATCGATGTTGCTTTTCTCTCTGAACACTTCGGGAGCGCGCGACTCGCTTTTATACCAAGTCAGGTAGCAATGAGATTTAGAGAAAGGGAGAAAGAAAGAGAGGCAGACAGGGAGAGGTAGAAGGTGCTGATAATCTCGCTCTTTCTATGTACTACAAATAAGTTGGACTTGTAAATTCAATTTGGCACAAGTTATTTTTATTAAATATCATTAAACTAACCACAAGACTAATTATATATATAAAATTATGGTTAAACTCTTTATACAAAATGTAAAAATATATCCAAGTAGTATAAATAATAAAGGAAAATAATTATTGAACTTTGGATGCAGCCTGATGTTAAGAAGTTATAATTAATCAAGTCTGTTTTATTTGAAACATTCATTTTTATTAAATTTGAATTAAAATTGAAAAATCCTATTATTATTTTTGTTTATATTTTAGTGTTAATGAACCATTTTTAGTTGGTTTAAAGAATATATTTGGAATAAAAAAATACACTGTTTAGTTCTGTGTACTAAAGAAAGATTTATTGTATTTCATATCAAAAAGTAATGAAATATAATTATTAAATTTATGTTATTTTTGTTCACTCATTTAATTCAATAAGAAATTATTGTTTTTTAAAGGTTTGCGTATGAACAGGTGAGCTTAATGAGGCGTGTTGACTCAACTTCAAAGAAAGAACAAGTGAACATGTTTAGCACAGTGAACAAGTATCACTTGCAAGTTAAGAGAGCAACATCTGCTTTGATAGTATAAGTGTGTGTCATACACGAAACAATACACACACACATTCTCACACTCTCTGCTCATCAATGCGAAGCGAGAGAGCGCGAAAGTGTTTACTTGTGTTGGTGAGTGTAGAGCTTTGACCAACACATGCAAACAGCGCTTGTGTCTCTCGTCTGTGTGAACGAGTTTCGACTTCGGCTTCTGCTTCGTGAGTAAGAGAGAGCAAGTGCCGAGAGAGCGACGGATGGTGAGTTAGTATTAGTGAGTGGTATACAAATTACCAATACCAAGGCAGAGTTACGCTCATTCTGTGATCGGAACAAGTAGGTGTGGATTCAAATTTGCAACTCGTCAGACAGAAAGTGACAGTCGAAGTGGGAGGATGACATCGAATGGAGACCAAACGTGGAGTCTTCTCCTTCTACTGCTAAGAAATGGATTACTTCTTACTTTCTTCTACTTCTACTGAGTGAAGGTTGTTCCACAGTGGTGTACTCAAGTGAATTGTGATTCTCGTACAGTCTAAAGTGGATTTATGTGGTTATTTTCCAGTGAAACGCAATAACTTGGGCGTCGTTTGAAATTCTCTGGTTATTTTCCATTCAATTTGTTTGTCAACAACATCAGACCTCGTACGTTTTAGATTAGAAGCAGACTTCGGAATCACAAGCAGGTAGCGGGCAGAGGGACAGAGGCACGGAGGGAGGGCCACGTGTAGCGACTCTTGAGGCTGTCGCCTATCTGAATAACCTTAATTGCCGATACAGGGTGTCTAAAATGAGAGTTGGAATGGTACAAATGAAGCTGTTCCCAGGATGAAGTCAGACAACTTTAAACAGACGATATTACTGAAGAATCTGGGTGCTAAGACATCTATTCTAATCAGAACTTATCCCTACATTGGTATTGGTAACTTGTGTGTATTCAACCTATACACTCACACATTCTTCTGCTCTCTTGTTTAATACATGAGCGCACACACATGACAATTGCTGAGATTGTGTTGGTAATCTCATAGAACACACCAATACAATCACACCATGCTGTGCTCTCTTCTCTCTCTCTCGCTGTCACAGACGAGAAGAGAGTGTATAAGTGTGTGAATACTTTGGCATTTACTAATACTATTAAAGAGAGACTCACTCTCTTTGAATCTTCGTTCTCTGTTTACGTTCTCAGTTGAGGATTGCGAATTCATGAACAGCTGATCGTCATTTATTACGGTTTGGATCCACAAGTGGAAATTGGATACGAATTCTTGCCACAAAAGTGGAAACTGATCAAAATTGTTTACTTCATCGGAAATATCTGAAATGTAGAAACGAAACCTAAGACTGAAATTAAATTATGTAAACTATTCAGAGGTCGATCTACTAAATAAGGTAGAATTGTGTATACTATGTAGTATGCAAATTCAGATATACATATTCCAATGATACACACACATTAGAATACATAATATATCTCAATAAAAACTATACTATTTTCAGATGCGGCTTTGGCTTTATTAACCTTAACAATATGCATACATATACTAAGTATGTTATACAAATAAGTTTTCCCTCTTCAAATCACAGATAAGTCGACAGATGATAATGATTGCCGATCCCTCTAACTTCCATCTCGCTTGCTCTCTCGCGCTGACTCGGCTGCCAAGCGAGTTCTCGACTCGGGCTGAGAGTATAAAAGCGAACGTCGCTTGTGAGAATCCATTCAGTGATCAAGTGAGCTTCAGTCGAGCAGCAACTCAGCAAGAGAATTCTCCGTTTTTGCTCTCATTTCCAAAGTAGAAGAAGAAGAAAGACGTCAAGATGCGTTTGGGCCAGACTATTCCCAACTTTACAGCCGACACCACCAAGGGACCGATCAAGTTCCACGAATGGCAGGGCAACTCGTGAGTATCTCCCTCTCCCCCTCGCACTCTCCATCGCTGTCTCTCTCTCACAATGTGATACGTGATCTGAGTGAAAATGTGGTTTACTTATTATATTACTTGGTATGTGGTTTCCCATGCGACAGGTGGGTGGTGCTGTTCTCCCACCCCGCCGACTTCACGCCCGTGTGCACCACGGAGCTGGGCAGGATCGCGGTGCACCAGCCGGAGTTTGCCAAGCGGAATACCAAGTGCCTGGCGCACTCGGTGGATGCCCTGAACTCGCACGTGGACTGGGTGAACGACATCAAGTCCTACTGCCTGGACATTCCCGGCGACTTTCCGTATCCCATCATCGCCGATCCCAGCCGCGACTTGGCCGTGTCCCTGGGCATGCTGGACGAGGAGCAGAAGAAGGATCCCGAGGTGGGCAAGACCATTCGCGCCCTCTTCATCATCAGTCCCGACCACAAGGTCCGTCTGTCCATGTTCTATCCCATGTCCACGGGTCGCAATGTCGAGTGAGTAAATTCATCTTCGAATTTCCCGACAAATCCCCAACTGATCCCATTTCTTCTCTAGTGAAATCCTTCGCACAATTGACTCCCTGCAGCTCGTGGACCGTGTCAAGGTGATTGCCACTCCTGCCAACTGGACTGTGAGTATTTACAGATTAATCTGGGATTCATCTTCAACTAATTTATGAATTTTATGTTTAATTCTCACAGCCTGGCACTAAAGTGATGATTCTGCCCACTGTCAGCGACGAGGAGGCCAACAAGCTGTTCCCCAAGGGCTTCGACAAGGTCTCCATGCCGTCAGGTGTCAACTATGTGCGCACCACTGAGAACTATTAATCCATTTTAACCCTTTACTATACACATACATACATATGTACTTAGAAGTAAGCAAAATCTTTCCAAAAATTCGAATGTGCCGTAAGAAATAAAATACATACAAATAAATATTGAAAATAAATTATGTAGTTCTATGTATATTTATAATTTTTAGATATATTAAATTTAAACTCACATTCCTTAGCATTCACTTTTGGCATGACTAATATTTTGCCTGGCGGTGTAAAGCTCTAAGTAAAGCTTGCTTTAAATTCTTCAGGTTTTCGTTCAAGATGTTAGCAATAACAATTTAAAGGGAAACATTTTTCACGCGCATTTAAACTAGCTACTCTTAGTTTAATAATTTCGTATTTCACTTCGAAAAAAGTAGCTTTCACATATTAATAGTAGCTAAAAGTATAGCACTATTTAGATTTGCTTAAATCAAAAAATATTTCACAAAAGTTTGCAAATTTGAATTGTCGACTATTCAAAAAATACCTTCTGCGCGGCTTATCGATTACAAATTGTTTTTGTGCGGGGTGAATGGCAATGCTTATGTTAAAAGTCTGTTAATGCTTAACAGCACAGTAACAGTTCAAAATTACAGCTGCTCAACATAAATTGGAAACAATCACAAAACTCGGCCACACTACACTCAAATTGAGGTAAAAATCTTAAAACAAAAAGTCATTTGTGGTTTTTAAAGTGCACTGAACTTCCGTAAAGGTAAAAGGTAAACGTTAAATACTCGCAGCTAACCAAAGGCATTAAAACAAGCTCACAAGCAGACTATCCCAGACCCCACATTGTAATGCATTTTTTTGGCCACCAGCAAAATTTTCTGTATGCATGAGTGTGTGCGTGAGTAGTGCTTATGTGTGTGTGTGTGTGTGTGTGTGTCGACTGTGACTGGTTGCTGCTGCTAAGGGAAAACAAAGAAAACTTCAAAAAAGAACGACGTAAAAACGCATTTGAAACGCATTTATTAACTGTTTAAACACACAGTGAGTTGCTTGCTGTTTAATTAATATGCAACAGTGTAAAAACTCGATTGAATATTGATTTTTTTATTGCTTCACTGCATTGCTGCATGTAGTTGTAGTCGAGTTATTGTCGTTGTTGTTGCTGTTGTTGTTGCTGCCTGCAGCTGCGCGTCGAAAACTGTAAACTGCTGCTGTCGTTCTCGTTGTTGTTATTGCTATTGCTATTGCTGTCTCACAAAAGTGTTTTTTTCTTTTTTGCAATAGTCAAGTGCATAATTGTTGCTGTGAAAATGCATTTTGGCATTGAGAGCGTGTCTGGGCGGGGGGATAAGAGAAATAGCAGGAGTGGAGCAGTAGCGCAAAGGACAATTGCTGTCAATGCATACACACGCACTCGGATAGACGCACGCACACAGCTTTAGGCTGCCATGTTGATGTTGTTGTCGTTGTTGTTGTTGCTGTTTGCTGCCCTGCACCTGCATTTTGCGTCTCACATCATCATTCACACACCCCCGTTTCCTACAGACACGCACACACACACAGTCAGCACACTTTCACAGACCTGAGGGTCTCTGTCTGTCCTCTGCTTTTAATTGCTTCTTCCAAAAATCTCTCTCAGAGTACCACAACAACAAAAGCAAAACAAACAACAGTTAAAGCCAGCAGCTGAACATGGATTTTGGGCATGCCGATAACGATAATGAGCATAATCCGAATTTATCCTCGGAGAGCAGCAGCGCAAGCAGCAACAATAGCAATTTACAGGCAGACGAAGCAGCAGCAACAACAACAACAACTGCAGTAGCAGCAGAATCGGAAGCTGTTAATGAAAGTGCTGCTAGCAGCAGCACAACAAACACAGAACAAGAACAACAACCACTACAAACTGAAGCTGAACATGAACATTCTCCCACTCCTACTCTACAGCAACCACAGGCAGCAGCAGACGACGAGCGTGTTGAGGAGGAGGAGCAGCATCAGGAAATTGAGGAGCAGCAGCCGCAGGAGCAACTGTTGCCGCCGCCAGAAATAATTGACGCGGACGCCATTGCCGACACAATTGACGCGGGCGCAATTGATAACGATAACGACGCCGTCGTGGAGCGTATTGACGATTACGACGACGAGGACGACGGTGAGGAAGGCGACGACGACCTCGACGAGGAGGAGGGCGACGCCGACGTCGAAGCCGAAGCAGACCGCAACGCTGTCGCCGCAGCAGCAGTCGCAGAAGCTGCAGCAGCTAGTGGATCATCATCAGTCAGTGGTCAGCAGCAGCGTCTGCATTCTGTGGCCGTCTTGCCGAGCTATTCCACTGCCGGTCAAAGCGTTGCACGTGCCTCACTGCCACCGCTACTGCGTGCACCACGCACCAATCACAACAACAGCAGCAGCAACAACAATAATAATAATAACAATAACAACAACAATAATAATATCAATATTAACAATAGCGGCGCTTCAAGCTCATCGAGCAGCTCGCGACGCACGCGTCACTTTTACAGCAACAACGGCAGCCACTTCAGCAACGACATGTACGGAGCCGGCAGCCACAAAAGCTCCAACCAGAGCCACAGCCACAGCCAAAGCTCTCCCCGCACGGGCAGCGGCAGCAGCAGCGCAGCTCGCACTCAAAACCAATCGCAGCATCAAGGCGTAGATCCTCTGCGTCTGCTCTATCCCAATGTCAACGAGAACGAGACTCCCTTGCCGCGATGCTGGAGTCCACACGACAAGTGCCTGACCATTGGACTGTCGCACAACAATCTACGTGTCACTTACAAAGGTGAGTACTGGGGAAAGGTGCTGAGGGAGGGGGAGGATTCAAAATTTGATGCGAAAGATGCTACGCAGTAGACTTAACAGCGCACGGTCACAGATAATTTTTTTCTTTTACATTTTAACATACAAATATTAAAAACTGTTCAAAGTTAATCTCGAAATTTATTATTTCAAATGAATCATTTCAAATGTGCTTATCTCACACATTTCACAATCAGCGAAAATTTAAAAAATAGAACTTAACCTAGAACCCAGCTTTGAAAAAAAAAATACAGAAATAGCGCATGGAATCAGAGAATTAGGCAAGCGCCAAACTGTAAAGCACATTATGTTTTGTTCGCATTGCTGCTGTTCCCCCCTCTATAACGGACAGCAACAACAGTACGCACACAGCTGCTGCTGCTGCGACAAGCTGCCATGTTTGGCCTAAAAGCAACAGCAAGAACGCCAACGCGTTGAGTTGTGAGAGGTTGCTGCACACTAGTTGTCTCGCTCGCACGCTCATTGCAGCTGTTGTGAGTGCTTCTGGTGCTGCTGCTGTTTTGTTTTTCTGCGCCCACTTCTCACACGCTTATTCGCGTGGTGCTGGGCTTGTGTGAGTGCGTGTCAAACAGCTGATTGGCTGCATACACTTACAGCTCAAAAGTAGGAGATGGAGAATGAAGGTGAAACAACTACAGTGGGCAGTCAGTATGATGAAATCGTAAATGCAAAAGTCAGATAATTGTTTAGAAATAAAAAAAAATAACTTTTAAAATTGAATAATAATTAATATTTATTTGCAGGCGTGGGAAAGCAACACATTGAGACAGCAGGCTCTGTGCGCACTGCATACCCAATACCATCGTCCTGTGGCCTTTATTACTTTGAGGTGCGGATCATTTCGAAGGGTCGCAACGGTTACATGGGCATTGGACTGACCGCCCAACAGTTTCGCATGAATCGCTTGCCTGGTTCGTATTACATGGATTGTAAATGATGCCATTTATACAATAATAGAAATATTGTGTATACTTCTTTAGGTGGAGACAAGCAATCGTATGGTTATCATGGCTACGATGGCAACTCGTTCAGCTCCTCGTGCAATGGCCAGTCTTATGGGCCAACTTTTACCACAGGCGACGTCATTGGCTGTTGTGTCAACTTTGTGACCAACACATGTTTCTACACCAAGAACGGCGTAGATCTGGGCATAGCATTTAGAGACTTACCGGTGTGTATATTTAGATTATTGCCATTATAATCATTCCATAACATTTTCAATTATTCTCAGACCAAACTCTATCCCACGGTTGGTTTGCAAACACCCGGCGAGGAAGTGGATGCTAATTTTGGTCAGGAACCATTTAAATTTGATAAAATTGAGGAAATGATGAAGGAGATGCGCGCCAATGTATTGCGCAAAATCGACAGAAATCCTCATTTGCTGGAAACGCCCGAGAATCTAATGAATAGGTTGGATTCCAAATACTCCCCTTAAAATGTAATTATATTAATATTTGTCCCTATTGCAGACTGGTCTCGACTTATTTGGTGCACAGTGGCTACTGCAAGACAGCCGAGGCTTTTAATGGCTACACACAGCAGCCTTTCGATGAGGATTTATCTTCAATCAGGACACGTCAAAGTCTGTATGCCTTCTAATTCCACTTCAACAATATTGTTAACGTTCTTCTTCTCACCTGCAGAGATAATCAAGCTCATACAGACGGGCAAAATGAGCCAAGCCATTGAGAATACGCTGCGCGCCTATCCAGGTCTCTTGGAGAATAACAAAAATCTTTGGTTTGCACTCAAGTGCCGTCAGTTTATTGAGATGATCAATGGCGCTGATATAGAGGTTCAATTTTGTAAACTATCTTTTAAGATCAATAGATTAAATGTGATTTTCATTCGCAGCATGCCAATAATAAAGTGACAGCCACCACGCAGACAATGCCAACAAATCAAACCTCGGTCATCCAGTCGACCAAGGCGTTCAAGCACAGCAAAAGCGGCAGCGGCAGCGGTAGCAGCACCACCAACAGCGCCACCAGCACCACAGCCAACATCAACACCACCATCAACACTAATACCAACAACCAGCCACAAAACAACACTGCGAACTCAGCTGTGATAAAACCAGGCGATAAACCAGAACCCAAAAAGTGCGTTACAATCTTAATAATTTAACTAAGTTAAATGCTTCAATTATTAATGTGAATTGCAGCATGATTATTGATGACAACTCCAACAAATGTCCGGAGCACGATTCAAATAGCATGGACGTGGAAATGGAGCCTTGCAACAGTCACTCCAATGGTAAAAACCGAGTTTATTTAAATGAATGATAAATCAGAAACTATTAATTTAAGAAAACAACAGACGAAAATTGATATTTATCTTAAATAGACGAAATCGATTCAAAATCAATTTAAAATAATTAGCAAGTTTAAGCATTCATCGTAAGTCACAATACGATACTATATAACGTAATTATATAATATTAATTATAAATCAATGATTTATTATTAAAATTTACTCAACAGGCGATTCCTGTTCCAATGGCAATGCCAACGCAGCGCGTAACTCTCTAGATGCCATCGATGAGGAAATGGGTAAGAACTAAACCGCAACTATCAAGAATTTAAAACTAAGCATTCGATGTCACATTCACAGATGTGGACGTCTCGCCCTCTTCTCGTAATTATGGGCGTGTCATTGAGAAGATACTGGAATTTGGCAAGGAGCTGTCCAGCATGGGTCAACAGTTGGAAAAGGAGAACCTCATGACTGAAGAGGAGCGGCAAATGTTAGAGGTGCCTAACAATGATAAAATGCTATCCGAAAAATACCTTTAACATGTATATCTTTTATGATAACTTTCAGGATGCATTTAGCTTGATTGCTTACTCAAATCCTTGGTCCAGTCCATTGGGCTGGCTGTTGTGTCCCTCGCGACGTGAAAACGTCTCCACCACGCTCAATTCAGCCATATTGGGTGAGTTTATTGCAATCCTCAACTGCAACTGCAACTGATTGATGACGTTAATCAATATTTAATGTAATTGTTGTAGAGTCGCTCAACTTTAAGCGTCGCCCGCCACTTGAATATTTGGTGGCACATGCGGCGGAGCTTTTGAAACTGATTGGACAGCATTCGTTGGGTGAGGATGCTTTCATTACCATCGATGATGTGTTTCCGCAAAATTGACCCAGTTCGCCGACGCTGCTGAAGATGTTCGAGACCACGCTGACTTTACCGCGCACCAGCGTGCTAACCGAACCGCTGGGCAGCGTACCATCCACATCGACGGCTGCCGTACAGACCACCAAACGGCGTCGTCGTCGTCGCAACAAGCGTCGCCGCAAGTCGTCCATGTCGAGCAATGAGGCTCATCCCTCATCCAGAACTTATGATCCTGTCATGACGGCAACCAGCATACGTGGTACTGGCGGCGGTACAGGCTCAGGTCCAGGTACAGCACGTCGTGGTCGACATCGGGGCATCAGCTCTTCATCGGCAGCAGCAGCAGCGGCGGCGGCAGCAGCAGAAGCAGCAGCGGCAGCAGGAGCATCATCATCTGCCATGAGCGGTGGCAGCAGTCCAGCGTTATATGTGGATCCGAACGATTACTTCGAGACACTCGACTAGATTAAGATTATCAGGCAATTTTTGTAATCTGTAATCTGTAGTAGGTTAAATTCTGTTGTTACTTCAAATTTTTTACACGCGCGCTCCCCCAAATGCGTCTATTTAATTGCCCTTCTTTTAATGGTTTAAAAAATTAATTATGCTAACCTAAATGCTACAATATTGATGCGAAATTGTTCAGCAATTCGTTACTTTTTTTGGCCTTTTGATTTAGCGAAATTTTAATAACGTTTTAAAGCATATTTTTATATAATTAGCCTTTCGGATGTAAGCATAAAGAAGTGTGTGTAATATTATCTTATGTATAATTAAACAATTATTAAAAGCCGTGCTGCGTCACGCCTCCCTCATCCCCCATTCATTTTCAAACTTAAATGGCATATAATATTGTGTATTGTTTTCTGTTTAAATTCGATGCCAGATTGGATGGAATGAAAGAGAACACCAAAATAGATTTTAAATGCAAAAAAAACCACGCAAAATCTTTAGCATATTTAAAAACTGTTCGTTCATTTAACTTTAAACTAGTGTTACAAGAATTTTTGCAACAATTAAATCGCTTGAATCAAATGTAAAACTGAAATATAGCTAATCATTTCAGTCCCCGAAATTTGTGAACAATTTGAAATAAATGGAAAAACATTCAAGTAGTATCTATGATGTGAACAAATCATGATTCAATGCAAATTATTCAATTTCGATGGATTTTTTCATAATGAGCAACTTTTCAGTGTAATATTTCGCTGCAGTAGCATATAAACTTAATCAATAAGTATATACATCAGACATCGTTTAAATATATATAAATTATACATATGTGTATTTCAAGAAAATTAACAAATTGTTTTATTTTTATTTTCAATTAACAATTATGAATGCGGCTCAAAAGCATGTTTATGAAATGCAATTTTTCAAAGCACATACTGCTTATTGTAAGTATTTAGATTTCTCCCAATCCCTCCCTCTCTATAGGTCTGGCTGTCTTATGCGCTGCACTCGTTCCGCATTTCTCACATGTTCCTTCAACATTTTCATGATCTCCGTATCGTACTCGGGCGGCGTGGGCTTTGTCTCTGTGGCCCAGTATAAAATGTCCCAATCGTTGCTCACACCATTGATGAGATCATCGTAGAGCGCCGTCTGCTCCGCACTGAAATCCTTGAGATACTTGGCCACAAACGTGCTCAGCAACAGATCATTCTCCAGCATTCCTCGTTTGCGTGACTGATACAACAAGCTACGGTACATAAAATGTAGAATGCCCAGTACTGATAAACACATATTCATATACCTACCGCTGTTTGCGTGCCTGTAGCGGTTCATCAGGTCGGACTGGGTACTGTGGCAGCGGTAAATGACTCGGATCCTCGTAGTCAATCACTTCTGGAGGCGTTGCAAACTCAGTTTTGTCCACACCACTTTGGGTGCTGCTGGCACAACGTGTAGAAGCTGCCCGCGGGAGCAGTACCTGGCGTGCGGCTGTGAAGCACTACAAATAACTTTATTAAAGCCTCAAAATAAACCATTAATTAACTTACCAATAACTGACGCAACATTCTTATTAGAGTTGTGTCGATTAGTTCTGAAAAAGTTCAAATGAACGGGTCATTAAGATGAACGAATGAACTTATTCAGTCAATCATGAACTAATCGAGCATTTCGCAGCTGGTCAGTAATTTTTTAGGAAAATTTAAAATTTTTTAAAGAAATACAATTAGAATTATATACCTGCAGTTCCCCGATTGGATAAGACTGACGGACTGAAAAATGAACGATTGAACTTATTCAGCAAATTGAACTAAAAAGCCCAACTCTACTCCAATCATTTTCTCTAATATTTTCAAAAATCAATTTTAAAATTTTGAAAACAAAATTCAAAAGAGCAACAAAATCCAAAATTAGGTAAAATAATTAACTTTGTTTTAAAATTGATTTGGTGCAATTCTCCCTACGCATGGCGAAGTTGGGTAAAAAGTTCTGAAAATAATCTTAAAAATTCGAGAAAAATTCAAAATAAATTGTGGTAAAATTTTCAAAATTCTAGCTTCAAAATTAAGCATGACTCACTTTTAGATCGCGCGCTCTTTCCAAAGAGCTCAACTTTTTGTACCCAAAAATAGCTCTCAGTAGAAAGTTGCAAGTTAGAGTAGAGCAGAAATCGTTTTGCTTTGGGAGAAGCGAGAGCGCTGCAGTGCGATGCCGATGCCCATCGATGTTTTAAAAATTAACAATCGATGTTGGGTTGATACATCTGGTCGAAACTTCGATGCATCGATGTATGTCTAATACTTTAAAACAGTGATGTCCACGTTTATCGAATCGTTATCGGTTGCTCACACAGACACTAGCCGACGCATGCCGAATGCGAGGTTGGCAGCTGCTGCGAGCACACGATTCGAGTCAGTGCACAACTTGCCTTCAATGAAAGCAGACTCTATGTCGCTTGATTTTTTAAGTTGGCTTTGTAATGCACTCAGAGAAAAGTTAAACTTCCGCAACAACACATTGTGTGAGAATGCGGTGGGCCCTTAATTATGCCCCTTAACTTAAAACTCTATTTATCATGCCACTACGTGGTCACACACCAAGAATTGTGGCTTGCAATAAAAATTCTATTCAAATAAATTTTTAAATATCAAATAGAGTTGGTCAGCTATTTCTTTCGGTGCATAAATTGAACGATGCACTCATATCCCCCCTGTTCGACGTTCTAGTTGCGACTGACTTCGCTCTGTTCGCTGCGCTCGGGTTTCGTGTGTGTATTAGTGAATCGAACAGCTGATTCGCACGCGTGCGAGACTGTGGCCATCACTGCTTTAAAACCGTCCATTTTTATAAAGAAAAAATTTTTTTAGTTTAATAAGGCTTATTTTTGAACAACCTTAATAAATTTACTCTTTTTGGCATTGCAATCACTGCTCAAATTGCTATCAGCGCACTGTCAGCGGCGAAATTTTTTTTTTAAGTTAAACAACCGATATTTTCAAAACATCGATATTAACAGAAACATCGGAAAACATCGAGAAATATCACCAAATAATCGTCAATGCTCGATGCATCGATGTTTTTTTACATCACTAGCCGAGATAGCGAAATGAACGATTTAGTTCATGGTTGACTGAATAAGTTCGTTCGTTCATCTTAATGACCCGTACATTTGAACTTTTTCAGAACGAAACGACACAACTCTAGCAAGAGTGTTGTTACAAGTTTTTCGCACACCCGAAATATTCCAATTAAATTAGAATTAATGCAAATTTAAAACAGAGTGCAAGTGCTAATCATTGTGCAACGGGTAATTGTGAAGTTAATGTGGGCTTGCCAATAAGCAAAACCTAGAAAAAAAGAACTGAAAACCAGCAAAAAGAGCAAAAGGGGCGAAGAAGAGGGTGGCCTCTCTGTGTACTCTCTGCTCAGCTCGTGTGTGCAAGTGTTGTGTGTATACGCTGGCGCTGGAAACTAGGCGGTGGTAAAATGTAAAGCCGAAAAAAAACGAAGAAAATTTTGCGCTCCCGCTGCCCGTCCTGGCGGTGGGTGGGAGACAGTGTTTGCCTGCATGTGTATGTGTGTCAGTGTAGAGAGTGCGTAATGTGCGTGTGCGTGAGAGTGCCAGCGCGAGAATGTGAGCAGAGCGGCACGAAACTACTAAATGGAAATTTATACAAGCGCCTAAAACACCACCCAAGCAACCACCCAACTAAAACCGAAATGCGACGCACCCACGCAAATGCCGCATAAAAAAACAGAAACTAACTGTCTTGCCACACAAAACGCAGCATCAATGGATAGATCTATGGCCACTATCCGTCTCCGACTCCAGTGTGACCACTCCGTCTTAGCCGGCACAACGACCCGTTTTAACACAGTTTGCGCCTACGCCCACGCACACACACATACACACGAACATACATATATGTAAATACACACATAAAAATCGCAGGACCTGGCCACACAAGCCTGACTACATGCACAATTTTTCCAAAAAAAAAAGAAGAAAAACAGACGAACCTACAAGATAAATTGCCAAAAGGCGGAAAGTTTTTCCTTTTTTTTTTTGTTATTTTCGATATCATTTGCTGATTAGATAAATAGAATTGATGAATATATTTTCAATATATTATAGTAGTACATATTTTCCATTCAAGCCATATGCAAATTGGCTAGAGCACTTTGCTGCTTGTTGTTGTTGTTGCTGCTGCTGGCTTCAGCCTGATAACACTACAACAAAGGCTCTGTTCAATTATTATAGCGCGCGCCCTATTGGACAGACAGACAGTGGCGGCCTTAAAATTAGGCCCACTTGTCAAGCAGACACATTGGGCATATTGTTATCTCACTGCCGGTGCGTGCCTGCGTCTGTGTATATGTGCATGCTTGTGTGTGTGTGTGTGTGTGTGTGAGTCATTGCTCATTGAGTTATTGTCACTTCCCGTGCCTGAACGGGTGAACGGTCAGTTGTTATTGTTTATGCAGAAAAAATCCAATTGGAAGCTGCGCGCTCGGTTGCCAGTTCCCGCAAAAAATAAAAAAATTTAAATATAAAAATACAAAAAATAATCGCTCGCTTGCATTTACAGTGTGTTAATTTAATTGTAATTTTAAGCAGTTGTAAATAAATATAAATACAAAATATATATAAAAGAAAAGAAAAGTCCTCTCCACCTGCAAAAATAACCTTTAACTATTAATTGACAACTGACAAGTGCTGCCAAAGCAAAAAAAAAAAAACAAACAAAAAACAACAACAACAAAAAAAAAGTCTCAACAAAATGGGCTGCACTACATCAGCTGAAGAGCGCGCTGCCATACAACGTTCCAAACAAATCGAGAAGAATCTGAAAGAGGATGGCATTCAAGCGGCAAAGGACATTAAACTTTTGCTACTCGGTAAGTGCATAACAATACACAATAGCACAAAACACAACTTGCACTCAGGAAGTTAAGATTTCCGTTCTTATAAATACACATTTGTATTTATATACAATATTGTGTGCTCTCTTACCTATGAAATTGTAAATTTCTTTATCAGTTGCAAGTCTGAAAGAGCACTTCAAGTTGTTTTTCTTTTTTATTGTTTGTTTAGAATGCGTTGATAGAGAGCTAACTGCATTTTGGTAAGCGCACAGTGGAATACAATTTGCTTTTTAATGGTGCATAATTAGCAAATGGTTGTAATAATTTTAAGTTGATAGTAAAATACTATTTCCTTGTTTCCTGTCTCTGCATTTTTTCGTCCAAAACTAAATTTCTTTACAAATAAACACGAAGGTAAATTATACAATAAAATTGTTAATTTTATTGCTATTTTAGACCCATAAAACTAAGTTATAAACATTCTTAGCAAGGTCATTTTCACCTGTTTCGAAATTGATGTTAAAATAGTGCGAGTCTTTATTTGACATCATAAACTTCAGTACTTAATTATTGTAAACCGCACGACAGAAACATTTTCGGCAGAAATTGCTCCGAAAAATAACATTTCTCAAGGCTGATGATGCATCATCATCATCCAGTGGCCTGAGACTTTATTCTTAGCGTGTGGCCAAGGCAACCAACAAAACCAACAAAATACAAAATACGAAATACAAAAAAACAGTATATAACAATTGGGTCAAATGCGATGTGTGTTGCGGTTGCATGTCATCGCTCAGTTCTTGTTTTCAGTTTTAGTCTCGTACTTATTGTTATTGTGGTTGACTCTGACTGGCAATAGATTCGAGGCACACACTCTTGAGGCAGAGGCATTAAAAATGCAGCCGACTGACAGCTCGACAAATCGACATTTAGCCTCAATGCATTTTTTAGACCACGGTGCAACTGTTGCAGCCTCCTGCGTTCAAGTGTAAACAACTATGCAACAGACGCCATGCAACCAGTATACTCAAGTGCCACCTACACCTTTGACTCTGCCTCTGCCTCCGCCTCCTCCTTTTCCTTCTCCTCTTTCTTGTCGCAGCTGCATCCGCCAAACAACACTTGACATTCAAGCGTTTGCACGTGCGCCTCAAACCAACGATTGACTTGGACGGAGAAGAGACAAGGGACTCTTAAACGGGCAACTTACTCAGTTAGCGGTTAAGCACTTAAGCCGCCTTTGACTTTGACTTTGGCATTGGTTTTGTCAGTTAGTCTCATTTACCTCAATGTTGCCACGCGTTGATGCCACACAGAAGGCTGACACACAAAATAACCTGTAACAACAATTTCAACTAAGACACAATAGTTAACTTACCATTTACATAGGTCTTTGGTTTCCAACACATTACGTTCATTTTCTCAAAGTTATTATTATTTTCACAAAATTCTAATTACCTAACGTTCAATTAGATATTTGAGAATCTGCATACCAAATTTCCTAAGTCCAGCTAATTTAGGCGTCGAAATAATTGAGTTTATGTGCAAACATGTCGAGCGAATTTAAACCCTCTGATCCCTCTCTCTCGCTCTCTCTCGCTCTCTCTCTCTCTCTGTCTCTATCATTACTCTGTCTGCCTGTCTTTTTGGGTACAGGGTGTAATCACTACAGGTAACAAGCAATTGCAATGTCAGCCAATATGGTTCATGTTAGAACATTGTTGTGGTATTGCACTTTGGGCCAGAGGGAAAAATGGCGGCCCGGAAGCATCTAAATGGCGGCAGGAAGCCGACCAACAACAACAAACAATGAACGACAACAGGCGACAAACAGAGGACGTTGTTGTTTTGCAATTGTTGCCAGGCTATGGCTATATACAAAAACAGTGTTTGGAGGTGTGGTGCTTTCGATACACAAGTGGTAACTGGTCCGTCGCCAACGGAAGCTTTAACACTTTAACATAATTTTGCAGCCAAAAGAGGCAATCGAGGAAACATTTGACGCTTGTGTTTTATGGCAAAGTGAAGCGAGTGATTTATAGACAAAGCTGAGAGCTTTATTAGTTTACCAAATTGATATAATAAATATTTAGAAAATGCGACTGATAAAGTGCCATTTTGTGTACGTGCCAAATAAGTGGATATTTGAGATGCATAGCTTAATTTAGTGATGGAAATCCATCGACAAATTATAACTCAAGTTCATTTATTTCTCAAAATAACAAAATAAATTTTAAAGAAAGCGTAATGTCATATACAAAATACACACGTGTATTAAAGTTACGTTTGATTTGTAGAATTGCAAGGACGAAAAGCAGACAAACGTAAAACTTTGATAGCTGTGCCAAAAATGAACAGATTTTCATTTTGATCATGGATCAAAAATACTGTGAAATATTCATATTTTAAAGTTAAAGTTGATTTTATTAATCTAACAGTTTTCTGAAACTAAAGTTGCATTGATATAAATTATAAGAATTTTCCTTTATAATTACAATCTGAGAGACTATTATTAGTTTATCAGGCTTTTATAAATGTTTATTAAATTTAATTAGATTTTATCTTGATTATAAATAAAATTCGAAAAAGAACTTTAAACAATTACAAATGCAATTTATTATTTATGCAGCTTGTTAAGTAAATGAAATTTAAACAATTACAAATGTAATTTATTATTTATGCAGCTTGTTAAGTAAATAAAAATACTGAATTTAGTTTGTCAGTGCTCTGAGAAAACTAATCACAAAATAGTTTTAATAGCACAACGAAATTTGATTTTAATGCATAAATATTTTCTCAACTATAGGAAGAAAATTGAAAGAATGCCTTGCTTCATGCACTTGCATTAGAGCAAAGGCAATGACTTTTTCGACCCCCCCCACTTTCCTAGCCTCCCCTCTCTGCCTAGTTTATGCAAATAAACGTGCTTCGTTAAATAAACTATTCAAAAAACAAAAAACATGGCAAATACAAGACAAATCGAATTTAATTGACTCAAGTCAAATGTCGCATTAAAGTGGCAAAGAGCTCTGGCCCCAGACATCCCAAAAGAGTGAGAGAGAGAGAGAGAGAGAGAGAATCTCTCAGCGACAAGTGCACCACATTGCCTGCACCAGCTCCCTTCCCCTACTGTGTTCCCTCCTGTTGTCGTCATTTAAAAGAGTTCGCGTGATAATAAAAAAAAATAAATAAAACTAGAAGCAGTCAATTTGTTTGTCGTTGTCGTTTGGCAGCGGTTGCTGTTGCTCCTCCCCCCTCTTTGCCCTCTTTTTAGGGGGAATCTGCCTAACTGTGGCCTAACCCAATTCATTCAATAATTCCATTTGCTCGCGCATTGTTTTCACTTTTTGCAACTGGCGACTCGCAAATGATAATTCAATTGAATTTGTTGTTTTGGGTGACATGCCATCCCCCCTCCTACCCCACCACAACCCTTCACACACATACACACACACAGAAACATTAAACCAGGGCAGTCGTTTGGCACGCCATTTGCCCGTTTGCTGCCGTGAAATGCAATTACCTTTTAGTTTTCTGACATCGACGCCAATTATCGCCACATTTAACTGCCCCAACAGTTCGGACGTTGCTTACCTTTAACAACAGCTCCAAGCGGGGGGAGGATGTGTCGATTCTTGGAAATGTCCGACTCTCAGTTACCATTGTACAAATTATAATTTCCAAGTGCAGTTCATAAATGAATTACCAAGGAAATTCTAATTAAAACCATAATTGAAGGCTAACCCAACTAACTAACTCAATATCCATTTGCAAAACATGAATTGAATATCTAAACTATAGTTTACGGGGAAGACAATTGCCAGAGATTGTGTTTTAATTCTTAATTGATTCCTGAAATTAATTAAGATTGTCAGCTTAAGGTTTAGTGTGAAAATTGGTGTTGAGACATTTCAATTATTTATTATTTTAGAGATTATTTCATTATTCTATTAGGAATATCTTAAATATATATATTTCATCTAAAATCAAACATTATTTTAATAAAATTCAATTATCAACATAATATTTAATTTAATCTTCAACTTTTCTTGAAAAAACCCCACTCATCGTCTTCTTCCATTTGCGATTTATTGCTTTCCATATGGAAGCAAGAACAACCTAATAAAATGCCATTTATTCCACTATTGAAAGTCGTTTTTCATAATTAACTTGAACGAATGCTCGCCATTTCGTATGGTAATCGATTGAAGCACTAATTGCTTGACGATTCATGTTTTTATGAGTCCTGCCATAAGATTAATTGCCTTATGTATTGTTAATAGTTGAGTTGGTCGCATAACCTGTGCATTGATTTTGGTCCGAAATTGAAAACGATATGGTTCTAATTGAGCGTTGCCTCGTTTGAAGAGGAAAAAGCTTTTCGGTCAATTAAGTGCTGACCAGCTGAACATTCAATCAAACAAGCACAAGCGCAAGCACAATGACAATGACTGAACACTATTTTGATGTCATTCTCATCATATCGACAGTTCCATCAACTGGCCTCCATATCGGTTTTTTCTGTCTAATCCGCCGGCGGCGTCGGCAGTCAAGTTGCTTTCAATTTCATGTTTTTTGCTGCTGTTGTTGTTGCTTTCCGGTCAGCTTCTCGTCTTCATTCTCCCGTTGATGGCTCCAGCTTTGGACTTGACTTAGACTAATGCGTTTTTTGGCTAAATTCACAGTAGCTACTTAACTAATGGCTGCCCAAGAATGGGAGCTACCTTAAATTGCCTTTAAAACACTTGTTTGTTTCTTTCTTTTTCACTCTCTCTCTCTCTCTTGATGTGAACAATTCGTTGCTGTTGTTGTCCTTGCTTGTGCTCCACTCGTTACTATTAGTTACTCGTTGTGTTTCTCTCGCTGCTTAACTGGACCAATTGCAGCGCGCTCTCGCAGCTTTTGTGCTTTTTCGAACATTCCAGCTTTTCAGCCAGCCATGAGCTTTTTCCTAGTGCGCCTGCGCTTGTGCTTCCACTCTCCTACTCGCTCTCTCGCTCCACTCGTCAATGCCTTCCTACTCGTTTGTAAAGCTTCGACGGCCATTCAGTAATGTGTGTGTATTATGCTTTGGCGCACAAAAAAAGCTGTGACTTCATGTGAGTATGGAGAGAGAGAGTGAGTGGGAGTGGGCGGGAGAGAGTATGACCGTTTAGGGCGGCTCCAGTTTGCCAGTTCAGCGAGAGTCCAGTTGAGCTCCAGCCAACTCAGTCAGTTGGTTAGTTTAATAGCAAAGCGAATCGTCTAACAAATATTCACAACGCACGCGAATTTTCACAGTGTGTCAGAATCGGAAAAGCTTCTATTAAATGCAAAAATTATACAAATTGTGTATTTAATTAAATGTGAAAAGAATATGCCAATATTTTAAAATGTATTTCTTAATATAAAACGGAAAATTAAAAACAATTGAATTTTTAGTGCGCGCACGTTGCACACAGCCAAAGACAAAAAAAAAAGATAAATAGAGATAGACGCGACAAGTGCTCGATAATTGCTTGATAATTACGATGAAATATAAAAGAGAATTTTCCGAAAATCATTTTCCTATTTCATATTTAAGCGCATGAATCATGTTTCGCTGCTGGAAACGTGCAACAACAATAAACAATGCGAAAATATAATAACAAAAAGCAGCAAAGAAAATTTTCAGTTTTCGCATTAACAAAAAAAGGAAAAGGAAAATGTGGAAAGAAAAACAACAACTAAAAGAACAATAAAGAAGTACAAGTACGAGTGCGAGTGCGAGTGCTGCTTGCTTTGCGTCAGAATAAGCAACCCTCTGCCCGCTCTCTCTTTCTCTCCCACTATCTTGCCCTCTCTCTCTATATATCCCCTCTTTTGTGCTTTTGTGTGTGTGAGTGTGTGTTTGGATGTGTTTATGGCCACTTGTAAGACCCAGCAGCAAATGTTAGCCAGAATGAAAAAGTTTTGTTTTGTCCATGGCAATTGCCAAAAACTGCCACGGCTATTCATATTCAAATGCCAATATTATTTATGAGTACGAGTAAACGCATATGAGTCTACTCACAAAGATACCACATATTCGATATGCATTAATTGTCTGTGAAACAGAACTTTCAATGTGTTTCGCTTAGATATTTTTATTGATTTTTTTGTTTTCTATTTCATTTTGCTTTCTATTTATTTTATTTGGTTTTTTTTTTTGTCACACGCTGCCTATGCGTGTTGTCGAGTGTGTGTGTTTGTGTCTCTGTCAAGGCTCCAGTTGCAAGCACAACCCCTACCAATTTCCCTTGGGAAACTTCACACCTTCCCTAGCCAACATCTTTTTTCCAATCAAGCCCAAAATCTTGTATATGCGCTAATTTTATTATTTTCTATTACAACTTTTTCTATCTTATTCTTATTCTGTTTTTTTTTTTTTTTTGTTCAAAAAGCACAGCAAGTTGGCAAAGCTTTCAAGCATAAAGTACAATTTCGAACTCGCTTACGCTCTCGTGAGAGAGCAACCCTTGCTGCCTCTCTCACTCTCACTCTCTCTCTCAAAGCAGCTGTTGGGCTGGGAATTTTTAGAGGGAGATTGCAAAAGCCCGAAGTGGAATTTCTTGATTCGTTGATTCATTTCGTGCAGCATCCGCGTGGGCAACGATTGTGTCAGGCCTGAGTCCTGGCAATCGACAAGGATTTGGCTGCTGTTTGTCAACAAATGCGCAAAAATTCAATTGTTATACGGGGTTATGTCATTTCGCTGACGAGTGTACAATAAAAACATCAAGAAAAAAACTTTCTCTATTTCTCACTCTATTTCTGAAAAAAGTGTAAACATTGATAAAGTAAAATCAAGTGATTAAAGAAAAAAAAAGAAGAACTCAAGAAAAGCTGGCAAGTTGAAAAGTTTGAAGCAGCAAATTTCGATTTGTTGTTACTTGGTTAATTTTTTTGGTTAAACTTCTGCCCCCACACGTATTCGGCCATTCATTTGGCCGATATCAAACGACCTTCAAAACGTTTTGCGTCGAGGCAATACGCACCATGGGCTGCGCACAGTCTGCCGAGGAGCGAGCTGCAGCCGCCAGGAGTCGATTGATCGAGCGAAATCTCAAAGAGGACGGCATACAGGCGGCCAAAGAGATTAAGCTGCTTCTCCTGGGTGAGTTCAACTGCCGCCAACGAAACAAAAACAAAAATGACCCTTGATATCCAACATTAATAATAACATCTTCGTCGTCGCTGTAATTACCATAGCATACTTAGCGCCTGGGGACAAAGTGGCGTTAACAAGCTGTCAAAAGCCTGTTCCAATGCTGACTCGACATATGAGTAATCTAACAAAAACTCACTTGTGTGTGTGTGTGTGTCAGTAGGGGGGTTCCTTCTATCATATATAGTAGGATTGGTTAGGGTGTCTGCTTTATATCGCCAAGCACGCAGCACATCAAATTTTTGGCTGGTTCATCTCTTATTATTGCTGTACAGAATACTGTATGTAAATGCCATAAATTTAATAATCACAAAACATTCACATATTTATTTCTATATACATATATATCTTTACTCAGACTGTAGCAAAAGTTCAAGGTCAACCAGCGGGTGGGTGTAGCCTTTCTCTCTCTCTCCCTTTCTTTCTTTTTGCCCTCTCCATTTGTGTGTGTTTATTATGTGTCTGCCCCATGCACCGGTAATATGCAGTTGACTGCAAACTGCAATTTCATTACAACGCTAATAATATGTTTGGTCTGTTTAGGTACCGAGTACGAGTACGAGTACTTGAGGGCATTTTCTGTTTTCTGTCTTTCACTTGAAATAATTGTCATTGATTTAATATTGAGTCTTGTTAAAGTGCTTCTAAACTTGACCTCAACTTTAACTTTAGTGTAGCTTAAAAGCAACTCTAGTTTGTAGAATATTCGATATTATGATTTAATAACAAACAAGAAAGAATACTTTTATTGTAAGCATAAAATATAGAGTTTAGATATATAAAAGAACCATTTAGAAAATGTTTAAGTCGGTTCCTTACTCTGTGAGTCGTACTTTTTTGACAACTCTCCAATTAAATGAGTATAATTTAATTTTATGTATATGATAAATCATTCTTTTGGTTGTTTAACAACTATATACAGGGCTTTGTTATTCTTGCTTTATTTTCACACCACTTTCTCATTTTTACAGGGTATATTTGAGTTGCTAGTCAACATTTTGCCACATTACCGCTGCCTATGTTCACAGTTAAATGAGTAATATCCATAATTTGAAGACATCGTCCTCTACAACTGCATGTGTGTGTGTTGTGTGTGTGTGTGTATGTGTGTGTTTCATTTCCCCCTGAATTAAATCTTTTCTGTTGCTGTTGCTGTTGTTGTTGTTGTTTCGGAGGTGGCTGCATTTTTGCTGCTGATGTTTACATTTTTTCGTATTTCATTTAATTTCCTCTCGCAAATATCAAACGTCAGGTTTTTGGTACGGGGCAAAATATGTAATTTCTGACATTTTTTGTGTGTGCTTGCATAGAATGTGAAATTCAACTGAGTGTCTGCATATGAGTGTGAATGTTGTGTTTGCTTTTCTCACACTGGAAAAATGTTTATTTAAAATAAGTTTCGTATGTGCGAACAAAAACAAAAAAAAAGATTAGATTGGAGAAAATTCATAATAATAATCAAAAACTAAACTTTTACTCGACGCTCACGCTCCACATTTGAGTATGTCGCTCTCTTTCGAATGATGTATTGCCGTCTCGCTTTAACTATTTATGCAATTTACGAAGGCATTAAATTTAAGCACTCGCCTTCAGTTCTATACAAACAACTCATTAATTTCACGTGCCGTCCGCTATAAACAACGCCGTCAACGCCTTCGATGCAAACATTTCTCCCGAACTCTTTCAATTTCCTCAACTCGTTTTGATTGTTTGATTATAAGGCCTTTTCTTTCCTTTCTTTTCCTTTACTCTAAATATTATTTATAATCAAATATTCTCTCAGTAATTACATTCTCAGCACGTTGAACTCTCTACAGAGAGCAAAAAGCCAAAACAATTTCATGGAAGGGCATATATTATTAATTTATGGACCGAGTCCAACATGTAAACGAGGCGCAACACGTTAAGTGAGCGCTATGGGAAAGACCCTTTAATATGTGCGTATAATCTATATATAGATTGAACTTAATGGAGCCCACAGCACAATTGGAATGCTCTTTGATTGTCATAAACGGGGAAAATGGGAAAAGGGAAATGGGAAACTTGCCCAATGGGCCTTTTTAAATGAAATTTGTTTTTGGTTGGTAAACTAATTTACCTGTATGTGTTTAGCATTCATTTAATGACTATATCTAGAATCACATTCAAAGTAAAGAGCTGGAAATATCTTTCTATATAGTAAAATTAAGTAGAAAGGTTTATTACAATATTGTTTAACAATACTTTCGCTGAATTGCACTAAATTAACACCTGGCAATTCGTGGAACGATTTTTACAAGATTCTTATTGCAGTTGAACTTTTTTGTAAATAGCCCGAAGGAAAAAAAGCAGAATTCTGTGTAAAAGATTTAAAACTTGTTCTTAGAAATATAACCATGCAACCGTAATTAATTTTAGTGATGTTTTAGTGCTTATTTTTAGTTATATTAGAATAAGTCCTACTCGGTATTATATTTCAATTATTAAAAATAAATTGATGTTGTTTTTAAGTCCAATCTAAAGCTCTGCAAATTTCCTAATGAGGGATAATTGGAAGCGCGCTTTGAAAACAATTTTCCAGCTAAGTTAAGTGCGCGGATTATCAACAAGTGCATTCAGAATGAAAACAAGAAAATTATAGGGCAAAATGAGTAAAGAAAAATGAAGGAAAAGTGGGTGGAAAATTGCACAAAGAAAAGTGCAGACAGTGGAAATTAGACACAAAATGCAGACATTAATTTGCCACTCGAGCGGGGGGAATAGAAAGAAAAGACGTGCATATTAGCCAAGCTAAAATGAAAGTACCTCATGTATTTTGACCAACATTTATGTTTAAGAACTGAAAGTTGACCAAAAGCGTTGGCACAACAATTAATCCTTTGTTTTGTCCGAGCAGCTGAGCTAAATGACTCGACATGCCCAAGGGCCAAGTCCAAGCCAAAAGCCTAAGAAGATTGCTCAATGCTCATGCTGATTATGATGATCATAATCATGATAATGATGATGCTGATGACGTTGTGTGTGTGCTAAAGGCCATTAAGCTCTACTTGTATAATACAAAGCGCACACATTTAGCTCAGCAACAACTACGACGACGAACGAACGAACTATGCACTTGTAATCTCTCTCTGTGTATAAATATTTATGACGCCCCTGTACCCCCTGAATAGTGCCCCTCCTTGGGTTTGTGCGTCTTGCGTCACTTCACATAATCAGACGCCTTCTGTATTTTTTTGCACTTTGCTTGCTCGTTGCCTCAAGCAGCTGCAAATGTTTCTGAATCTTAAATCTGAATCTGTATCTGATTTTTTATGCTCAATCTGTATCTTTTATCTTGTACTTTTTAGGCGCCGGTGAATCGGGCAAAAGCACAATAGTCAAACAAATGAAAATCATTCACGAGAGCGGGTTCACTGCTGAGGACTTTAAACAATATCGACCGGTTGTCTACAGCAACACAATACAATCATTAGTTGCAATATTGCGAGCCATGCCAAATCTAAGTATTCAGTATAGCAATAACGAACGGGAGGTAAGTCAACAATAATAACAATAACTTAATCATATATTTATATATTTTTTTTATTAATTTTCTTATAGAGCGATGCAAAAATGGTATTCGATGTTTGTCAGCGGATGCATGATACCGAACCCTTCTCAGAGGAGCTGCTGGCCGCCATGAAGCGACTTTGGCTCGATGCCGGCGTTCAGGAATGCTTCTCTCGCAGCAACGAATATCAATTGAATGATTCCGCTAAATAGTGAGTAGCATTACAAATCATTTATGAAGATTATCAGTGGTGCCACAGGAATCGCTTTCGCTTGAATTTGACAGAAATTTCATACAAATTTAAGTTAAATTCAAGCGAAAGCGATTTCTGTGGCATTCCTGTATATGTAGGTTTCCACATATCCAATCGATAAACGTTGCCTCCTTTCTATAAGATGCGTTTGATAATTTTTATTGTTTTCGACCTTCTACTCAGCAATGGATAATTATCATCATTAAGTTAACGCTCTTCAGATCCCTAGTTTCGTATTTATTTTAACACCAAGTCCAAGCCATGTTCTCTTTAATGCTTACGGTCTTTAGAGTATTTGTTTCTCTATTCTGATTCGTAAACGTTGCTCGCGCTCTTAACAAAGTAAAACTGCTTACCAAGTAGTAGCAAAGATGTATTTGTTATTCCATTTTATTGAAGAGTGTCACTTTATTTGTTCATTCTTCTTAAAGCAGCATTCTTTATATGTAGTAAAATGACCTTTCATTGGTATAAACTGCTGACTTGCTAGCAATCCAATTGTCTGACAGTTTCTGTACAGGTTTTGTCCTCAATCCGCTTCTCATATGCTGACGTTACAAGACGAAACTCCAACAACAACTACAATGGCTTTGCTACACAGTCAATTCCGCGCTCAAACATTTGTATAGAAGATCATGGAAGTAACAAGAAGTTTGCTATCCTAGAAAAAGCTATTCAAGACATTAATGCAAGAATGGATCAGCTGTTCAAACTAATCCAGGACTCGATGGATGCCAACAAGGCATTTCGAGACTTGGTACAGAAGCTTATTACAAAATGATTAGTTCAAATCTAAAAATTGGATTGTGGAACGCGCGAGGGTTGCTCAAAAACATCGACGAGCTTAAACTTTTCCTCAGCGCCAACTCAGTAGACATCATGCTTGTAACGGAGACTCACTCCTACGCTGGACAAAACATATACTTTCCTGGGTACGACATTTATTATGCCAATCATCCTAGCGGCAACTGCAGAGGTGGTGCTGCAGTTATCATTAAAACCTGCATCATCCATTCCCAAAATGAGCCATTTTCGAGCTGGAAGGTGCAAATAGCAAGTGTGAGCATACAAACGAACCGTGGAAACATTAGAATTGCTTCATTATATCTTCCCCCTAATGAACCTTGGTCAAAGGCTGACTTCGAGCAATTATTGATATCCTTGGGCGACAAATTCATAGCTGGTGGCGATTATAACGCTAAACACAGTTGGTGGGGCAACATAAGGTCAAATCCTCGTGGTGGTCGATTGCAAGAAGCTATTGTCAGCAGTACATGCCAAGTTTTAGCTACTGGTGATCCAACATTCTATTCTTATAACACCCAGCTCACTCCTACTGCTCTGGACTTTTTTATCATCAATGGGATACCAAGTAATAGGCTCTCTGTCGAAAGACGCTTTGAACTCTCTTCTGATCACCTGCCTATCATTGCTGTTTTGCATCAAGTGCCACAAATCCAGTCTCGTAGGCAACGGATACTCCCACCTGGACATTCTGTTGAAATTTTTAGAGCTGATTTAGATAGCAGGATTAACCTAGGCATGAAAATAAATAGCCCAGAGGAAGTCGAAGAAGCGATCACAATATTTATGAACAACTTGGAATTAGCAGCAACTTCTGCATCTCCGACGACTGTACAGGCTTCTAGACAACACCAGAGAGCTGAATTGACCCCAAATGCTGCAGCACTCTTGAGTCTTAAAAGAAGGGTAAGAAAGGAATTCGTTAGGACTGGTGACGAGCGGCTCAACCAGATTTACAAGCGGTTAGCGAATCGCCTGCAAAAAGTGCTTAAGAGGACCAGGCAAGCAAAAATTGATGAGCTTCTCGAGAACGCAAGTCCCGATGTCGCATCCAACTACTCTCTCTGGAAACTTACAAGACGTTTCAAGCGACAAGTAACTCCCAAGACCCCATTGAAGAATCCTGCAGGCGGCTGGTGTTACACCGGCTTGCAGAAAGCTGAAACCTTTGCGGATAATTTGGAAGAGAGATTTAGGCCCCTTAACCTGTCACCGAACTTTATGCATCGGTACATACAAATATCGTTGGAAAGCCCGTTCCAAATGTCTCCACCTGTCAATCCAGTTACATTTCAAGAGGTTAAGACGATAATTAAGCAGCTTAAAGTCAAAAAATCACCGGGTGCTGATCTGCTGGACAACAAAACCATTAAGCTTCTGTCAATTAAAGCCGTCCTTTTTATTGTCCTAATATTTAACAGTACTTTAAGACTGGCTTATTTCCCGAAGGTTTGGAAGTCTGCCTTGATTACGATGATCCCAAAATCAGGAAAACAGTTAACCGAAGTTAACTCATTCAGGCCGATCAGTTTACTGCCTGCATTGGGGAAGATGTTGGAGAGGGTTATCCTGAACCGGATTCTACAACTTGAGAGCGCGACGCAGACAATTCCAAAGTGGCAGTTCGGTTTTCGAAAAAGTCATGGTACTCCGGAACAGCTTCACAGAGTGGTCAACTTCGCCTTGGAGGCCATGGAACACAAGCAATATACAGTGGCGGTATTTATGGATATCCAACAAGCCTTCGACAGAGTTTGGCATAGCGGTCTCCGAAGTAAGCTTAAGCGCATATTAACACCACAGCTCTTTCAATTGGTGAGCAGTTTTCTGGAGGACAGATCGTTCTGTGTAGTCGTGGATGGGGCGAAATCATCCGAGAGGCCAATATGTGCCGGAGTTCCACAAGGCAGCGTGTTAGGTCCCACCTTGTACTCATTGTACACAGCTGATATGCCAACATTTAGCTCAGTTCGTGCCGTTGATAGTCAGGACGTGCTTATTGCCACGTACGCAGACGACACTGCTGTCCTTACCAGGAACGAATCTCTTGGCATTGCAACAAAGGCATTACAGGAGTATGTACGGAGCTTTGAGGCATGGGCCCTTAAATGGAATATTGGCATCAACAGCAGCAAGTGTGCAAACGTCACCTTTGCCACAAGAGTGGGATCCTGCCCAGGAATAACGATGTTTGGCTCGGTGCTTAAGCACGAAACTCACTATAAGTACCTAGGGATCATCTTGGACAGGTATCTTAATTTTGGTCGACATGCTACAATGATTCAACGAACCGTCTTATCAAAAGCTTCAAGAATGGCGTGGTTGCTGTCGCCAAGAAACAAACTCTCCCTGAATAATAAGGTAGCCATCTACAAGACCATATTAAGTCCGATCTGGAAGTATGGGCTACAAGTCTATGGGATCACTGCCAAAACACATTTAAACAAGATTCGCGTGGCTCAGAGCAAAATCCTCCGTAAAATGTGCAACGCTCCCTGGTACATGCGCACTAGGGACATTGAAAGGGATCTAGGAGTCCCCAAAATTGGCGATGTGATCCAACTTCAGGCCGCAAAATATAGTGACAGGTTGGCCTCGCACCCAAATGCACTCGCTCGACGACTTACTAGATACAAAGGGAAAAGGAGACTCAAAAGACACCACCCACAGGATCTGCCTTCCAGAGTCCTGTCGTGAATAAGTAACCTGTTGTAAAAATGTAAATATGTTGTATGTATTGTATATTTCACTCTAATTGTTGTAGTCACTATTGTTAATTATTATTGATCTAAAACTAGTTTAAGCTGCCATATGGTAGCAGTATACTTGTTAAAATAATATATACAAATTTAAAATAAATTAAAAAAAAAAAAAAAAAAAGTCCTCAATCCGCATGACCTTCAGATGTGCATCTGATATAGCATTGCATCAATTAATCTTCCAGATATAATAATTCTATCATCTAGCTTTCATACATAGTATATAAATTATACTCCCTAATGAATAATCGTTGTCAAACATTTTCATTTCTCTTGCGTTCCACGCGCACTTTGATTAATGATAAACAGAAAATAATGTGTTGCATACTTTTTGGCTGTTTATTGGCTACGAGTTTTGGTTAGAGTAAAAACTAACTATACTGATGATGACTAAAATGATTAAATGATTACATATATACAAGGCGGTCAGCTGCTGAGATACGCCAACAGATGCGGTTGGTATCTCAAGCCCATTTGCTTAATTAAAAAATGACGAAAAAAGTGTGTGAAAGAGAGGGAGAAAACGGCATAACGAGAAGCAAACAGTGCTAAAAATATCACACAGCCGCCGCGTGTCACAGAGCATCCTTCAGAGCTTAACAATCTTTACTCTTGCCTGGGTGTTAGCTTGAAATTTAACGGCGATTGCGGTATGTACGTGGAGTTGACGCGATAAACGAATTCCTCCGAATCGTAGGAGACTTTGTATTTGCGAAAGATCTGAAACGACATGCAATTAAAATGACAACGCTGACAGAAGCCGCAAATGAATTTCACTCCCACTTTAACTTTTCCTTACCTTGGCCAACAACGTGTGCAATTCGATTTCTGCAAATCGTCGTCCTACGCACATGCGACGTCCATAACCGAAGGGCAGGCTGACGAATGGATGTATCTTCTGGCCAGCATGTGGGCAGTTGACTGCTTTAAATAAATACACAAAGCCCACACTTAGTTTCCCTCTTCACTCTCTCCCATTTTCCCCCACTTGCTCCGCTTACCTGTGGCCTGTTTAAGCCAACGTTCGGGCAGAAAACGTTTTGGTTCCGGAAAATATGTGGGATCATTGGACACAACCAAATGTGGAAAGATGACATGCGTCTGTTGGAAATCAAAAATGTTTAATTTGTTGCACATTATTCAACTGCCACGCCCACACTTACGCCCTTGGGCACATGATAGCCGTTAATAACCGCATCCGATTGCAAGTTACGCCCATTTGCAATGACAACCGGACGCATGCTATAAAAGTGAATATGAATTAAACAAGTTTATTGATAATTGCATGAATTGTTGAACGTACCGCAATGTTTCCTTGACGCACGCACGCATATAAGGCATCTGCTCAAGGACATGCTGATTGATTTGCGCATCGCGCGTTGGAAACGCCTTTTTCAGTTCCTCGAACAGCCGCTGCTGCTTATCCGGATTCTTGGCCAGCTGATAAATGGTCGAAGAGGCCGCCACTGAGGTCTGCAATGCGATAGAAGGACAGTGAAAAAGGTTAAGGTTCAGGGGTCAAGAGCGATAAACAGCAAGCAAAACATTTCCCTCTTTAATTACATAATGAAATTGTGAACGAAACTGGGATGCAGATTAACAACTTACTTGTTAAAAAAAGCTTAATTGCGTTTAATACTTAAAGAAAGAAAATTTGCGTGCAGCAGAAATAAACAATAATTTCTATAGTAGAACTAATATCTACTAACTAACATCTATCCAAATTAAATGTTCTCACAAAAGATTAAAAAGGAGAAGCTCTATCTTTTGATAGTTTAATAGGGTATAACTTACCGTATCGACGCCCACAAGAAACAGATCAAGGGCCAAAACTGCTGCCAATTTGCGATTGCCAGTTTTGCGTACAATGCGCTCCACTATGGAAATATCGGCCTCGTTTTTGGGTATATCCTTAGCCTGGTCAGCATCAGCTTTGTCCATCGTTTGGCTGATATTCTTCATGCAAATGCTGCAACCATAAATCAATCAAATGAATGAGTAATCCCACAGCGAGTGAGACTAAAGAGAGGAGTGAGAGAGAAACGTACGCGGAGAATTGATCCAGGGCGCGTATAAAGCTGCGATAGGCTTTTGTGGGATATAGACGCCAGAGGGGCATGCGGAGTTCCAATTCTGGCACCGCCCAGAAGAACGTATTGATGGCCTCAATAATTTGTTGCGCCTCCGCGCTGCCCTCCGGCTTCAGGCAGCCCAAACGTGTGTCCAGCGAAACGCGACCGACAGCTACAGGGTATAATAAGTGGATATAAGTACTCGTAAATATATATGTAGTATATATATAAACTTGGCTTACATTCAAGCGCCCATTTGTACAGTTCATGCAGAAAGTTATCGGGCAGTTCCTCCTTCTCGTTGCGCATCTCATCTATGCTATAGAACAGACCATGAAGACCATGATGAAGACAATAATGATGATGATGATGGCGTTATATAATGTGTTGAGTGGGTTGCCTTATTATGTCATGTAGTTGGGCAACTTACCGCACCATAAACTCGCTGGCAATGTCATTGAGCGGAGGAATGTACTTCTTGGCGGTTTGTGGCTGCAACAGAATGTGTTGCACCTCCTGGCGGAATGCCTCCCACTTGGGTCCGTGCCTAATTGAAGGCACAACTTGTGAGTTCTCTTTCTCTATCTGGTTTTTTTTTTTTGAGTTTGTCTTTGTCTTTTTGTCTCTGTCTCAAGTCAAATGCAACGTAATACTTACACGCCAATTAGACCTGCCACATCGCCAAAGAAGTCGCGTCTCAGTTCACCCTTGTAATGTCGCAACGATGGCATCGAGGGTCTGCAAAAAGAATGAAATAAACACACAAGAAATACATATAAATAAAAAATAAATAACTAAAGAGTTGGCGCAATGCGGCGTATGAGCAATCTGATGCTTGACTTCTTCCAAAAGGACTTACATACATACACATACATGTCTGATGTGAAAACGACCACAGAAAAGTTGATTTTAGCTCTAACATACAATTGTGACACACATCAAACAGAAATTTTCAGCAAACATGCTAAAATGACGCCGTGTATCTTGCAGATACATGCATGTATCTTGTAGATACACTCGCATTATTTACATTATTACCAGGCTCGCATGTCCCCTATATAAATAGCCACGTTTTATTTGGTCTTACGGCACAAAGCTCACATTTTCTACTGGAAATGGATTCGAGTTGGGGTACTCATACTCATTCTCATATCTGTGCTCTTGTTTCAACTTGGTCTGTTTTGTGTTTTGTTTGTGCGCGGCAAACGTTGCCCTGGGCAACAATATTCAATTAAATGGCATAAAATAAAAGTCAAAGTTTATTTTGCAACTGTGCAATTTGCCAAGAACTCACAGCCAAAGGGAATTTATTTACTCAAATAGATGAACTTTAATTGCTTGATTTAATCTGGATAAAAAACTATGTTTCATATTTTTGAATTAAAAACCTACAAAATGCCTTTGAATACATTGCTTAAATTTAAAAAATTTTATGTTAAAAATTATTTTATATTTTAAAAGATCAATCGGCCAACCCATAATTAAAATTGTATTATGCATTGAAACTGATTCTCTTTTAGCAAAGTTATGCCAATTTAAGGTTTCCAAAGATATTTTGTCATTAGAAAACATTTTTGTAGATAAGTTTCTTCTTTCTTTGAAATTTAAATGCTAAATTATTCCAACTAACTTGCAACATATTAAGTAAATAAGAAACCTATTTGATTTGCGTAGAAGCAAACAAGTTTCTTTTCTTTATTAGACTATATTCAAAAACCAGTTTTTAAATATTTGCAAGCTTAAGAAAAAGAATTATAAACTTTAAATAAACTGGACTTTAAGAAATAGAGAGTTAAATATTTTAGTTATTTGTTTAATTGTTGACATATTTTAAATCCATTTGATTTGCATACTGAGGTCACACCCTGAAATAAAATGCTCAAAGTTCAGGTTGTGAGGTCACAAAACATCAAACGCACTGCGCTGCATATGAAATACAATAAATTGTAATAAAAAAATAGGTTATTTGATTTGCTATGCATAAAAATGATTGTTTGGCATTTAAAGAAGCCGAAGTGAAAGACCCAAATTATTTCGAAATTGTAGACCAGCTTGGTTTGATGTTGACCATTGTTAACACGGACTAGACGTGTCTGCGATGTCTGTTGTGAGATTGTCACAGCAACAAACTCTTTAAACTGTGCGTTTATTATCTGATTTTCTATTTTTGCTCTTTGCGCATTTTTCCCACACACAAACCATCTTTTTTGTGTGTGAGCTGTTTGAAAGTTATGTGTGCCATAAAATACGATGGGTTAGTAGTTTTTAATGCCCCGCAGACATAAAATGGATAAGAAAGGTAAGCTATGTGTGTGTAAAAGGCAGAAGAAGGCAGCTGTTATTTGCGGAAGATATTTATATTAGTTTTGGGTTTCCAGTTGTTGAACTCGAATTTTAAAGTATGTATATTAAATACGACTTTGGTTGTCAGAATTAATATTGGTTAAGGGATGGTAAATAAATTTGTATGCTACACTTTTTACTTGCAACAACTTTCTACAGGGTATAGTACAGCAGAGCACACTCAACTTTAGTTGTTAGCTTGACTTATGGGCAGGCCCACACGTAAAGTGTTGACTGGTCGTCGCATAACTTCATCAGTCAGTTAGTAAGTCAATCAGTCAGCGAGTCTTTGCTTTTGTTGCTTCCTCTCTCACACACACACACACACAGCAGACACACACACTTCCGATATTCACACAAGCGAGTAGGTCCATCAATTAGCAACTGTGGCGTTCATCAATCTTCAGCTTGGCAAACATTTGTTAACGTTTACGCATTTACGCTAATGTCAATTTATCTATTATCTATTCTTCGTGTCGATAACATTTAAATGATGACTTTGCAAAAAAAAAACAGCACTTTAACATGTCCCGTCTATTTGATTATTTTTATAATGGCCAAAATTAGTTCATGGCCAAATGACCAAGCAAAAAATCACAAAAAACAAGTGTTAAAAAATTCAAAAAGAAAGCTTATCGAGTTGAATGAAATACGTTGACTTTCAGCAAAAATAAAAATACAAATAGTTAACTGACAGATATGAATTCATATTCGTAAGATACAAAACGATAGTTATGATTTTCGGATTTCGTTAAATTTTTTTTCGCCTAGTTTTTGGCTTCAAATTTCAGGCCTACAAGCATAGCTAAGTGAAAGTTTTGAAGTTGATTTCTTAGCTTTAAATCAACTTTTGCTGTGCGTTTGAAATGCGAAATTTGAAATCTTTTGTACTGTCATTAGACGACAACTCGTTCCAATGGTGCAAGTGTAATGACAGGAATAATTACAGAATAATTGCTTGCCAAATTAAATCCTTTTGGCCTGGGTAACTAATTACGCACACGCTTCTGGCCAACTGTCTGTCATTCATGGCCCTCACACACGTAAATAATTTAATTATGAACTTAATGCAAAATTCTCATAAATAATAAATATATTCTAGACTCTTTACTGCCATCTGCCTTTTGCCTGTTATGTAATGCGTGACTTTGTCGTAAGAAGCGCTTTCGCCCTTTCACTTTTTCCCTCTCTCTCGTGCAATTAAATGTCAATTAATGTGCATTAATTTTAAGCTGTTGTACAATTTATATTTATACTTATGCTATTTCACCTGTCACTTCTCAATTTCAATTATATTCTTGCTAGAAATCTTCTCATTTTTTGCCTACTAAGTTTTGTTGTCAAGAATCATTAAGGTTAAGTGTCATATAAAAAAGTGACCAAAAAAACAAATTGAAATGCCACACATGTATATCAAGTGTCCTTGCTTAAAGTTGTTTTTTCCTTTTGCATATATACTGTAATACACTTTATTAACTCTATGTGTTCTTTGTTCTGGGAATTCAGGAAAATTCACACTGGAAATGTGGATGAACAAGTTTTTTCATTATTCATCCAATTTACTGCAAATTTGTTTTCCAAGAAGTCGACCAGTTCTCGGCACGTTCCTGACTGATTTCGGAATATTAATTTCCCAGAAAGAATAACAAGTCAAGGTTGCATGGTTAAAATTTAATTCAACTGACTTTGAAAATCTATTTTCAATTCATGGGAAATCTGTAATACGCAATATGATGCTGGGCTTCCTGGCAATTATATTTGTTCTAAGCACAAAACAAATTGAAGTGCTTCTAATAATATTGGGAAAATCGTAAGTTTGAAAGTGAAAAGTGCCATGAAAATTATACAATGCTTAAATCAATATTCAACAATTTAAATATCTGTCAAATGTGCTGATATTTTAAAAAATTACTGCTCGGTCGGCAAAAAAATATAATATTTTTTTTCATGTGACTTAAACAGATGGTAAAATCATTTCATTCATAAGAATTTAAAAACACATTTATGGCGGACATTGACAGGGAAAATATAATTATTGGATTATCCTGTAGGATTGCATATATAAAAACTCGAACTTTTAAATAATAAAGGCAATAATAAAATCCAATTAATTTTGCAGTGAAAATTTGTGCGCTGAAATTTAAAATATATTCTCGCTGGCGTATCCAATATGCATGTGAAAGAGTGTTTTTTGTTTGCTGTTGTCCACCTACGCCTTTTTGTGCCTTTGTGCAGTGCCACGCCCACTGTGGGCTGTTTGCTCACCTGTGCGGCATCGTTTCCTCCTTTTTGAATATATCGCGTATCGCGTCGCCATCAAATACAAACAAGAGATCCGGATGTCCAATAAGACCGCCCACTTTGGCCATTTTGCCATAGTTGACATGCAACTCGTGCATAACCTTGTCCAGGTCACTAATCTTATATTCACCTAGGGTTTGAAGGGTACAGATAATCAGGCAATTTGATTTGAGACAAGTTAATGAAAAAATATAACTAACCAATTAGAGGTGCAAAGCGCCAGGAGTTGCCAATCAATGGCAACGGATATGGACCTGGAACTTCGGAATATGGACGCACAGCAGTTGTTGCAGTTGTTGTTGCTGTTGCTGTGGCAGTTGTTGTTGCTGTTGCTCTGAAAAGAGGGCACAATTATAAAAATGCAACAACTTGCGGCTGCTGGCAGCACTCACCTAACGGGGAACTTAATTTCTTGTTGTTTTTTCAGCTGTTGTTGTGGTTGTTGTTGCTGCTGCTGTCGTCGCTGTTGCAATGCTCCAGACGCAATTGATTTTTCAATTTCCGTTGCCACACCGACGCCATCATGCGGAATCGCACCACCAACGACAGCCGGCGATGCTGCCCCACCGACAACTCGACCAACACCACCGCCACCGCCAACAACCACATTGGGCCGCAGTGTCGTCGTCGTCGTCGCCGAGTAGGTGGTGCGCTTTATCAACGCCGCGGTGGTTTTGCGTAAACTTGACATTTTAACCAGCTTTCGGTTCGTTCTGGCGCTTGTCAAGTGTCTGGAAAATGTTCAGAAAAGTTGTGCATTTAATAATAAGTAGACAGCTAGGTAATTTAACAAACAACAAACCGCACTTGAATACCCTTCATTCCAATCTTAAAAATAACATTTGCACACTTTGTTAAAATAATAGAAATTACGAAATAATAAATTTGATTTGGCTGGATAATGCTCCCTTTTTTTGAAATCTATTTGCTACTTTACTATCTTTCAAGGTAGAAACCATAAAATTTTACATCTTCTGCTTGCTGTCAAATTTGATAAAAACGCTTACAGATCTTCCACTAAATAATAAGAAATTAATTATATTTTCATCTTTTGAACTAGAAAGCATTAATTTTTACTTGTCATAAATTTAACAGAGCATAAAAATCAAATAAAAATCACAGTCTACTCATAGTTATTGCCATTATTTACACATTGGTTTCAACTTTACTCGTTGGCCAAACTAAAAAAGTATGTATACACTAGAAAAGTTTGGCCTGTAACCTGAAACTGTGTGTCTTTGGTATTAAGAGCATATCAAATTCGCTGCAAAAATAAATAAAATAAACTTGAACAAGTTTCTGAGCCTTGTGGCCACTTGAAAAGAAAAAACAGTTTACAAACTGGCAAAAAAAATGTTCAATGTAATTTTCAGATAAATGAATGTGCAACATTTTTGTTTCGTGCAACTTCCAATTGCGCTCGTGCGAAACTTGTGATGCTGCCACTTGCCACTTGCCACATGCCACTTATTTTAAATGAATTGCCACAAGCAATTTAATGCTAAGGAAAATAGCAAACGAAACAAAACTTTTGCAATTAAGGGCCTCGTCACTTCAAATCCGGACGCAAAGTAAGCTGGTTTTTGCAAACAATTGTAATTGTTTTTCCAACTTGAGTACGCACGATTGTTATCGAATATTATGCAGTGCTTTTTGGAAAGTTTCGATAAAATTGTTGCAAATCTGGCAGAATGGAAAACAATTTAAAGGGCGCAAACTGAAAAAATTCTGCACACTTTCTTAGAAAATCCCAATTGGTCACTTTCAAAGATTGCAAAAGATTTGAAAATCGACATGTCAAACGTGGGTGATGTTATAAAACGTTTTTAAGAGACTCACACTTAAATAGAGCCAATAACCAAGCCCCAAAAAGTAGTTTTAAAAGCCGTTAACTAAGACAAAAGGTAATAAGGGCATTTCGAGCAAATCCTCTGTTGAGGGACGGTGATAGAGCCAAAAGACTGAAAACCAGAGCATCCAGTATTCGACGAATACGACTTTCCGAAAGTATAAAGGCCTACTTATGAGCGAAATAGCCTAACAGGTCGGAAAAACAAAACCTAATCGTAAAAACAAGTGCTCATTTGCTCTACAACCAAGCTCTACCCAAATTTCAAGGGTGCATAGTAATGGATGCTGAAACGTGCAACAAAATGATTTTTAAGCAGCTTCCACGCCGAAAATTTTACTTTCCCTATAAACGTGGATGTATTGCCTTAAAATAAAAAATAATACCGATGGACAAATTTTGAAGGAAAGCTTTAATCTGGCAACTTATCTGTAGATTTGGTCTGAAGTCGCGCTCTTTGTAGCGACATCCTCAATAACGTTAGAGGAGGACGTGAAAGTTTGCCTTCAAAATCGCCTTTTGCCATTTATACGCAAGCACCGATCACCGGTAAAGTTCTGGCCAGATTTGACGACATGACACCATTCAAATACGACGAGTCTGTGGTATGAAGCAAACAAGGTCGATGTGCTAACAAAGTGGCTCAACTCATATAATTGTCCCGAGCTCCGTTCTATGGAAAGATATTGGGCAATTGTTAAAGGAAAATTGAAAAGAAGTAGTTGAATCGTGGAAAATGGGAAATCAATGCTGATTGCCTTTGACAAATATGTTGCGAAAGTGGACAGAAAATGTGTGCAGAAATTATTGTCAAACATTAAACACAAAATTCTCCATTATATACGCTGTAAACAAAAATTTATATTTAAAAAAAAAAAATATAAATGCAAAGCATACAATTTAAATTAAGCCATATTTCATTAAAATCCAACTACAGGTAAAAAAGTTTTAACCTGATTAAAGCGTCCGGATTTGAAGTGACGAGGCCCTTATAATAAATACGATGACAAAAGCAAAAAGAATATAAACAATATTATGCAGCACAAGCAGATAAAGAGAGACAGAGAGAGGAAGATATGTTTATAATAGTGAAAAATAAGCAAAAATGTTGAGCCAAGGTGCGAATAATTCAATATGCAATTTAAGAACTAACATAGGAAGCTGTAAGTTTGTTTGTCAAATATTGTTGAGTAAAGTTTTCAATACGCGTATTTGTACAAAAGGCAAGGCTAAATTGTACAAACAAAATGTCTATGAATAATAGATAAATAGATGGACAGACAGACAGACAAGTTATCAATGCTTATGGCAAATATGTGGGCAAAACTTGAGCAAAGTCAACCATCAAATGCACAGACAGACAACACTTTGGACTCCCTGAGGAGAGGTTTCGGTTTTTGGCCCTATGCGACTACTACAACATGTATTATTATTTGGCCAAAAGGCAGCAATAACTAAAATGACAGCACTTAGTTCGGGCAGCTGACGAGTGAAAGGCAAACAATGAACAATTTACAAAATCCATGCCGATGAAACGAAATGAAATGAAATGAAATGATATGATGTTGCCTGCCGGGCAAATGCCAAACTTAATACAAATAGCATGGCCTAAAAGAGCGCACACATAAGCCAGTTTTAAAGCGAGTTTCGTTTCAAAGATGAGCTGAAAAACCGAAAACAGGCAATGCGCATTGTTAGCTGTAAGAGCCAATAAAACTCAAAGAGGCTAACAATAGCATTCGATATATATACGTACCTATATACATATATGTGTATATACTTCAAAGCGTGATTTGTGCTTTTGTGCTGTGTGTCACGCTGCGTATGAGCAATATCTCAATATATTGCATATTGCTCATACGCCGCGTGTCGCTGCTAATACAAAACTCTCATTTGCCGACTGCGCCTGCTCAAACTTGTAACTTCTGTACGCTTGTAATTTAAATGCCATTTGCCACACACAAACACATACAATTTGATGAAATTTTTATGGCACAAAGTGTGCGTGTGTGTGCGTGTGTTTACTGTATGTGTGTGTGTGTGTATACACAATCTCTGGTTTAGCTTTCTATCCTTGCCCTTGCCTTGACAAAGTGCGACCTTCAGCTGTTCGCGTCCAGCACTTGAGCTGTACCACAGCAGCGTCACTAAACGAGCCTCCCAAACCACCTAAGCAACCAACCGAAACCACCCAACCACCCACACAAGACACATTGCAAACTTATGAGCCTTATCGGGGCATGCCTCATAATGAACTTGAGTGATAATCCTTGCGCTTTGCCAAAAAAAAAACACAAAAAACAGAAATAAAAATAAAAAAGCAAGGAAAATGAAAATGAAACCAAAATGTCAAGCGGCTCCTCAAGGAGCTTTTTCTTCAAGTGCTTGATGAAGCTGTTTGGCTGTCTGGCTGCTTGTTTGGCCTTAACGTGGCTTTGACTTTGACCAGTCAACAGGCCATCGCAAGACTTGACTTGGCTGCTTTAAAATGACGTGCTGGGATTTATCCTGTAAGCTGATGAACGTAGCATGTTTAAAGTTAAGCCATTAATTGACCAATAAGAGATTTGGTCAGATATTCAATTTATGAGTAAAAAAGGGTACGAAATACATTTTAAATGCATTTGAATTTTAAATATGTTTAATGCAAATTATTTATTGACTCTCTAAATATGTAAAAAAAAAATTGAAAAATTAAAATTGATAGTATTAAAATTTGAATGTTGGTCTAAAGAAAAAGTACAAGTTAACATACCATATAGTTATGAAGTTTAAACAGCAATTTGAAATTTTTGGAGTTCTTTTCAAATCTTTGTATCTTTAACTTTATAAGATGACACATTCTGAGTATCTTTGCTAACAACTTTCTATGCCATTTATACTATAATCTCTAGCTAGCTTTTCTTCATATAATAAACTGACATTTATTAGCAGATGCCACACACACAAAGGCGCATTAAAGTTGAAAACTTCCCAGTTCCATGGAGACTAAAGTTTTCCAACTCATTTTCTGTGCCTTTTCTGGTTCTCTTGGATTCTATTGTTCTTTATCGTTCTCAAGGTGCTGTTCTGCACGAATGACAGCAAAATCGAAAACAACAATAAGCCAAATAAAAAAAAAAGTAAAGAAAACGAAAATAAAAGTTGTTTGCCAAGCCAATTCAGCTCAGCTCGGAATATTCTATTCTTATTAGCATCATTATGCTAAATGCTCACAAATTGCTGGCAACAAGAAGAAAGAAAGCTGCTTGTTGATCTAACTTGAAAGAGACAACGACAACGACAACGCTTATTATATCATTATGCGAAACTACATTTTTGTCTGTCTTCTTTCTTTTTGTTGGTTTTTATTGGCGCATCTTCAGTTTTGGGTTGGTTTCGTGTTGCTAATTTGGGTTTTTATTCGCTATTGCAACATATCTGTCTGTCCATCAATGATGCGTTTTGGTTGTGATTTCTCTATTGAATTAAACGCGCTTATTTGTATTTGTTTTTAAATATTTAAGAAAAAAAAATGCTTTTAAGTGCTGCTTAACTTTTTCAATGGTTTTTCTTCACGCCTCACTTGCAACTCGAATGTTGTTTGATTTATTTATGTTGTAGTTGAAGTGCGTTGCACTTTTAACTAGTTGGCTTTTAGTTGCGGCTATTTAGGCCACTTTGTAGGCCTTGACTAGTTTTTTTTTTTTTCAGTCACGCCGTCAAAGCGAGCAAAATTTAAGTACAATTTATGTGCAATTCGCTCACCTTAAAATTAACACTTGGTTTTTTTTCCAAGTTTCTATTGTTGGATTTTGGATTTCACACAATCACTAAGCACACACACAATATATTTCATTTGTATAGATATGCACAGATAAATTCAGTTATTTGCCACCGCTTTTGCCACTGCCACTTGAGGCTTGAACGCGTCACGCAAGCGTGCAAACTTGTTGGCCCAAAAGAAACTCGGCTCAGTTGAAAACTTATCGTAGCTCCGACTCCGTAGAGCAAACGCGACGCACTAAACGCGATCGCAGCGCTTCTTAGTCTACTTATAGGGTATCCACGTTCACAACACCACAACACACACACACGGCATAAATCACAACAACTTCAACGCTTTAGCTCTGCTCTCCAGTCCGGTCAGGTCTCAGTATGAGTCTCAGTCTGAGTCTGAGTCTGAATTTGGATCTACGGGTCTACGTGAGCTCCAGCTGTTTCTCTCTCTCCGCTGATCTTCATCCATTTTGTTGTATTTTATTGTTACGATACGCCTGCTAATTGTATTCGCTCTCTTTCTCTCAATCACTCTCCCTCTCTCTCTCTTTCTCTGTTTGAAATCGAAAGTCTTAGTGCTTGCTGCTAATCAATCTAACTAAATAGCAAAAGTTTACTTACTTAATTCGTAATTCGTAACGGTTGTTTACGCGCTTTAATTAATTCTCGTTTTTTATAATTTTTAATCGCACTTTTTATTTCAACTTGGACTTAAGTTGAAACTCGCAATTGGCGTTTAATTTTCGATTTCACAATTCGTCTTGAAGCATAGAATTTTAACGAACTAAGCAAGGTTAGAAATTGCAACACAGCACTTAGAAATTGGTCGAAGACCGTTCTTAGTATTACCGCGTTAATTGGTACAAGATTTGCAATTATATAAGCATAATACTAAAGATGTAAGAATACAGCGAAAAATCTACCACTCCATTTGGAAAATTTAGTTATTTTCCAACACTGTCCACTTTTTTCATACTTAACGCTTTTTTTTAAGTTTTACACTGTCATAAATTTGTCAAAACTTAAGCAATTTTATTTTTTTATTTATTTCTGCATCAAAATCTTATTCATTTTGGAAAATTTTATTTGTTTCCAACACTGTCCCTTGAAACTTTTACAACAATTTAAACTATCATAGCTTTGTTAAAGCTAAAGCGATTCCAACGCAGAATGTGAATTTTATTATTACTTGGCCTCTAAATTGATTCTGCATAAAATTTTTATTCACTTATAAAATTAATTTTTTTTTTCCAAAAAAACTTTAACTTTAAAAACTTTAAACTGTCATAACTCTTAGCCAAGAATAATAAAATAATATCTAGGTTACATTTCTGCAGATTAAAATAAAGCAACAGAATGCCAGCAACAATTAAATGACTACTTCATTAAATTTCAATTATTTAAGTATTTACCCAAACCTTTTTCCGAAACTTCACTTTAACCCAAGAAAGCAACATTTGATTAGCTCATTTTCGTGAAGAGCTATATTTTTTTATTTTGGAAGTCTTTCAACAGATGCAGGAAGTGCTAACACGCATACCCGTCGGACGGCACGTTGCACAATCTGAGAGGGCTAATAGCAAATTGCATAGACGATCTGAGAGATCACGGATCTGAATGGTGAAATGCAGGCTGATTAGCGTGTGCCTCATAAATGTAACCAATATTTACACTACCCAAACTATAGACATATGTAGATACATGTGTATAGAGTGTTATATCTAGGTTGATTTGGAGTATGAACGAATATTATGCATTCATTCGTTTTACAACTCTGCCAAACTTTTCCACCTGAATGGACGTTAGTTTAGTGGTTATTGTGCTTATAGTTATAGTTACGAGTCTCTGCGATTTGCGGTTATGCCACAGAAATTTAGAGCACGGCTCGGCAAAGCGTGACTCGGCAATTTGGCCGCAATGTGTGCCACGCTGTGTTGCATTTCTGTGTGACAATCTGGCAACGCTGTCAGACTCAAAATTTTGTGAGTTGCAAGTTGAGCAATGCCTTTAATTAAAGACTTTTGCTCTGGCCACAAAAATAACTGATTGCCACAAAAGAGACAGAAAGATTCAAACAATGCGATAGAAAATGGACATAAACTGTAAAGTTTATTTATGATGCGTCGTTTGAACCTCAAAACCCCATTTGGGTTACATGAACTTTACACCTGAAACAGAAACAAGCAACAAATGGAATTTGTCTTTGCCAAAAAAAAACAAAAAAATTGTGTTGCGTGCGTAGCGTAAATTATAGCCCAGATCTCTGGACAGCGGCCTATTGTGGCAACGTTTCTTCTCTCATTTCTCTAGCTCTCTTTGGCTTTTTTATTATTTTTATGACCTACTTGTTGCGAGCTGGACACGCAACCTTTGACTGATTGAGAGCCACAAATGAAAACTAATTATGTAGTTGTAACTGAAAGACTGTTGCAAAACTTGATGCCACATAGAAAAACACATGCATACATACATATACATATATATTGTAGGTTCTTAGATACAAATGTATCTTGTGTGTGTTTAGTCAGTTGCCGGCGCCTAAATTTGTGCTGCGCTTTTAATTGTTTGCTTAGCGCTTTGAATGTTTCTATGTTTGCTCAGCCGTCGGCTGCAGCAAGTTAAACATTTGTCTGAACATGCCACGCCCCCTGCCTCCCGCAGGAAATAACAGTACATTGCCTTAACAATTGTGTGTGCTCTTTGTGCTTTGCAGTTTCCTGGATGATTTGGATCGGTTAGGCGCCAAGGATTACCAGCCAACCGAGCAAGATATCTTGCGCACCCGAGTCAAGACCACCGGCATCGTGGAGGTTCATTTCTCCTTCAAAAATCTCAACTTCAAGTAAGTAAACGGACAGCAACTATACTGCAACTTAAATAACTAAGAATTAAATAAATGTAGTGTGAAGCATTAGCAGCATAAAGTGAAGAATATTAACATGGTTTATGGTTTTCAGCAAATGTCTTTAAAATATTATTTTATATTCCGAGTTTCTCAATTCAATTGCATTCAATTGCACAAATTAAAATGAAGTGAGCTTTTAGGCTGGGCGATATTATCCAAAAAAATCGTACAATCAACTTCAATTGTCGAAATATTTTTTGACAGATTTAATAAAATTTATTGAATTTAAATAAATTCATTATTGAATAAAAGGCATTAAATATATATTAAATTTTATTAATGTATGAAATGCACCAATAAAATTAAACTATGTTGGAGCTTAAAATAAATGAATGTCAGTCAACAGATATATCTGATTAAATTTTAATAAAGTGATCATAGCTATCAGAATTAACCAATAAATTGTAGTGGTTGTCTTTGTAATATTCTGTTAAACAATTTTCTAACTTGCCACTCCCCTTTTGGATTGCAGATTGTTTGATGTGGGCGGCCAGCGATCTGAGCGTAAGAAATGGATACATTGCTTTGAGGATGTAACGGCGATCATATTCTGCGTGGCCATGTCTGAATACGATCAGGTTTTGCATGAAGACGAAACTACGGTGAGTACGAAAGAACTATGCAAAAGCTAGTGATGTAAATTCTAACTTTGAATCGAGTTTAATATAAAAAAGTTAGATTACAACTTAACTAATTGTTTAATCTCTTGCAGAACCGCATGCAAGAATCGCTGAAGCTGTTTGATTCCATTTGCAACAACAAGTGGTTTACGGATACCTCGATTATATTGTTCCTCAACAAAAAGGATCTGTTTGAGGAGAAGATACGCAAGAGTCCGCTGACAATTTGCTTTCCCGAATACACAGGTAAGCTAGAATGGCATAGATCATTTTGATATCTGATAGTAATTGTTATATTCTTAATATGATGAAAGGTGGTCAGGAGTACGGCGAGGCGGCTGCCTATATCCAGGCTCAGTTTGAAGCGAAAAACAAATCAACCTCGAAAGAAATTTACTGCCACATGACGTGCGCCACAGATACCAACAACATCCAGTTTGTATTCGATGCTGTCACCGATGTCATTATAGCAAACAATCTGCGCGGATGTGGACTGTACTAAGCGGCTGGTGGTTGGCGGGGCAAAACGGGAACCGTTACGGTATTAAAAAACAAAAGTAAAAACGGAAACAGAAAAAAGAGCGCGGGAGCACAACAACCCACCAGCATTGATCAAAATAACAACAAGCAACAAAGCAAATGATGATAGTACCAACCAACATACACAACAACAACAACAACACACACACACAAACACACACACAAAGCAAAAGCAAAGCCCAAAGAACTTTTATTTGTTTGTATGAGAAATATTGTGCTGAAGATCTGAGAGAAATTAGTTGAAAAGGCAGCTGATGAAAGTACAGACAGACAATGAGATGGAAAATGCAGAGGAAACTGTTTGGAAAAATCGCACATATTGAAAAGCATTTCCTATATTTGCATTACATTTGCATCATGCAAGCTACATGTATGACATGAAACGCACACACAGTCAACACACACAAACACACATACGCACACACACACACACACATTGAAACGCAAGCATTAATGCATAATATGTAGTTGTTGTTTGGTCTGAATAATTTTATAGAATTTCATAATTTATGTGTAGTTTAGTTTCTCGTGTATTTATTAAAAAACAAAACAAAAACGTAACAAAAACAAAAGAAAAAGAAAAACGAACAAGAAAATGAACCCAAAAGTAAAAGCAAAATGAAATGAAATTATAAAGATGAGATAATTGAGAAGAGTGGAAAGTGTACATGTATACTTATATAACGCATATATACCGCATATAAGTATATAAATATTATATTATATATATAAATATATTAAATGTTTCCTGTTGCAATCTCTTTGAAATTATTCATGCCATCAACGCTGCATTTCTCATGCTTGTTTAGGCTTAAGTTCAAAGTTTACAAACTCTGCGCAAATTACATTTAAACAATCGACAACAAACCAACAAACCACGAACAAAACATCCCCTGGGCAAATGTATTAAGCAGAATGCAAAGTAAATATTATTAACAAAAGCAAACGGAAACGGAAATGAGAAACAAATTAAAACTTAATGCATAACGTAATGATAAAGCAAATGAACAAACCAAAAACAAAATCAGAACAAAAAGAAAACATAAGACGAAACAAAACGTAAAGCTCTAATTATTAAGGCCTAATTTAATTGATAAACACAAAGTAAACCGGTCTAAAACAAATTAAGAAACTCTCTAAACGATTTGTATTTACTACATGAAAATTGCAATTCGAAAATTGCGAGTTTTGAGTCAGCCAGCCATAATTCGATTAATTATAGATCGATGTAAATTGTACTTTGTTGAATTTGCGTGTGTATAGAAGGATATATAGGACAGAGCTAGCTGATTGTGCGATGATAACGATGATAAAGCTACAAATTGCACAAACAAAAAAAACAATACCACAAACATCACGCACAAAACATTAAACATAAACAAAAAACACTCACACACACAAAACTAACTCTAATTTTTTGTACACTAATTTATTGTAATTACTATAATTTTGTTGCATTTATAAAGCCACATACGAATGTAGTTTGAATCCAACAGCATAAAACAAACAATCTCGCAATAGAAAAACTGAACAGATAAATCTCAGAATCGATGAAAAGATTCAAAGATACAAAGAGAGGAACAGTTCATTGTAAAACACATTGTATGTAATATTTATAAAGCATATACTATACACTATATACTATATACGAGTATACATAATAATAATAATAATATTAATTGTAACATTTATTGTATTTAGTGAATGGCATTTAACACTGTGCGTTGCAGCTGTTAATTTTGTTTAGACTTATTTATACTTATGTATTTATGTATGAGTATGCTTATGCATTTCTTTATTGTATCTATGATTGATTGTGCATTTGGATTTTACACAATGATAATGGAATTTATAATTGTTATTTTATAGTATTTTGTATATTATACAACAGCTCTCTTTCTCTCTCACTATCTCCATTAGTCTGTCCCAAACTGAATCCCCTTTTGCTCCAGCTCCATTTATGTTTTATAGTTTTTAAGCTTTATTTATGTAAACATGCAACACACAACTTAAACACACACACACACACAAACAAAACAAAAAACAACTTAGTAAGTTTATTAGCAAAATAAATATCATTTAACGATTTAACCAATTTTGAACAATTTGCTTATAGAGAGATTGTTTCAATTCAATTCTTGGACAAAATCCAGTGTGTAACCTATGCAAAAGTTGTTGAACAACACATCTTTTGTATCTTCGAGATACGAGATACTTTTGTAGTTGAATGCCATATTATGAGCAGTTTTCTAAGCATACGCAATACAATTTGACAAAAACAAAAACCAAACTAAACAAAACTAAATTTAACAATAAATGCATAAAAATACCACAAACACTCCTTAACCTTACCAAAAATACAAAAAAAAAGAAAAAAACAAACAACCACACAACAAGAAACACTGTAATATTTATCGTATGTATTTTCCATTCAACTTGTAAAATTCTACCAAAATACAAAAATTAAAAAAAAAATCATTTTCAAATAAAAACTATTTATTCAAAAACAAAACAAACAGCCAACCTCTTTATTCCAAACATTCTCCTTACAGCTAAGGTTAATTGAGCTGCAAAAATTAGACAAGTATTTTTTAATCAAATTTGAAGCACACACATTCGCACACTCACACACACATATGCATTTACACACAGGAAACATTCTGACCATTTCTACAAGAATAGAAAGCAAAGTAAAGCAAAACATCCGATTGAAACTCTTCTAAGTTGACTAAACTGTATGTAATTATATAATCTATAAAATCAAATACATATATTTATGGAATATTTAATTCAAACCCAACAAAATGATGTAATTTATAAATATTAAAGAAAACCGAACAACAAAAAGAGTAATTAATTTAACTATTAATGTCACATTAATAAAGTAAAGAACGATTGATCTATATTTAATTAAATATATATAAAAAATATATTTAATAAAATAACACATGCGGAATTACCACGTCTGTACTATATATTTTTCTCGTAAACAGAATTGTACTTCAAACTACATTACACTCCACACAAATCGAAATATCGTAATACAAATAATGGCATATGAAAGACTTTCCGTATTTTTTAAATACTCATTCAAAGTCGACTATAATTTAACTTTGAACTTAGCGAACGTCTAGCTCAACTTTGTCTACAAAAATTTACATAATACATAGAATATTAATATATACAATATGCATATACCATAACTTCATAAAGTTAATAAACAATTTTTGCATATTCTGCATTAATAAATTACATAAACAAATTCAAATCATAGCAACAGAAAAAAAAAAAACACGAGTAATTCATATTTTTCTATAAAACGGCTCATACAAGTTTTTGCTCCGAATATGTAAACAACACACACATACATTCACACACACACACACACACACACACATACAAATCGCACCACTACTAACGTAAATGAGATTTAACTATTACTTTAATAGAAGCTAAAAATTTATAAGATACAACTTTGATTTGCCGAAGAATTGCAAAGGAAATTAAAGAAAATAATTAATAATATAATATTTATTAATAATACAAAACTCAACGCAATGGTAACAACAAACAAACACAAAATAATGTTCAAGTTTGCATTGAGATGGAGAAATGGTACGGAAGTTGAAAGAAACTAAGGAGTTAATAGGTAGACAAACTTTAGACATTGTATCTAATTTGTAGCCTAATTCAAATTGCTTTTGTTGTTTCCACATTCAACGGATTGATTTATTTCTCATGTTACCTAGTCGATCTTTATGTACGATTTACATATGTATGTATCTATTTTGTCCAAATGTGGAATAAACTTAACATTTAACGTTTAGCATTTTATCAATTCTCCTAGCGAGAATCTCTATCAGTGGAATTATTTATTTGCATTCCTCAAAAATGAACCAAGCCCTTGGCCCTTGAGCTAAAGTTTTTAAATGTGAAGCGAGCAAAGTCAACAAAAAACAAAACAACTTATAAACGAGAAGTAATGAGAAAGCAAATTGAATCGTTGAATTACAAATTTAATATAAATACTTATAATAATACGTGAACAAAAACCAAATACAACAAAAAATTAAAATGAAACGAATAATGTTTGTATGTAAAAGAAACTCAAAATGTTAGATCATCTAAAATTTAAATAAAATTAAATTAAAAAAATAAAAATGCCCAACACGCAAGCATTTTCTATTTCATATAAGTTTCGAATCTAAAGATATTCTTTCAATTAAATCGGGACCTTAAGTTCGAAAGATTTAACCCAAATTATAAAACTTCGTGCATAATCAAAAAAGAATCAAAATGAATACAATTAGCCTGTCATCAGCACATTCATAAAGGTAAGTCCAGGATAAGTAACAGCTAACTCATGATATATACTTAGACAATGGAAAAATTATAAAATATTTTCATTAGATTACTTATAAAATTTCCAAGAAAATATTTTATAAGTCAGTTGAATTGCTTTTAGCGCCTGGTACAGTCCCGTTCTATCGTTGCTCGCAGGTAGATAATGTCCTTAGACTGTCATAAAGCAACAACATTGAATTAAGTACAGGCTGTAAACAGCTGCGCATGCGTTGTCGTCAGCTTCTTGTCAATCGGTTAGCCATGTTTTTCCTTGAACTCAATCAGTGGTGACTTCAAGTGAAAACTCCTTTAGTGGCTGCTGGGCATGCACAAGGTTGTCCATCTGGAAAGCCGAAGAACATATCGCCAACTATGTGTGTGTTTTTGCGTTTTATTCAAATAAAAACATGATATAATTCTGTTAAGTCTTAGGCTAAATCTCTTGTATGCTAAATGTATCTTTACTCTAACAGTTTTTTTTTAGACTTGGGCGTCGAAATGGTTCGCAAGGAAACGCGACGTGGCGTCTTGCTGTTTGGCGTTGTCGGCTTTGGCGAGGCACTCTGGACTATTGCTGCTGCTTCTTTCGCCACTGTGGGCACTGCCTTAACCGGTGTTCCCTCTTGCGTGTCCTCGTAGACAAGACGTATGTCCTCGGTGTGCTCACAAGTCGCCTCATTGATGACCAACTGCGGCTCCTCCGACTTTTCGCTCTTCTTTTTGCTTGGGGAAGTTCCCTTCTCATTGCTTGGCAGCGGAGTAGCGTCCTCCACCAATGGCCAGGCATCCATGGCTTCTTCGACAGCCATGGCCGCATTTACGGCAGGCACTTCGATGATCACACGCGGCGTTCGACGCACAGCAATGGGCGTGGCTTGTCTGGCGGGCAGGGATTTAGGCGTTTGCGTATTGCTGTTGCTATGGCTGCTGCCCGGTGTCCGAGGCAATCTTCGCACCTGTATCGGTGTAACTGGCCTGGACTCGAATTTTTCCGGCGACTCGAACTTCTCATCCGAGCTGATGATCTCTTTATCGAGCACAGCTTCAAGAGGTTTCGGCAGTACTCCCAGCTGCAGCTTGGGCTTGCTTTGCACTGGCTCCGCTTCGTTGCTGGCCTTGCGCTTGATAGCAATGGGCGTCGCCTCAGCCACAGTGGTCGCAGCTTCTGTTATTTTACGCGGCGAGCGGCGTATTGCAATGACTGTCGGCTCGGCAACTTTGCGAGGGGATCGTCTAATGGCAATGGGCGTAGGTTTCACATCTGTCTTCTGTGCAGGCTTGGGGCTACTCGAGGATGTTGCTGAGCTGCTGCTCTGCAAGGACGAATCGTTGTCCGCCTCCAAATCTGTTTCTATGCATTCCTTGCCCTCATTCATACTGCCGTCATTGACCTTTTGCTTTCTTTCAATTTTATTAGACTTGTTTTTCTCCTGGAGCGGACGGCGTGAAGCTGACTCATCAGAAGAAGGCTTTCGTTTTGGTTTCTTGATTTTACGATTGCGCTGTGGCGCATTCTCGAATGTCTTGTCAACAGCGCCCAGCACTGCATCCATTTCCTCATAGCGTTCGCCAAGTTCATTCTCGCTAAAAGTCAGCAAAGAACAGAAGCCGTCAGTGCTGGAGACAATCAACACATTGCCATCATTTGACCAGGCCAAATCTGTCAGCCGTGTATAATGTATATTGGACACAATGGCAAAAGGCACCGGCTGTTGTGTGTCATAGAAGAACACCGAGTTCTTGGTGGCCACCGCATAAATCATACGATATGGCAGCGCTATAATTGGCGGATTCTTCTCAGCATTGTACGGACGCAGGCTGTACAGCACCGGCGAACAGCGTACAGCCACCGTGTATTCATTGGGAAAAGGCAACACAAAGGCGGGCTTGCTCAGGTCATAGCGACTGTATCCGTAGGTGGTATTTGTGGGCTTCAATACGCCATCGTAGTCAGTCACACCAGCGGGCGTGAGCAACAATTTGCCATCTGGCGTAAAGCAGAGGCGTCTAAAAAAGGTCTGCAATGTGCCGTCGTGATACAAGCGAATGCTGCGGCCATGCAGCTCATGTCCTTCCTTAACAGGTAGCGTCGATTTGCTCACCCGGTGCAAGCAACGCCGGCTGTTGGCATCATAAATCCTCAAATTCCTAAAAAAAAGAGTTTTGGAAATTCGCAATCAATCAACATTTTGTGGTAAAGACATAGACTCACCTATCCGTGCTCATGGTGGCTATATACTGATTTGATGGATCCCAAGCAACGCCCTGTACATAGCCCTTGTGATCATCCAGAATGGCCATGGACTTGCCCTTGTGTACATCCCACAACATGGCAGTGTTATCCACAGAGCCAGTGACCAGAAACTGTGAGTTGGGTGCCCAACTCAAGTCGTAGACATCCTCTCTATGGCCCCGCAAGATTTTCAGTGTCAGCCACACCTCTCGATCCTGTTCGCTACTGCCATCAGCATCCACAATGTTTACCACTTCGTGTTCCGCCTTCTGTTTCCATATAAATATAACACTTTCGTCATCACCAGAGGCCAAGAGTTCGCCGTTCGGTGACCATCGAACTGTATTCACGGCTCGCTGATGCCTCGCCAAATCCGCCGCCAGCTCCAGTTCAATGCCCTCGCCTTCTACAGCTTGGTTTATATACCAAATGAGAACGTGAGCATCGGTGCCGCCCGAGGCGAGTCGACACACTGCGGATGCCGGCAAGCCAGCACTGTTCGATTGTATATCCACACTTAGCACTGGGTCGCGGTTGTGCCAAGAAATTTCGGGTATTTTGCACTTCATTCTTGTAAAATTATTTAGTCACTTAATAATTAAAAAAGTGTTTTTATTTCCTTCCGTGAAAACTTTTTTTCTTCGCGCCCAAAACAGCGATGTGTGTATATTAACTAGAGGTGGAGAAACATCGAGTGAAACATCGATGTCACCGATGCTTGCAAAACATTTTTTTTTCATCGCGCTCAAAACTCGGAACGCGATGTGAGATCCATGATAGCAGCAACGATACTTAACAAGTTGCAATCGATAGCATTTTTTTACCCAGCTCTGCTTGTACATATCGATATATCGCAAGCTATTGCAGCCAACTTAATGTTTTCGAACTCGAATTTCGGAACTCAGCTGCTAAAATGGTAAACAAACACTTTGTACTTAAATTTTTAGTTTATTGCAATTATCTATTACAATTTCTAGTCAGTAACTCTGCACACGGACGTGGGAGATATCAAAATCGAGCTCTTCGTGGAGTCATGCCCAAAAGCCTGTGAGAACTTTCTGGCTCTCTGCGCAAGCGATTATTACAGCGGTTGTTGCTTCATACGGAATATTAAGGGATTCATTGTGCAAACCGGCGATCCAACAAACACAGGCAAGAATGGACAATCGATTTGGGGTTCAAAGTTCGATGACGAGTTTAAGGAAACTATAAAGGTAGTACTACTTGCCGTAGTTATGTCAAATTTCTTCTAAGCCAACTCTCCTTTTTTCCGGTAGCACACGGATAGAGGAATGGTCTCTATGGCAAATAATGGCCCCAATGCCAATGCCAGCCAGTTTTTCATTACGTACGCCGCACAGCCGAATCTGGATTTGAAATATACACTGTTTGGTCGTGTAATCGATGGATTTGATGCCCTGGATGAACTGGAGAAATTGCCTGTAAATCCAAAGAACTATCGACCGCATGTGGATAAGAAGATCAATGGAGTAACGATACATGCCAATCCTCTGGCCGCGTGATGATGCTCAATACATGTATTTATTTTTCTACTACTTAAGATACATAAACGTTCTGCATTTACATACTAATTAATTGAGAAACAGCAAATTGTGCAAAGAGTTGCTAAAACTAGATCTTAAAAGTCAGCCAAGTTGTCACACAAATTCATCATTTAGTTATGTTTTGTTTATATGTATAAAATTGCATTGCTAATCTCGCATGAATTTTGTCTTAGAACTTCTCAAACACTTTTGCACTTAAATGGAAAACTTACAATAGACAATATGTATGATGATTGTAAAAACGAATAACTAGAAAAGTAAAAACAAATGCTAACAAGAATCTCGCAAGAGTTTCACTACAAATAGGACTATGGATTATGTAGCTTTGCCATTTGTGAGGGTCTTGGCAGGCTTTGGATGATCCTTCATGTGCTGCTCAAACATCGAACGAATATCGGCCAAAGCCTGGCAAATGTGCTCCGAAAATCGATTAACATCCTGCAATTAAAACAACATAATGTATATCAGAAGATGGGAAACGAAGTCAAATCAAGGAAGGCTTCACTTACGGTTTGTGAACACGTGGTCTTTGCTGAGATATGGAAGAAAATTAAATTTTCACCAGCTATGATATAGGATACACCATAACCATCGTCGGCAACGGGTCCAAAGCCACCGCCAGCACTGATGCAATTTGGATGCTTCTTCAAATCCATTTTGGGCGTTTGGCCATGAGGAGTTTGACTAGTCGACAGACGCCAGGGTTCGCTGAGCACCTCATTGAGGAAGGGTGAATCAACTTCCAGGTACTTGGACACCACATACAGGCAGAACAGATGGCGATCAATGCCACGTCCACACATAGCGTCCTGATAGGCCAACTGATGGCGATCGCAGGCATCCTGCAGCAGTTTCACACGTTGATCATTCTGAAAAGGCAACAAAATGAGCATATTTAAAAGTGGGACATTAGTTCACCTACCGATGTGCTGGGATCCTGCATGGCCTTTACCCACGCAGACGACTCAATGGTGCAGGGACGCACAGTTTCAGTGCGACCTTCACGGAACAGGCGTGTCATGGAGGCCTCATAGGTAAGCGAGAAGCGCCCAGCATCGCGATAATAGGCCAACTGCAGGGCCATTTGTATGTAAGCATCTGGCGAGAGGCGACACTTCTTCATGAATCCCTTGCCGTACTCCTGGTGCACCAAAATGCGCAGATTGACCTCATTACACAGCTTGGTGGCACAGACGGTTGCCTCCTCAATCTGTGCCAGACACGGCTTCAGATCCCAGTTAAGACGAGTTGGCATGGGGGGCTGGAACTCTGGTGTGCCTTTCGTATTGCCAGTCTCGTCATATCTATCAGAGTGTGGGATAAAAGCGAAATTAATAGAGCGTCATGGGCAATTGTTTGGAACTTTAAAATGCATTGTTAGATAGTTCGTTAGTTTAGTTAGTGAAGTTAAGAATCGTTAGTCATGAAACGAATATAAAACTTTAGTTAATCACTGATAGAGAATTAGATCAATAAACTATTTAAAAGTATAAAGAACTGAAGCAAAGTTAGATTATCATAGTTAAATGGTAATTTTACCCATCAATATCATCACCAAAAACACTTTCCCATAGATGTCCCATAACCGGTGCGTCCGCCCTATAAAAGATATTTATAAATATTATATGTTTGGGCCACAACCATTGTTAAATTATAATTAAATTAATATATAAGTATAAAAATAATATGTACAAATGTCAGGAACCTCACACCATCAAAGGTATCTGTATATAATCTTGAAATTTACCCGTCCGATACAAGATCATCAACGATCAGATTCTCCCACATGTGTGAGGCGATGGCAGCGTCAGACCTTTATACACAATTTAAATCATATTTTATAGTTTAAATAAATGAGACTCTGTCTTTTTTCTGTTAGCTGAAAAACGGTGTAATATTTCTGTATGAAATCATATTAGGCACTTACCAAGTGTGTTCGGCATTAAAGCCAACTCGTCCATTGCTGCCCACGCAGACGGTGAAGCATTTGTCGAACCAACGATTGTAGCCATTGCCGTGGAGCAGCTTCTTGCCAAACGAATCCAACAGCTCCGGACGCTTTAGATCGAACTCAAAAGGTTCCTCGTCTAGTGAGAGCACAAAGGCAGCGGATTCAATGGTGCGCAACGAGACATGATTAACGCCGCGAGAGAAGAACGTGTTGCGTGTCTCGGCCCACTTGGAGCGGTTCCAGGCGGTCAAAGCAGCCAAATGCTCCTCACCCTCCACTGGTGTGGCCTTGGCTTTCAAAATGTCCTCAATTTGACTACAAATAGATACAAGTGATATGTTAAAATAAGGTGACATCTTCCGTCAAGTAGTTGAACTTACACTTGCAGCTCGCAAGGACGAAGAATGCGTCCCTTGTGGTAGATGATCATCTTGTAGTAGCATCCCTTGTGCAGAACCACAATGTAATTGGAATCCCTGTAGTGAACAATGCGATCCGTCTCTAATCCTGGGATACGAGCAGTGTTAAAGGTGCGCTCATATTGCCACGAGCAGAGTGGAATCATGCCCTGTACCATAATTGGCTGCAGTTCCTGATGCTCAATCAGGCGCCTAAAGTTGAGCAGCAATGAGATGACATTGGCGGCACGTGCCGCCTGGATGTTGGTGAGATTCATGAAGATGGCATCGGTGCCATAGAAATTGCTGTTCACACAGAGTGGACTGCGACCGCGCAGGTAGACGTACTCCTCCCACCAATCTGAGACGTAGTTTGTGGACCACCAGCTCTTTAGTATCAGGTACCATTGCAGTTTCTTGCCAACCGTTTGCTCAAAGTCCTTGGCCAATCCCTCCATGCGTTTGTAATTGTCATCATCGAGTAATGGACGCACTGAACGAAGATAACGTGTCATCGTATCCTTCACGGAGGGCAATGGCAGGCGTGGCAACGAGCCCTGAAAACTGTACAGCCCTGGTTTGTTCCAGCTGGAGAGGACACGCACCACAGCCACCCAGAGCATGGTGGGTAAGGATACACGACTGCCAGGCGCTCGTGACTCATACATCCAGCCCTTGTAGATGAGCAACAGCTTCAGTGTGTAGCGCATCGTAAAGCATATTGACAGCCAGATAACAAGTGCGGCCAAAAAGCAGGCAGTGATCTGCCAATTCATTGTGTTGCTCGGCAGATGCACCAAAAGTCTGTTGGTCAAATTGAAAGGTGCCTGATAGCCGGCATAATGTAATCCCAGCGCAATGGCCGTGATCAGCCAAAGGCTTTGTATGTGCGCCGGATACACACCATTCCGGATGCCGTTCTATAAAATAAATTGAGGAAATGAGAGGTGCATTCAACAGTTGTTATCACTTGTAACTTACCCGGAAACGTGCCATGCGCTTCTTCCAGGAGCGCACGCCGGAATTCCACACAAGATTAAGCATCTCATGGTCATAGTTGATGTCGAAGCCCTCGTGCGTGATCGCAAACGAAAAGGCGACGGCGGAATGGGCTTCAGCCATACCGATTAACTTTTACTTAATCACGCTGCAAATAAATCACAATAAAAACAGATTAGATACGTGTTTTAATCACGAGCACTTTTGCTTGTATCTATCATTTACATTATGTAGTCATTAACTGTGCTTTCGGATTTGCGGCTGTATTATTTAAATTTATTTATTTGTTGTTTTTTTATTTATTTTATGTATTAATATTTTTTTTATATATTTTTTTTTTGTTAAGAATTTTATTAATAATACTTTTGCAGTTTTGTTAGTAGATACAATCTTATCTATACAATATTTAATCATATATCCGTTTCAATCCTAGTCTCTATACTCTTTACACTTGCATCGCAATTCAATTTTGAACTTTGATATTGATCGCAGTTTGCTTTTCTCGCTTATTGTTTATTAATTACATACATAGCTCAGCAAATTGAATATATGTATGTTAACAGATTCGTGTTCACATTTTCGATGTCATAACAAATGCACATAATATTGATGATTGACGTCACTAAAAACTTCGCGCATTCTCTAGGAGATAACCCCGAATATGGACCATCATATGAGATTGCTTCCAGCTCAGATGATTATTTATGAATCGAATACAATTATAACTCAATGATTGTGCCTGTCTAGCTCTTTGCTAGACACTCGCAATTCCATTGACATTTGATTGGAGCAATAACTACGAATAATTGTAGGTTCTAGACATATAACTGTAGCACATACTCATAGATTGATTTTGTGATAGCTGGGAATCATTTAAATTTCAATTTGCATTGTTTGTGTGCATATTAATTGCTTATAATGAATATGAGTGGGCTACGTATGTCTTTTCAATTGTTGTTATTAGCATGCCAAGAGTAAACTTGAAAAGTTGTTTTCTGTCTAACCATAAACCTTGGTTCAGTTGAACTCTAAGCTAAGACCAGGCTTAAGCTGAAGGCCAATTGAATAGCTAATAGTCATCAACAACAAACAATAACAAAATCGACACAAGACAACAGTGTTATTTTCGTTTGACCCACTTTTAAACGGGCGGCCACGCGGCGTATGCGTAATATATATATTATTTTTTTCTAGACGATCGCTACCGGCTTTTGATTATTTATGTGTGTGCGTGCTTACATATTTATTTGCTCATTTATTTGCTTGTATTGGCGACAGAGCAAAGCACAAAAAATAAGCATGCATGCTGCTGCTGTTGATGTTGTTTTTACTAATTTGATTTATTTTGCGCTGGGCACGAAGGTTCAAAGTCCAATTATACATACATTATTTTTTGCTATTTTCTATGTTTTATTTTTTAGCAACAGGTTCGTAGATTTAAGCACAAATTTTTCAATTGCTGTTATTTTTTTTGTTCAAGACTGACAGAATGGACTTTAAGCATCTAAAGCATTTGCAGATCTTTTTATATAACAAATATAGAAAACTAGAAAAATCTCAAAAAAAAGTCAATGATAAGAGACGTGTTCGCTCTTATCTGCTTATCACAGGGCTACAAAAGTAATGTGAACACTCTAAAATTGAGTATAGTGCGGCATTAGTTTAAGTAGGACAATGATTAGAAAAGACAAATAAACAAGAACAGTAGAGAAAGAGCAAAGCGAATGCAACGTGAGCCACGAGAAATTGCACTGCAGTGCAGAAATTATTTCTTTTACTGTGACCTTCAATTATTCGAGAGGAAAAAGAATAACAAAATACGTGGAACAAACCTTTCAATATTAATTTCTGTTCAATCAATACACTCAATTACTTCATTAATTTATATGCAAATATTGTAATTCAAATTCCAAGATTATCCGTACAAGTTTTGATTAGTTTTGTGGATTGAAATACGCCTCGAATGCGATTACAAAAATAGACAAACAAACAACTTGATCGCTTGAACGACGAGCGTCAACTGATTCAACTGCGTGGCGAGGCGCATGGGGTCTCGTAAAACCGAACAACCGTCGCCGGCTACAGATACAGATACACATAAATTTACAGATACAGACATGTACACATAGCATACACAATTATGCTTGTGTGTGTAGTTAAGACACGTTTGGGTGTCTGCTCCTCGGCTGCGCCACAGACAGAGAGCGGGAGAGTGCGAGAGAGTAAGACAGTGCCAGAAGGGGGGCTCGCTTTGCAGAGAGTATGAGTGACAAAGACGCTTATGGTCCATTGCCGGTCGTTGTCGTCGATAAAAGTTTATCATAGAAGGCACGTATTTACATACTTACACTTACATACATACACTTGCACTCACAGTTGGATTTTTAAGTTTTGCCATGTGCATATTTGCTCACACACAAGCAAACATACATACACGCCCCCTTCTCGGGGGCCTAGGGCTGTGTCATTTATCTCTCCCGAGGCGCAACTATAAAAATAGTATTATATGTACATTTGTCTGTCTGTCTGTATATGGGGATCGCTAGATATATGGAGGAGAAATTATGACGGGCAAAATATACGACTATTTGTTGTTGCAGTGTCAAACATACTTTTATTTATCCACACACTGATTAAATATGCTTAAATATATGTACTAGTGACATTTGTTATCAGGATTGAAATTTCTGTACTTTGAACTGTGGAATGAACATCTGAAAGTAGTCGCACTCCGCAAACACTTAAAAAATAGTTAATATTAAGCAAATATTTATGCAATCGAAATTCTCAACTTGTTTTTTCTCTGGCAAACGACCTCCACAACCTTATGGGGGGAGTACAAAAGCTCTTGAACTGATAATGGTTTATCAATAGTTCACAATTCTTTCCTTTTTATGTTTATTTAAGCTGATAAGCTGTTTGTGAAGCGATCTTATAACATCAGAAATAGTTTTTTGAAAGCAGCGATAAGATATTATTTATAATATAATTTCAGTTTTTCTTTCTTTTTATCGCAATTATCGCCTATTCAAAGTTCAATCGAACGGTGGGGTCGTAAGGCTCATAAACTAGAACGCAATAAGAGTGAACTGTTATCAATACTCGATAAGAAGTGGGCACGCGGCTTGTACGCGTAATTCTCAAGTATTGCCAAATTCTTTCTTACTACGAAGTAACCTACAACAATTAGTGACACATTGCAGCTGTCTGGTTGGCATTTTGTAGCAGACAACAAAGTCGCTTATCAGCCAAATTAGCCAAAAAGTCGCTTATCAAACCATTTAAAAGTGTCACGGAAGCCGATAATAATTATAAAAAATTCACCAAGAAATGAGGGCAATTTGTCTTAGTCGCCTTGAGAGATCATAAGTATTTATATCAAAAATTATATTCGGAATATACTACTGTCACAGTCACAGCCACATCTTTGTACATCCACAACACTCTTGAGCTTGGACTTTGAACTGTAAGCAAACTTGAAATGCCTTTGCACGCGTTGTTGTATCACTAACTTTTGGGTAAAGGAAGGGTGGGGAGGAACCAGTTAGACTAATTTCGAATTCGGATCTGCTCTGCTCCGTTATATCATTCACCGCGGGTTAAGTGAACAGCTCATAGAATATGCAAATTATTATATTTAATGGTAAAGTGGTAAAATATAACAGCTTCAAAATAAACTCAATAAATGTGAATGTATTGTAGTAATAAATGAATCTGGTTGCAAACAAAAATTTTATAAATAATTTTTTAGGATTACTCGTGCATGATATTTTCTTAAGGTTTCACAATTTGTTGTTGTCTTTTTCAATTAGTTCGTTCCCCTTACACACAGACACATTGAGAGCAGGCACACTACATTGCTGGCATGCTCCCACACAAATGCACCTGTCTGCGTTCGTGACTGTGTGTGTCTCTTTCTCAGATGTTTACAATGCAAAACAGCGCTGCTGCTGCTGCTGCCGCTTGTCTGAGCTTTCGCTCACCCACTCAACTGAGAGCGTAGCTGATTTGCTGTTTGGACTTTGAACCTCGCTGAGCGTGTGTGAAGAAAAGCAAAAAAATTTAAAAACAAACCAACATCATCAAAAACAATCCAATCGGCAGCATAAGCAACAGCGCAGTAGCGAACTGTGTGGTAATAGTGGTTTTTGTATTTTTTGTATGTATGTATGTGCGCTCTCGGTTTCCCGCAACGAGTTTCCAAGCCGCTGCCTATGAGTGGAACATTGAAAAGAGGGGCTTGCTTGTGACCCAAATAAAAGAAACAGGTTGAAGTTGTTAGTATTAAGCAACGCTACATGGAGTAGGTTGCTAGGCCATAGCTAATTTTCAGGTAGCGTAGCCGAGCAATTGCATTAGTCGCATCCAAAGGTGAATGCACGGCGCCTGCGTGAGACAAAGCCCCATTTTTCCCGTTTTATTCTGAATACATAAAGAAAAGTACACAACAAACCCTTCACTTACATATGTATATGTATGTATTTCGTTTATGGAGAGAACTCGTTTTAATTGCAGGCAAATTAAAGGCGATTGAAGCTTAATCCAAATGCGCCTTTATTAAAAGCCGAACGAAAAACAGAGAAGACGAAAATAACACAAAAACAACACTTCACAGCGGCAACGTCGACGCGCGCACAATGTAGTAAACGACCCAACGCAACAAAAGAGACTGAAGAGCCGATTCTGAGCCAGAGAGATGTAAACTCTGAGAGCAATAATGCGCAACGCGAATGTTCGACCATATGATCGAAGCTGACACTGTGAGACGAGGAGAACAGGGTGACCATGTTCATGTTATTATCTGACTGCAAAGCATTTATTTTTCATTTTCATTTCACAAGCTGCAAAAAAATGCCTGAATAAACTTTCAGTTTGTTAATCACTTACATTGATATTAACTGTATTTTTTTCTGTTTAACTTAGCATATGCATACATACATATGTAGAAAAATTCATTCCACAGGATCAGCAACTTTAGGCTGATCCTTGTTATCGGCGGGATTTGATAAACCACGAATGCTGACATCGTAGACAACTTCCTCAATCTTTTTAACATCATATTTCAATGCATCGAAACGTTTACGCAATCCATCGTTTTTCATATTCAGCAAACGGAACCCAGTGTTTAGGTCCCCAATAAAATGAGAGATATTCAAGGGACGCTCGTAGTCTCCCATTGTAACGGAATTTGTGGCGAAGCGTGATAGCTCCGAGGCGAGCAACAATATGCCCAGCAGATAGTCTTCAATATCCAAATGGAAACCATCCGATTGTTTGATTTTAACTGTTAAATGTAAAAAATTTTTAAGTATGATTTGTGTGTCACCGTGATACAGTGTGAACCCAGCATTACTTACGGCCAAGCATTTCAGCTGCCGTTTCGCGCGTCACCAAAAAGCCCGCCTCCAGGTAAATGACCAACGCAATCAGAAATATCAAACGTTGGGTAATGTAAGTCCAATGATCCGAATAGCTGTGTTCAAAAAGTGGCAGATTAGACGCCTACAACTCTTTGCTATGAAGCTCTTTAAACATGTCTTACCGGTAATATTGTCCAGCCGGCACCAATGTGGACAACTTTTCATATTTCTTAGCGCAGGCTTCGATCTGCTGACGTGCCAATGTGCAGGCATTGTTGACTGTGTAAGTAATGGCATTTGTAATGCATCGTATTTGATTGTAAGCACTGATTACTTACTTTTGCTCAAGTCAGAGTGTATGACCTGCAGGTGTATTGTGGCATCCTTGGCCAGATGCTCGATTTCACGTACCACAATGCGAATGTTCTGTGAAAGCAATTAATGATTAGTTTTGCAGTTGCTAAAAATATCACACAATGTTACTTACCTCCCGCAATTCCTGTTCATTGTCTATGTACTTTTGATAGTTTGAAAAAACCTCCATATTTACGAAATGCGACATTTTTGCTTGTGAATTTTTGCTTGTTTACGCCGGCTTCTTACACAAATACACGGACACAAACGATAGATATGTATATGGAATATCAGAGTTGCTCTGTGTTTGCGATAAATCGATATATACAAGTATCGTTATACAAGTATCGTTTATCGCTAATAAATATACAGCTGTGCTTCTCGCTTGTGTGTCGTGTTTAATTAGAGTAAATTAAATCAAATTAAATTGAGCAACATGTCCTACGTAAGTGTAAATAATTTCTCATAACTAAATACTGTTTAATGCTTACATATTCTTTAAAGGGTGGCGGCTACAATCCCTACGCTCAGCCTGCTGGTGGCTATGCTGCTCCCCCTGGAGCATTTCCCCCCCAAAATGCTCAAGTGTCGCCACAAGCACAGCAATGGTTCGCTATGGTGGACAGAGACCGTTCTGGCAAGATCAACTCTGCAGAGCTGCAGGCAGCTTTGATCAATGGGCGTGGCGAGCAATTTTCGGACAATGCATGCAAGCTCATGATAAGTAAGTCGAAACACGCAACAAAGTGGAATTGGGAGCGGGTTTCCTATGAGTCAGTGGAAAGCGGCTACTTTTTATTAATGTACATATTTACGTATACAGCTTTGACGGTGTACAAATAGTTTCCATGTGCCCCGAAGGCACGTTAAATCTTTAGAAGTTCACACGTGTATGTTTGCTTGGAAACACAGGAGACAAGACACGATTTTGATAAACATTTCTTTTGGATTGTTTACTTAACACTTTTATGTGTTTATTTGACTTTAATCTTATTTTGCAGGCATGTTCGACAACGACGCCAGTGGCACCATCGATATCTTTGAGTTTGAGAAGCTTTACAACTATATCAATCAATGGCTACAAGTCTTTAAGACCTACGATCAAGATGGTTCTGGCCATATAGAGGAAAGCGAGCTGACACAAGGTGAACATGAGATATAATATAATAATATACCTATTCATAACTCGTTTCCATTCGATACTCGCACAGCTTTCACTCAAATGGGCTTTCGCTTTTCGCCGGAGTTCATCAATTTCCTGGTTAAAAAGAGTGATCCAAATACCCATAAGGAAGTGTCGGTGGATCAGTTCATAGTGCTGTGCGTTCAGGTTCAGCGCTTCACGGAGGCTTTCCGGCAACGCGATACACAGCAGAATGGAACCATAACCATTGGCTTTGAGGACTTCTTGACCGTTGCCATCGGTTGTTCATACTAGAAACAGTTCCAGAACTCTAACATCTTGCAATCACACACACACACACACAAGGCCTTTACAGATGCAAATCTTATTCCGTTTTTTTTTAAATATATATTTGTATGCATTTTGTCTAAATTATGGTGTATGTTAGTTACGTTATCTCCTATCTCGCCAATCACATTGTAATCTCCTCTGAAACAAATTAAGTATTGTTGTTATTGCAGTTTGATACACATTAAGTACAAAATCACAATAAAAAGAAATAATTATATACATATTTATATTTGTAAATGTAAAATTATTGTGTTTTATTTAAAGTGTGAACATTGTGAATACATATAGATTAAAGATAATACATGTCTTAGCTTTTCAATTTGAATGTTTTAAGGCAGTTGCACTGTTAAAACTATTCCAAAAAATAATGTCTTTGCCCATTCGGCGTTCAGTTTGGAAATTATTCAGATTTCAAATTTGAAAATGGCAATTAAGAACTTAAACTACGATAATAGTACATTTGGAAATAAGAAATGTTTGATTTTTGGTTTGGGAATTTTCTTTTTAAAATTTTTTTTTTGTTTTCTTTTTTTGGTTATATGTAGGTATACAATTGTAAAATAAAAAATCCTATAATTATTTGCTTTCAGTCTTAAAAGTCAATATTATATTAAGGTTGTTAAATCCACAATCGTTTTGCGATAATATCTCTAGCTCAAAATCAGTCAAAATTTTAAATAAAATAATACCTAATATGGCATAAGTCGAGGAGATCGCTTGGATAGTCAAAGGACAGGCTAAGGATTAAGGGTATATATATAAATAAAAATACATAGAGATCTTTGGGTATGATCGATTTAGTGGAAGATTGGGCAAGTTTTCATATTGTGTGTATAAAAATAGTAAAACTTCGATGCGCCCATAGTTGTCCTAAACTAGGAAATGGTATAGGTAAATTGTGTAAAGTAAAACTCTAAAAATTTTGGCATTTTATTATTATGGATATGTTGTTTTTGAAATGTCCTTAAAAATGGCTCGGGTTTTTTTTTTTTGCATAATATCGCCCAAAATAATTCTTAGCCTATTAAAATCCATATAAAAATATTTTTTCTCAAGTCTCAATTAAATATTAATTATATAGATTCGCAAAATATCATTGTTATCATTGTTGTCTTTGATCTCGTTGGGATTTCGCAGCTTCTTCGCATCACATCATCTATAAAAATTGTTGTAAATAATACGTTGCCATTTGAAAATATTTATCAAGTCTTAATACTAATTGTTTTCTTGTGATTTTTTTGATTATATGCTTGATTAGAATGATTTGCACATCTTAAATACGATAAATTGATAAATTAAATTATTACAATTAAACATAAAATATTTTTTGGGATGACACATAAAATGACAAGAAATAATTCATTAGAGTTGTAGTTGTTCATAGACAATTTAAAGATTTCAAGTCACAATAAATGGGCGAAAACATAATAAAATTAAATTAAAAATTAGGCTGACAATATTCCCCCTTGATCCCTCTGTTCTATAGGGCGTATGCGTAATGTATTTGGTATAAATCGTATTGTATCTTCCTAAATGTATCTGCGCAATCACTTGTTAAAGTCAATGATTAGCTTGCCCTGGGAATCATCGGATATGGAGCCGCTAAGGCTCATGGAACCTGATCCCTCCATTTTTATGGAGTACTTGGAGCGACGCTTGCTGGGCAATTGTGGCAGATCCGTGTGATGCTTGCGCACATGGACGCCCAGATTGCCGCGCTGCTTGGACTTGTAGGGACAGTAGGGGCACTGATGCGATGGCTCCTTGCCACCGCACTCGACATTCTCGTGGCGCCTCAATGTGGACTTCCAGCGATACTTTTTGCCACAATGACGGCACTCGTAGACGGGCTCCCCGTCCAGGCCGATGCCATTGGGACTGGTGATGCTGCAATTGCTGCTGCTGCCCCCGTAATCGCTCATTGTGAATTCCAGTTGGCGATACGCCTGAGCCTGTGCCTCCTTGATCGAGCTGGAGCAGCTGTTCGCATTGGCGGCAAACATGCTCATCGAATAGTTGCCAAACTTGCCACCACCAATGCCATTCGACTGTTCCATCAGCTGTATATCGTCAAAGGCATGGAAACGGGCATCATCCTCGTCCTCCGTCGAGGATCCTGGCTCATTATCGCACTTCGAATGGCGCATATTCCGTTGCTGCTGCTGTTTGCGCAACAAGTTCTCCAATATCTTGGTGGGTGTCACCTCGCTGGTGTTCAGTTGATCGTTGTCATTGTCATTGTCATTGTCGTGGACACGACCAGGATGTGGATGTTGTCGCAAAATCTCCTGGGCACGCAGTTGCTGCTGGAAACTGTGCAAACCGTTGCGCATCAAGGCCTCGGCAATGGCAGCAGCTGGTGGCTTTGTGTCAGCTCCAACTGCTGCTGCATTGTTGGCCACCAGCACGGATGTGGGTATGGCTGTCACACCCCCGGGCAGACTGAACTCGGTTGCCGCTGTCTTCATGGAGTATTTGGGCAGTGGATGAAATGGGCCAGCAGCGCCAGCGGCAGCAGCGCTTACTTGTTGTTGTTGCATTTCCATTTCATCAGCCATCAAGTTTTTTGAAGCCGTCTCGGAGGCAGCGCCATAAACGGCAATCGCCGCAATGCTCGACGGCTCCAATGTCTCGGCCGATGTCGGCGACACCTGGCCGTACTTACTCAGCTCGGACGGCACCTGATCCTGTTGCTTCGGTGCCTTGGCCGCCTTGGTCTTGTAAAACTCAAACAACATGTCGGACACTTCCGACACGGACAGACGCTTCCGTCGTGATCCGGGCAACTGCAGCTTTTGCTCCTCGCGCTTCATGTTGAGGATGCTGCGCTGGAGGCCGCGTTGGATCCAGTGGCCAGGGGCCATTGCCGGAGCAGTGTTCTCCTTGCGGCTCAAGTCTGTGAACAAAAACATTATACAATTAGTTGTGCACTTGTAGAAACAGCGAATGATCTTCTCTGCTTTTGGTTATTATGATGAACTGAAAAATATGATTACAAACGAAAAAGCAAATGATTAAATACCCTGTACTTCAGTCATTGAGTGTGGCATGTGGCAAGTGTTAGCAATGGATTAGAGTTAGTGGCATGCAATTTCAAATTAACACATTACTAATACAATAAATAAATATTTTCTTTCAAGTGTTATTAAATAAATAAAGCTAAGAACACATAACTAAAAAATTTATTTTAAATTTCTTTGATTTTCGGTTTTTTTTTTATTAATTAACACATTTTATGAACATAATCACGAAAATGTTGAAAAGCCGCTGCAAAACTAAAGAACACATATTTTAAAAATATATTATGGATTTGTTTTTTGGTTTTTTTTATTAATGAACACACTTAATGAAAATGATAATGGAAATGTTGAAAAGCCGCCGTCAGTTTGTTTTTTGCGCATATGAAATGAAAATGTTGCTTGTGTTGTGATTTTGTATTTTCTTTTTGCTTTTTTGGTGCTGCTGAAGATGTGTTGTTGTTGTGGTGTTGTTGTTGATGATGATGGTGGTTGATGTACCGTAAACCATAATAATTAAATTCTTTACCTGCTGCACACAATCTAGAAAAACAGAGAAAATAGGTTAGTTATATTTTTTTGTTAAACAATTAATCCAAAGTGTCAGCTGCCAAATGATTAGCTGTAAAAAAAGAACAAGAAAATTAAATTAATAATAGTGTTAAGCTTTGTTTAGTTATAGTGCACTTGAGTTTGTTGTTGTTGTTGCGCGTGGGCGTCGAGCTTTTAAAGCTCGCTTAAGCTCAAGTTAAAGCTTTTGCTTTGCTTGCTCAGCTGAGCTCACTTTGCATACTTGAAGTTACTCGACGCCCACGCGCAAGCGCTCGGTAAAAGCGTCCACACGGCAACACAAACGAAACTGCACTAGTCGGCGGCGAGGCAGCTTAACAATTTTCCAAGCTGCTGCTGCTGCTGCGGCTGCAGGCAAACGCATCCTCAAATCCTCAAAACGACGGCGTCTGTTGCAGCTGCAACCAATGACAGGCAGACAACAACAACAACGAGAACATTCGGAAAATATCTCGTTTCGTTTATTTGGCCTGCCTATGTGTATGTGTGTGTGTGTGTATCTGTTGCTGCTTGTACAGCAAGTGTACCCAAGGCTTAAGGCCTGCTTGATCCGGGTCCTTGATTTATTTATACTCTTCCATTCTATGCTCATTTTGTCTACCTAACTCGCATTCCTTCTTCTCTCGAATTCTATTTCTGGCATATTCCAGGCAAATATCCAAACACAGAAAACTTTCTCCTGAGAGAGTGTGGGCCAAATGAGAGTGCAAAAGAGAGAGAGCGAGAGTAAGAGCGAATAAATGAAAAGCATTTGCGCAGGCGCACATTAACTGTCTATGCATGTGTGTGGATAAGTCGTCTGTCTGTCAGTGTGTGTGTGAGTGCGTTCATGTTTACGAGCAGCTTCCGGTGGTGTTTCGGGTGTTTTTTCTGTACTACAGCTGTTGGAAAATGCTCTGATATAAATTTCAAGGTCAACATTAGAAAACTTAAGGGAGGGCAAGGAAAACAAAATAATTGTTGGAATTTTGCCATCACCATTAAATGGTTACAAGTAAATAGAGTTAATAGAAGAATGCGTCAAGTTTTTATGCTTTACTATATGTAAACAGATACAGACAGCTTGGAAATATTTGTCACAAAAAACAAACATTTTTTAAATTTGTATTTTAGTATAAAACCCAACGGCTCTTAATTTATTTTTTTTAACATTTTCCAAGAACCTTAACTTTTATAGTTTTGCCAAAACTTGACAAATTTTCAGTCGGCATGTCATTTCGATCATGGCTCCTAATTTTATTATGCATTCAAATTTTACTAATTTCGTTTAAATATTAACTTGCAAGTCTTTTCATTATACGCAACTAAGAAAATGCTGGTATTGTAAGTAGATTCTTGTATATCAAATACAATTAAAGTTTCTAGTAATTTATAAGCAGTAAATATATAAACTTAATTTCCAGACCGTGTAGCATTCTTGCAATTAGTCAGGAAAAAAGGAAAAATTATCTACGCTTGTCGCACAAACATTTCGAGCGCTTCCAGGAATATGCTATTGAAGTAAAAATAGCTTGAAAAGAATAGAGAATAGGCAGAGACCCTTGGAACTTGCCTGTTTGTGTCGTATCCTGTTTACTGGACTTTGCGAAGGCAAAGCCCAAAAGGGAAACGTGGAAAATGCAGCAACAAATAATAATAACAGGCACGAAATGTGCGCCTGCGCATTGGCAAATGGAAAACTCATGGAAATGTTGCGCCGTGGGAAGCACAAAAGCAAAAGCCGTTCGGCAGGCAAACGAATATAGCACCAAAATAAAATACACAAGCAGCAAAAGAAAGAAAGAGAGAGGGAGAGAGAGAGAGAGAGTCAAAGGTAGGCAGAGAAAACTTATTTATAGAGAAAAACCCCGACTCTCGGAACGTGATTTATCTGTGCAACAAATGTTTTTCCGAATTCCTTTTCGTATTGTGTGGGCGAGAATCAGACAGAGGGAGAGAGCGAGAGAGCGGGTAGGAAAAAGAGAGATCTGAGATAAGGACTCAGTCTATAGTACAGTCCAGTTAGCTATGCTTTGTGGTTGGCCAATTTTCCCTTTTCTATAGTCCACATTGCATTGATTTCAAGGACAGATACCGAAACCACCCTCCAGCACATTTATTCCGAAACCTGTTTGGGTTAAAGGATTATCCTTTATTGCATTGAAATGCGAAACGAAATGGTATCTCTTTGTTAGCACACATACATAGAAATAAATGTATAGATTATTAATATTTACCTGTCTGCAGCTATATATTCCACCATATTCTAATAACTTGACAAACGTAAAATCCAACTGTAATTAAAGAAAAACATACAAAAAAAATAATAAGTAAAATAATATTATTAAAAATTACAATAAATTTTGTACAAACCAAAGGAAATTGAATTTGATTCCATAATAAAATAACATGAAATGAACAAAACATAATGAAAAATGATTAAGAAAAATAAAGTCATAATTATAAAAATGGAATTCCCTATAAAAGTAATTTTTAATTCAATAAAATTTGTCTATTCTTTTTTTTTTGGCATGCGCTTTATCGTTTTCATTTTATTAGCAACACGTATAAAAAACTTAAGATTGGTCCTCTTTAACATATAGTTAACTAATTGATTAAGCTAACGACAAAGAAAAAATGCTTGGAAAAACGAAATTTTCCCAAAATACATAGAGCTGCTTTAATGCTAAGCGAGTTTTGGCTGTTTGCTTAACTACGATTATAATAACAACTAACAATAAATTATGAATAGTTAATATTATTTGTTTATTTTTACATCTTTCATGATGAGCTTGTTGCCTAGTAATATGTAATTTTTGGTCTCAATTTGGTAAATATTTGTTTCTCTATTTTTTTTATATTTTTTTAACAAAATTAACTTGGATTCCAATCAATAATTCTTTCAGACTTAGCTCCGTTTGCAACATGCAACATTTGGTTTATTCAACTTTTCTTGGCTGAAGTTTCTAATAAAATGTATAACTTGTTTTTAGTCATTCTAAATGTAACTTGTTCATTTTGTAGACAAATTAAAAATAAATGTAAGAAAACATTGGACAGTTTTAGTGTTCACTTGCTCATAGATATGTCTTATATATGTAGATATGTTGCATACTTTTAAATAAATCTCTAATAATCTTAAATCAAAACCGAGTGCTCCTTGCGCATATGTTCATTGAGAAATGCCTGGGAGCGATAAACGCGTGCACAAAGCGGACAACGATTGGATTCGTAGGGAGGCATTCGCTTGCTGCTCTGACGTGGCAGCTTGCGACCTGCCACCAAACTGCTGGTGTCTATGTGCAAATTCTGCGGCAAATGCGGCACCAGATGCTGCAGCGAACGGGCTGTGGATATGGAAGCCAATTGCTGTAGTGCTATCAAAGCATCCGCATTGTTTACCAGCGGCTTTTTGCCATTGTTGTTGCTAATGTTGCTGTTGTTGTTAGGCGATTGTTGAGCGGCTGTTGAAGGCTCCTCGTTTTCACTCTTTATCTCAGAAGCTGCAGGCGTCTCCTTGTCAGCTTGGTCCGCCAGCTGCTTGGAGCTACTGGGCGTGGCTGAATCCTGACCACGCAGATTGTACTTTCTGGGCAGATACACTGCAAAGACAAAAGAAATCCAAAATAAAAACGTAAATAAACAAAAATCAAGAAGAACAAAATAAGGAGAAACTTAGTTACGGCATTGCATGTTGTTGTTGTTGTTGCTGCCTGAACCAAAATTAAGTTAATTAATAATAATATTAATAATTATAATAATAATAAAAACAGGCAGACATACAGACAGACGCGTATTTACACACACGAAGAAAGATAGTAGTTGATAACAAAAAAATAAATGGATTTTCCATGTCATATTTTTCTTTCATTTTATTTACATATCAAAAAATTAAGAATTTGGCATTAACGAGAACTTGGCTAATAATTACATCAGTTTTCAAATGAAACAAAAAACAATTTCCCACCCATTTCCGCCCCCTTTTTCATGCGCTTTCCAAAAAAGCATTTGCTTAACTTAATCCAAAAAATTCGCTTCATTTTCCACTCTGATATCGGAGGAATAGAGATCCATGGGGTCGAACGCGCTCAATTGACGACTCGATGTACGACTTTTAGCTGCTTTTGTTGTTGTTGTTGTTTGGCTCATGGGTTTAAAGATATCGTAGTCAGACTTGTGTAGCTTCTTGTGACGATTCAAATGAGAGCGTCGCTTGAACCATTTGAGGCAATTGTCGCACTGGAAACGCTTAAAGTCCTGACACTCCTCGCGCTGATGCAACATCAGACGATTCTCCGTGTTGTAATATCGTCCACATTGGCACAACAGTTGATTCTTTGGACCATGCCGTACATAATCTGATGGAACAATAGATGAATAAAAAAGAGAAGCAACAAAATGACACTAATAATTAATGGCATCAACTAAACTGCAGCATTTTTGTATTTCGAATGATCCCCGAGATGATCGGCTGATGAATACAAATTCGTTTGGGATTATTATACTTTTATTATACTATAGACTACAACTAGGTAAGTTCAAATGTGGCGCAAAATGTTTGTTAATGGTTTTGTATTTCTATAAACTACTAAATACAATTAAATACGTTTAGATTCAAGACCTTTTTCAGTGCGTTTCCTTCAACGACAGCGACATCAACAGCAACTGATATTTTGACAACAGCAACGCCTAGAAAAAAGAAATTCATATTAATGATAATCATAGTTATAGGAATTATTATAAGCAGAGAGTTTAAAAATAGAATTGAATACCATAAATAAATTGTAAACATTTATTTATTTATATCATATACAGATTTAATAATTAGATTGGGATTAAGGTTAGTCTGACATTGATTTTAAAATTACTAACGACTGATTACATTACGTATTTGTGTTTGTGAGTGTGTGTGTGTGTGTGTGTGTGTGTGTGAGTGTACTTACACTTGGACTTGCAGCTGCCTTTGTGTGTCTTTTTTTTTGTTTTGGCTTAAGAAATTTGTTTAAAACTTATTTCAACTAACTTCAGATTTAAATTGAGATCATTTGGCTATGTTACAACACTACATACTGATTGAAACTTGGACTTATGTATGTATATAATTTATATATGTATCTAAAAGTAAGACAACAACAAATGCTAACACATACGAGTATTCATTCACTTGAGCCAATCAGTTGATGATATATATTCAAAAGTGCCCTTTTAATTGTCATTTCTTTGACTTCTGTTCAAAGCTTTCCCTCTGATCTCTTTTCTAATTGCCCAAGAGCAGCGTTTCACCGGATTCGGAGTGCTTTTGGTTCATATGCTTGCGTAGGTCGGATTTGTATTTGCATTTGTGGGGACAATGTGGACACTTGAGTGTCGGCTCCACGCCGCATTCGTAGTTCTTGTGACGCTTGAGGGATCCTTTGATTTTGTAGGTTTTGCCGCACACATTGCACGCATATTTGGCATCATCGATGGCCAGCTCATTGACCTGATGCAGCGACATGGTGGCGTGCACACCGCTCAAGCCATTCACATAAAGCTTCTCCGTCTGCTGCGATGGCTCCTCGACGCAGGGCAACTTGTCCACATAGTCGACATCATCGTGGGTCAGCAAATCATCGTGCTGATCGTTCTTGATGACAGCCAGTTCGAGTTCTCGTTCCGCTTCATCCGCATCGGTCAGCAGCAGTTCGGACTCGTCGTGTGTGGTAACCACTGTGGTGGTGACCACATCATTGGCGCCGCTGGGCGCCATTGAGATGCTGGTCGCACCATACTGCATAACATCGCGCAGCAACATCTTGTCCTCCAGCCGGGATGTGTCTATTTTGATGTATTCCTGGCGTGTCTGTTGCTGTTGTCGCACATCCAGACATTGCTGCAGCGATAGTTGCTGTCGTTGGTGTTGCTGATGTTGCTGGTGTTGTTGATGTTGCTGATGCGTCTGTTGTTTCACAATTTGTATTGTGGTGGCCTGTGGCTTATGCAGACTTGTTGTATTTGTATTTGTGGTGGCATTCTTGGTCAGAGCGGGTATCGTATACTGTATGTTGCCCACGGGATTGCCCAGATCATCGGGCGGCAGCTCGACAACAACTGTGGCGCCCGACAACAAACCGCTTGCATTTCCCGAGCTCAACGATTGCGAAGTGCTCAGCGTTTGATTCGTTTGACTCGTCGCACTGGCAATTGAATAGGGCACCGTCTCCAATATGGTCCAGTATCCATCTGTAAATAGAGCAAGCAGTGCCAAGCAACACATTATTCTAGGGTATCTCTAGATCGAACATATGCAGATAATAATTACTTGTAGCACTAACATAAGAAATTGTTGCCGCTGATCATCCAATAGTTTGTGCTTGTTTTTGTATTTGTATTTGTGTACAAATGTGTGTGAGATAATGCAAAGATCTGCCAAGAAAAAATAAGTAATAAAACACTAAACATAATAAAAATAAGTGCTAAGAAATTTAGCTGCAACTGGAACTAAACGTGGCCAACAAACGATTGTAAGTATTATCAGTATGCTTTATTCTTAAACGCATTACAAATATTTAAAAATAATATATATTCATGTATAGTAAAAAAATGTACACAATTGTTTGCTGTTTAAAACACCCAAAGAAAATACAAACTGCACTTAAATGTATTTCATAACTGAGAAACATATATATATATGTATGTATATATCAAATATATATTTTTATGTAGTGGCAAATAATGGCGTTTTAAGTCTTTGTTTGCTTTACATGATTTCTTTATATTTATATTATTTTTTTTTTTTTTTGGGAACTGATGTTGGCAAGATAATTTAGATAGAGAGAATGTCAGAACACCAATAATTATAATTATAATTATATATTGGTCTTGGACCGTTTTTTGCTGCTTAAAACTACAGGATAGGCACGCATGTACAACAAAACTTAAATTTATCAAAGTACAAAAAAAACAAAAACAAATATGTTTATAAAAAGAAATAAAAACATTAAATAAAAAAATAAAGAAAACGGAATGCGGTTTAGAGAGATATCTAAGCTTAGCTTACACGTGACACTTGATTGACACAAAAAATTAAGTAATTTTAATAAAATCATCTTTAAAATTAATAAGCAATCAAATTTGTATTTTTCTAAATTTTCTTTCTAAAAGTTTTAAATTTCAAGTTGTTGCAAATTTCATTTGACACGTGTAAATTCGGCATTTAAAGCATTAAATTCTACAAAAATTCAAAAGTTTTTCAAGTTTCAAGTAGATTTTTTTCATGTTTTTTTTTTTAAGTAATTTGTGCATTGTGCGCAGGAATGTGACATGTTTGAGTTTGCCACAAAAAGCTGGCCAAGATTATTGGTTATAGTACATAAGATATGGGCATAATTAGATATGTGGTATAGTTATTGGCATAGATATTTGTAAGTGGAAAAAAGCTATGTAGTATTCGCTGCAGTTGTGCACACTCAGCCAGATACACACACGCACGCACACACACACACATTTGGAGGTAGTTGTAGCTAGATACTGAACAATCGCCAGGATTTGGAAGTTGCACAGTTCAAAACTAATGTGTATTCATTTGGTAAACATTTCAAAAATTATGCCTCTCGGAATTGCTGCAGACACGCAAACACACACATGCATGCATACACACGCACTCACACACACACACATACGAGAGAGAGAGAGAGATAGCTAGAGAGAGAGATGCCTTAGGCATCCTCATCATAGTCATCATCATCCTCGTCGCTCTCCTGCAAAATGGGCACAGCCGTAATTGTTAAATCGCGTCCAGCGAAATCGAAATTGATTTCACATAAAGCGGCCGCCACATCGCTATCGATGCCGCCGCCTTCCTGATCCTCAGCATCATTATCATTATCACCATCGTT